>CAJQZP010001037.1:1082500-1550000 GCA_907164705.1 Parnassius apollo
CGTCACTCCATCTAATAGAGGCCGCCCTTCACTTTGCTTACCGGTGCGAGGTTGCCACTCGAGACGCATCAGTTAATTTTTATTTTTAAACAATATTGCGGAACTTCATTCAATAATTAAGTTCACATTAAAAAATAAACGCCCCACTGCTGGGAAACAGTTAGTCTGTGCGCTGCAGTACCATTTATTCCATGTGATGTTAGTGCCGTTTGTAAGTTGGCTTTTAAGGATTCACCGGACTTTGGTGATAATGATGATGATGGTGTGCGTGTTGGAAGACTCCACACATCTTCGAAATACTTTGCTTTAGGGCTTACAGGTTTCCTCACGACCTTCTCTTTACTATCACACACGTGGAAAATCAGCACAAAAAGTTTAAAATACCATTAATGCCAGCGGAGATATCAAATCAGGTCGGTTATTATGAAATTTATGACGAACACTCAGCCCCTAAGCTCTCACGGCAATTTTTTTTTATTTTCAGAATATCACTGATTTTGAAATGATGCTGCTTAGAAAACTACAGAATCGATATAAATGAAGGTTTAATCAGATATTGATAAAACAATTAAGCGTTAATTAATTACATTGATTTGGATACATTATCGTAGGTTATCGTTTCTTCTCGAAATCCATGAGACGAAATAATCTTGTAAAGTATTAACGTAAAGCAAAACAGACATTATTTAAAAAGAAATGCTCGTAAACTCTTGGACTATCAATAATCGGAGCCATCACAAACATTTCTTAGTTAAAAACTAATAATAAAGAAACAGAGACAGCAGTGGAATTTTCCATCCACATACCAAAATGCTGCAAGAGTCCTTAGCATAAAGGCTAGGCGCACGCTGTAAATATTACACCGCGTGAGAAACTCGGGTTCTACACAGTATTTAGCAATACCGTGTAGTGGCGTTGTAAGAATATCCACTACCCCGTATGGTGATGTCGTAAGAGGCGAAAGGGAAATTGAAACAGGTGATGGCCAGCTGCGTCTTCCTAATAGCAACTCAAAATAATGAAAAATTGTTGTTGTGACCCCGCCCGCCAGGCCCGCCAGGCCAGGGTAAAATCCAAACTAGTTTTTACGGATTTTATCGCGTATATTAACTTTTTATACACGCAACGTTTCGATCTCTTTACAGCACCCATGGTCACGGGGGACAAATTATTAATTTAAAATTAATAATTTTGTTGGTGGTCGAACGACCCCTTGTTCGAAATTAGACAACAACAAAAAAGACACCGAAATTAGTTTATTTCAATAAAAAATAACAATTTATATAGCATAATGTCCTACGGGATTTTGCTATGAAGAAATGCGACTGATTGAGAAACTATTTTTATTTTGCAGAAGAGCCATAAGAGCTATTTGCAACCTAAAACCGAGAGAGAATCTTAGTGAAAAATGAATACGTGCCCCAGTGAATGAGGTGGTCGCCTCCAAGCTGTTTCTAAAATAAATTTTTTAAATAGTTAGGTTACAACCATTCATATTGTAATTTTTTTAATGTCCCGCTGGGTTACTTGTTGGTTATCTGTACCAGTGGTAAAGTAAAAAATGACTTTTTAGTTTGACAAGTGATAACCCTTAAAATTACTAAACAATTTTTTATCATCATCAGCATATTTTCTTGAAATTGGTTGTAAAAGCATAACATTGTCTGATGAAAGAATTACCGATTTTTTGTAGACGAGTAACTGGTATAAAGGTTGTAGTAACTGTTAATCATTGTAACAGATCGCATACACCTCTGAACATTGCTAGCCGTTGCGAGTCTGAGTGTCTTACATTTGGCTTTCATTACATAGTGATCCGCTACTGCCTCGTTAGTCTAGTAGTCGTAATCGTGATTGTTAATCAGGATGTCCTTGGTTCGAATCCCGGGGTTGAACCAGCTCCTTCCACTTGACCGCATCCAGCGCAGAGCGGCTCGAATCGTCGACGACCGAGTACTTTCCGATCGGCTCGATTCACTGGCGCTGCGAAGAGATGTTGCATCTCTTTGCATTTTCTTTCGCATAACCATGGGGAGCGCTCTGAGTAATTGTTCGGAATAATCCAGGCAACTAAATTTCGCGAACGCAGTACGCGGCAAACGTCCCGATACCATCCACACCATCTGGATGCTTGGCGGTCCACCACTGTACGTTTCAAAAGGAGTTTTCTTCAGCGTACGACCCCTCTGTGGAATAGTTTACCACCGTCGATTTTTCCGGACCGATACAACCTGAGGACCTTCAAGAAAAGAGCTTACTCCTTTCTAAAGTGATGGCAACGCATTTGCAATTCCCCTGGTGTTGCGGTTGATCATGGGCGGCGGTAGTCACTTAACATCAGGTGAGCCGCATGCTCGTTTGCCCCCTCTTCTATAAAAAAAACCAAAATCAGTTACTTGGTTTTTCTGAAATCAGAAGAAATTCTCAGCTCGGAGTCAAGAATCCAGCGGTGTTTCGCCCACGTGCCTCGGAGAGCATGTAAAGACGTTAGTCATGCGAATGTTCTCTCTCCGAAAGTATCGGATTACCGTCCCATCGAAATGTAAGAGTGAGGGAATAGAGAGTGCACCTATGCTTGCGCATACACTTGGGCACTATATTCCCGTCCTGCGCAGATGGCGAGTCTCCGTTAACACCGGCTTCCATGACCGAAATCGGTCGGGAGTACATTATGATACTGCTATCAATCGGAACCCATGGAAAACAATCGGTACAGTAATATTATGAAATACATAAATCCAAATATCCCCTGGGAATGAGGTGATCGCTACCATGCTGGTTCTATTATAATTTATATAAAATGATAGAGCCATGCTGGAGCTATACTACTGGTATAGTTGTAGCACTAATGGGTCGGTTCGACTGGGAAGGACCGTGGTCTCACAACATACCAGCGTAAAATAGCAGCTTGATGCTGCTGTGTTATATTTATACAGTATGTCTGTGTTAACTGTGTTCGTTAGCACTACTCTTTAACCCACTGTCTAATTACTATTAGTCTATAAGTTGTAGTTACGCGTAATTAGAGGTTCACACAACGACTCGTCAGTGAAGTCACAAAGTTCCAACTGAAAACCAGCGCTGCCTCTGCAGCATTATGCTGAGTTGGAGACCTATTTGATGTCACATTTTATCTTTAAATACTTTTTTCATTTTTTATTTAATTTTTAATTGTTTCATTATTAATTAAAATCATGCATGTTCTGCTTATTAAATAATTTTTAATGCGTAAGCAGTCTTACACCTGTGCATGAATATTCTTTGCCCCTTGTAATTTATATTTAAATTTCTTAAATTGTGTGTAAAGTGTGATTATCAAATAAATGGTTTGGCTTTCTTCTTCTTTCTGTGTTTCGTACGGGGAGTGTAGAGAACCGGAGACCCTTTTTACTGGAAACGAGGCATTCCATCTTATCCTCACGGGTGACAACGCGTCTGCATTTTGATTTATAATCGAGGATAGATGTAGATGTCTATGGGCGGCAGTAACCACTTACCATCAGGTGAACTGTGTGCTTGTTGTCAACTTATCCTATAAAAAAATTTTTCAAAATTATTGTAAAGATATATATGTCTAAAAAAATATAATCCCGCTGGGTTTATTTGCTAGTTATTTCCAGGACAGAGGTATTTTCCGAATCAGTGTTAAAAACTTAACTTTCATTAAGTAATAATGTACATACCGTGAAGTTCAGGTGTAGGACTATCCAGTTCCCCATGTCGTCCTGTGAGTGTAGTAAGAGGCGACAGAGAAAAACATATCAGGAGATACGTCGTAACGGTAATAATCTATATTGAATAGAATTATTCTATTATATCCTATTCTATGCTCGCCTTTACGATACCCACGGGATGCAATGGGGTACAGGATTCCCTTACGCCAACCATCAAACATATTATATATCTTTCATTTTTATTTCCAAAGGAAAAGTCGTAAAATAAAGAAAATTACTTTCAGATTTCATATCTTTTTCCTCGTTCTTAACAACTCGGCAGTGCTTCACATAAAACTTTAACAGGGGATATAAAGACGAGACCGTAAGTTATACGGAGCAGTTATTCTGAGACGTACGCTCGGCTTTTCTTATTTCACTGGCTCTCTAACTACTAGTGTCTCTAATGGTGTATCGCAGATTTTTTCTACTTTGTTACGAGCTAGTTATAAGACTTCAAGTGGGCATAAACACTACATTTTATTATTACCTAGCTGTGCTTGCGACTTCATTCGTAAGGATATTTTTTCGAATAGTTTAAAAGAAAGAATATCGGTAATTTACTCTTAGGCCAACCATTTTGAATTGTAGTGTGGCTGTCGGAACAGACAACGGAGGGAAATAAGAAATCCTTTGGGGCGGCCTATGTCTGTCACGGGCTAATTACAGTATATAAGTAGTCAGTGGATTGCTGTTGCAACGATGCGTAGTCACCTCGTCCTTGAGGGCTGGAAACTGCTTTTGCGGATATTCTTGAGGATTTCCCCACGTAAGGGAAATCCTCAAGAATATCCGCAAGCATCAGACAGGTTATGCCGGACTCCTACCGGCTAAAACCTCACGGTTTTCATCTCTTCATCCTTAGTCAGAGCTACGGGGACGCTTTCACACGTGTGGCGTAACTCGCTTCCCTTGCACCCCACATAAATCCACAACGCGTATGAGGATTGAGCCACGCTCGAACATCATACCACCGCATGAAAACGATAGCGCGACCTCGATGGACAACGCCCCGCGCCAGCCGCGTCATCGCGTTGTACGCGAAGTTAATTTCACTCTGTAAAATTATTAGCCAGTAAAAGTTGTTTTACATTGAATAACACAACTTTATTCGGAGTCACGTAATTCTTTATCCTATACCATATTAGTATTCTATTATTTATAATATTAACGTACGAGTACTTGAATACTACGATTGGGTTTGGTGGTATGGTATTACGTATACAACTCACGCCTAACCACCATACTAGCAACCCATACACGCAACCGCAAACCCGACGGCGATAGCCCTTACAGGATCCGACTCTCTCTATTTTCTGGATGTTAGCGCTGTTAGTCTATACGACTCTTACAGCTTCTTCTGACTCAGGGCTAATTAAGGATCCGACTCGATGACTTATTCATGTAGGGGCGTACGAACACACCGTACGCGCCACCTCGAGGGCCTAGGTAAGAGGTGACGGACAATCCCCGCGTCCACCACGTAAGCTTCAATTGTGAGGGGTGGAGGAGAGCCTAATATGCTCTTTACCGACGTCCAGCTCTTCCGCTGTAGATTGCGATAATTGCCGTCCTTTCCTTCTCCCTCTCCGCAGCCTCCATCCTCAAAATCACTTGTTCGCAGAAGGTAACGCCAGCACTCCACGCCCTCTCGCATCCAACCATAGCTTTAATGAAAACTGTGAGCGAGAGGTCATCCCCCACTACCGCCACGAGATTACGACGCAACTCAACCATAGCTAGGCAATCCTAAAGGGTATGCCGCACCGTGTCCTCGTCGCTACCACATTGGTAGCACTCTGTTGTCAGCTTTTGTTCGGCTATATGGCATAGATATTTATCAAAGCAAACATGCTCGGAAAGTACCTGCACCAGCCGGAAGGTCAGTGACCCGTGCCGCCTGTTCGTCCAATCTAACAAGACCGGACAAACAGCGTTGACAGTCCTGCTTACTGCCTTCGGGTATGCCAGACGCTCCTTCCACTTTACAAACACAAGCTGCCGAGTGTGGAACTTCCACAATTGCCACTCTCTGGGTAAACGGCGGTGCCCTCAGTGTCAAAGTTCCGTGCGACAATCGTACATAGATACCAAGAACTCCGCCTCTATATCTCAAAACACATGCTGCCTCATGGGAGATCGTCCGGTACCCTCGTACGACTCCCACAGTTATCGCCCTCTGGGGTCTCTCAGGAAGGTGATGGTTCTTTCCGTAAGAGCCTCGATCTATATGGAGGCCCCTTAGGGGGGGCGGCAGCAATTCGGATCCGACCCTCCGACATTGGGTATTAGCCGCATTAAGGCAGCTGCTGCTCCTATTAGCCAGGGGGCCAAGCACATAAAGTGCTCGCGGAAGCTCCAACGGCTATCAATGATGAGTTTAAGCTACCTCATGTTGAACCCAACCTGAATACGGAGGTTGGAAACTATCTAACCTAACCTTTAACTATATTACTTAACTCGCTGACTACTGAAACCAGATTACGGCAGTGGACACACACTTGCTTGATGGTAGAAAACCT
This sequence comes from Parnassius apollo, assembly GCA_907164705.1. Lineage (NCBI taxonomy): Eukaryota > Metazoa > Arthropoda > Insecta > Lepidoptera > Papilionidae > Parnassius > Parnassius apollo. Next base: position 1,088,736 of record CAJQZP010001037.1, read on the forward strand.
TACCTTCTTGTAACCTGTACTTGAAATATTTACTTTTGAGCCGCTAAATTTCAGCATCGGAAAACGCCACAAAACTCATGATACCATCCATACCATCTGGATGATTGACGGACCACCACTATGTGATATATAGAGGAAAATTTACAACAAAGAGTTGATGACCAGCAATTTTGCCAGACCGATACGACTTGGAGATCTCAATGAAAAAAGCCTACTCTTTCTTAAAAGTTTGACAACGCATCTGTAATTCCCTTGGTTTTGCAGTTGTTCTGGATGGCGTTAATCATTTTTACATGTCTTTATCATTACTATTTGCTATTTGTGTGCAGGTAAATTTACCGTGTAGTGGGAAGAATATTAACTACACCTTATCGTCCCGAAGGTGTCGTAAGAGGCGACAGAGGGAAACAAATCAAAAGATTGGCAGCAACAGCTTTCTAATAATAAATAAATAACTAAAAAAACTGCGGTTGACAACCCACCCTCCAAGCGTGGCAACTGTGGCAAGTACCACCTTATGAAGCAATCTATGGGGGAGGCCTCTCAAGTGTGCTGCTGAACCTGCCCAAAGACCAATACAAAACATAGTCCGCTTCCGAATGATTTCATCGACCTCCGGCATATTTTTCCAGGTGTTAACTCCATCTTATATCATGATGAACCGTCTATGAAATAAAATGTCTGTATATATACTATTCAACTCATTAAATATTTAAGGTCTTACTAAGGAATATCTTTGCTTTGTTTAGTTTTATTTAAATTTACAATTGTTTTATTGATTCATTCAGGGACACTGTTCATGTTGAAATACGAGGATTTCAATTATATATGAAAGTGCCGGAGCGTACACTCGAGATATGTTTATTGCATGAAACTTTTGTGTGAAACGTTTGACAAACGTTGGCGTTTGTCTGGGATATTGTTTACAATTTTATGTTATTGTTCAGTATATATTTCAGCAAAGCGTTTAAAATGGTTAAATCCGTTTTTCGCTACACTTCACCATCATAAAAAGCAACAGTAAACCCTTGGTTGGTTTGGAGGTTAAGAGAACCAGTTAAGTATAGACTTTTGTTATAGTATAAAGGTGACAAATGAGCACATAGTCCACCTGATGTTGAGTGGATGCTGTGGTCCATAGGTCACATCTATCCTCGATTAAAAATCAAAATGTAGATGCGTTATCACCGCTTAAGACTAAGATGGAATCTCACTAATCTGGTATTCAGTGTTCTACAAAGCTACGCAAACAAACAGAGTTCTACAAACAAAATAGTTTATTTTACAGTAATATATGCGTACTTCCGTGTAGTGGCACATTCCCATTTTATCTCATGCCTAGTAAGAGTTATTCCAGACATGTATGGAAAATGAAATAAAAATGTTGTAACTTCAATAGACGGCGATATAACATCGTCAACGTAAGATATCTTTGACTGCTTTGGCACTCTGCCAAGCGTGACGAATTAGACAAATCCTCTTTACGTCGCGGATAGGAGGGTCATGGCCAGCAGTTGACTTTTCGAGCTGATGCAGAAAAAGACGCGTGTAAAATTAAGGTTTATAATAAATGTATTCTAAAGGGGCATTTAAAAAGTATCCATTATAATATTATAAAGATGAAGAGTTTGTTTGTTTGTTTGCCCAAACGCGCTAATCTCTCGAACTTAGTGTTAGATGGGATTTATCCAAGAACGCTATAGGTTATAAACCATCACGCTAAGATCTATAGGAGCAGAGCAACATGTCTCGCAATGTCTGTAACTCGAACCTCATTAAGGCGAAATCCTCAGTAAGTCGAAAAAAAAATTTTTTTATCGGATAGAGTGACAAACGAGCACACAGTCCACCTGATGGTAAGTGGCTGCTGTGGCCCATAGACATCTACATCTATCCTCGATTACGAATCAACGTTGTCACCCGTGAGGACTAAGATGGAATGCCTCGTATTCCAGTAAAAAGGGTCTCCGGTTCTCTACACTCACCATACGACGTGGTACATGGTCCTTCCATGGTCGAGCCGACCCGTTCGTGCTACAACTATACTACTAATATAACTGCAGCATGGCTCTACCAAGTATACATATATAAATTGCTATTCCCTTCCGCTGAACCCCTAAATACGCGGTATCTCGAATTATTTAGACTTTGTAACTCGAACAAAATGTTATTTCCATACGACGTATTGATAATATACATATATATTATAATACATATATATAACTCGAATTTCAAAAAGTCGTGATCGTTTCGCTCGTTCGTGCGCGCTCGCTCCGATCGCGCTCGGCTCGGCTGGAGGGTAAGGGGACAATGAGTCATCCTTTTTCGTGCATGCAGCTAGTGTTCTTAGATTTAATAGACATTGTCACGTCAAAAAAAAACACTGGCTCTCATGTTTTGTCGCACACGCATATCTGACCTCACTCCCTCCGTACACGTTTCCTCGTTCCGCTCATTTTCCTTTCGCACATTCTTGTTCAGACATACTTGTCACTCATTTACAACCCTGTCATGTTTGTATGTCAAAGTACACTACTGAACATAGGCCTCCACAAAAATTGCTTCATATTGGTATTTAACTCAGTTGCCACGCTTGGCATTTATCTAGTTGTTATTATAAAGAAACGGCTGACCATCTCCCAGTTCGTTTTCCACTCGCCTCTAACGACTTCTACAGAACGATATGTCCTTATAATAATTTACGTGTCAAGATTAATCAATATTAATGCCATTAAATCTATTTATTTTCAACATAAAAGCAGCCGAGCACTTGACTTCCTAATAGTTATATGGACTGACAGTCTAAAAGCGAACCGTAATGTGCTAAGTGCTTCTCAACATTAGCGGCTTTTCGTATGACACCGTGTCATATTTTAGTGAGGCCCTACATGCGTTCAATGCATTAGGTACACATACAAAGTTGAACAATTGAAATGAATAATTATATGTATATACACACACACACACACGCACACATGATATCTTTTTTTAACGCAAAGGCAACAAACTTGATACCACCTCTGTTAGCGACTATTTCGATGTTTATTTTATATGCACATAAAGTTAAAAGCAACACGTGCATGAAATGCTAACAAAGGGACAAGGACGCACTTAAATGTTCCTTAAAGGGTTTTCTGAAAGGTAATTGCGGAGTCAAAGATTGGTCGCCATTAGGGTGAATGTTGTGAATTATTTACAATGTGTGAAAGATTACTACAATATATAATACTAACTTATCACCGGAGGTAAGGAGATGAAACTAATGCATTGACTAAAAAGAAAATATTCTAATCTCAATCAAAGAATACCTGTGTAATATAGTAGCTTAATGCTGCTGTGTATGTGTAATATAGTAGCATATAGAGAGTGTAGAAACCGGAGACCATATTGTGTTAACAGGGTATTCTATTTCAGTCTCCAGACGGTGATAACGCATCATAACACATGGACTGTGTGATCGTTTATCTTATTCCGTAAAAACTTTATAAAAACATACTTATAAAAACAAGTGGTTAAATATAAAAAATATACGACTGATTTCAATATGAATAAAATCAGAACATCATCAATGTATTCGAAGTCAATCAAATACTCATTATCAAGGATAACTCAAAAACTACTGGTAATATCTTGATTCAATTTATATTGGACCACATGAGAAGTACCATATACAAACACAGCTAAAACTTTTCTCTGACTACTTAACGGATCGATATCAGAGGGTAAAGATTGGAGATTGCTACAGTGATGATACAGTGATACCTTCCCATATCATATGGTGTGCCACAGGGTAGTATGCTTGGACCCACGCTATTTCTTACATATATTAATATACTATGTAATCTAAAAATTCACAATGGGAGGATCACTGCCTTTGCGGATGACACTTTTTTTCCAAGCAGATACATTGTCTGAAGTATTTAACTTCGCACAAAATGGGTTTGATTTAATAACTAAATGGCTGAAAGAATCTAAACTTATATTAAATATCGATAAAACAAAATACATAGCATTTACTACCCAAAACATCAATGTATCCGAGTTAGAATACTTCCAGATTACAGCTCACTGCTGCTCCCAAATTGAAAGCCCTTGCTCCTGTCCTACCCTGTCTAGAACGAATTGCATAAAATATCTTGTCGTAATGCTTGATAACAACCTAAGCTTTCACCTTCATATTGGCCTCTTAAGTACAAGGATACGTTAATTTATATTTTTAAAAATCCACGTCGTGTTGCAGATTTTAGTGTTAGAAAAATGGAATATTTTGCACTATGCCAATCATTGTTGACATATTACATTACCATATGGGGAGGAGCACATAAAACGACCATACAATTAGAAAGGGCTCAGATGGCACTTTTAAAAGTTTGCAATTCTCTTCCATTCCGTTGTTCTACAACTTACTTTTATCAACAGTGTAATGTCTTATCTGTTCGTAAATTGTTTATATTTCACACTACGCTGCTACAACATTCTCTTATACAGTATGAGTGCTCCTATAATAATGACAAAAACATGAAATATGTAGTTTGTCCAAGTAAGCTTCTAAAGACACATTTTCGCATAAACATTTCTGCTTCCTGAGAGGTTACCTTTATAATAATTTAAATAAACTTTTATCAATTTACTCTCTACCAAAACATGCATGTAAAAAAAAATTACAGAAGTGGTTGTTAAATATCGATTATATGGCTGCTGAATATTTACTGATAGTATTATCCTAAAAACACATAGCCTAACACACACACACACACACCGCGCGCCACACACACACACACACACACACACACACACACACACACACACACACACACACGCGCACACACACACGGACGTCATCACACATATAGAAATAATTTAAATAAACATAATAGAATCGTTCCTTTTTGAATTTTCTTATTCTTGTATTTCTCTTATAGTATATTTAAAAATGTAATAGGTGTTATCCGTTAGAGTGAGGGCCTGGTGATCTATAACACAGAGATTACTCTAGTATGGACACCAGTCTCTCACAAAGGTCAAATATCTACAACCGTATTATTTTAAAATAATGTGAAATTATATACCTCTGTAAAGAGAAAAATAAAATGATTTATTATTTATTATTATTTATCTATTTTTTTATAAAATTTAAGTGACAAACTAAATTAACCACCTACGCAGTAGCGGTTGGCCGCCTAGGCGGTTCGTTTGAGTGGCCAGCCGCATGACGCGGTTGGAATAGCGGCTGACCGCTATGGCAGCCAACTGCGTTGAAACCGCGACGAAACCAACGTAAACAGTTATACCGCTCAAAAGGCTTATTGGACCATAAACAAAATGGACGCCGTCGAGGTAGCTTGTGTTATCAATCTTTAGTCCCAAAAACAATGAAAGAAACAAAGTAAAAAAGATACTGGATTCATCATTTACATTGTTTTCGTTTTAAATCTCTATTCGAATATGATGCTACTTCAAAATTCTAAAGCTATATTCTAGCTTCTCGTTGTTGAATTTCAACAATGAATTTCTCTGTGTTCAAGTTCATGGCTGCGCACATTGATGTATATATTACACTAGATCAGTAATACCCGCGCCAAAGCGTTACCACTGCACATATGGCCACAACCATATGCCTAGCTAACGTCAGTTCTGTCTTCAGTGTGACGACAACAGATTTGAACCGGACGATCCGCGACAAAAAAAGGGTAAATGCGTAGTAAAAAAATGCGTTTCAAGGTCACAAAAAGATAATATATCAAGCGGAATCACTTTCTACGCTAAGTATTAGTTTATTTTATCATATAAACGTAAAAACCGCACAAAAATAAAATAAAATATCGAATATTGCTATTTAGGTTAAATTTTGCAACTTTTCCGCCTTTATAATTTTCCCACATTAATGGAAGACTATATAATTTATGAAATAAGTTAATTTATTAGCACTAATTTTAAATAATAATAATTATTTTTATTATTTAATTATTAATATTTTTATTATTATTATTATAATTTTAAATAAAAATTATAATAATTATCTCATATAGTAAATATAATAAATATCTCATATAGTACAAATAAAACTAAGGCAACTTGGACATTAATTAAACGACAAACCCAAATCACAAATGTAATTCAGCCTACAATAGACTACATAGTGCAAAACGACAATGTTATAAAGTCACCTACAAAACTAGCAAGTACTTTCAACCATCACTATATTAATCAAAACTCTAGCACATTAAAATCAAATAATCATAAGCCACAACACAGTTCTAACTTGAAAAGTATGTTCCTTTATCCAGTAGATAAGTGTGAAATAATAGACATAGTTAAAAAATTAAAAAACAAACCCAGCTATGGATATGATAATATACCCATTAGAGTAATCAAAGAAAGCATATCCTTTATTGCTGACCCGCTTGTACATATCATAAACATAATGTTGGAAACAGGAGAATTTCCTAATTCTTTGAAAAAAGCTCTCATAAAGCCATTATATAAAAAAAGGATCACGGCACGACATAAATAACTATAGACCAATTGCACTGTTACCAAGTTTTCTAAAATATTTGAAAAAGTAATATATATCAGAATCACAAAGTTTTTAGATATTAATAATATTCTAAATAAAAACCAATACGGATTTCAAAAAAATAAAACTACATTTCTGGCAATATATAAACTATTTAATAGCATTTGGCATAAAATCAATGATAAAAAACAATGTTCTTCTCTCTTTATTGATAAATTGTGTAAAATATGATATTTTGCTTAATAAATTAGAAGGCATAGGAATAAGGGGACTATCACTTAAATTAATAGAAAATTATTTAAATAATAGAATGCAAGCAACTGTTTTTGAGATATATAATGTATCTACAAAAATGGTTGAGGTAGTTAAATCTGAATTTGAAAATGTAATACTGGGTGTACCACAAGGCAGTTTATTGGGGCCTCCTTTATTTTTATTATATATTAATGATCTCCCAAACATAGTTACACACCTATACGTAATGTATGCCGATGATGCAACTATATTTATTTCTAATGATGACTTAAATGAATCTGATTATGAAAATGAAATAAACAAAACATTAAAAACAGTTACTGATTGGCTGCAGTCAATAAACTTAAAAGTAAACCTGTCAAAAACCAAACTCGTACAATTTAGAAATTACAAAAGTGTACCCGCCAAATTAAATATAACCGTGAACGATATAGCGGTCGAAGAAGTAATGAACATAAATTTTCTAGGAGTCGAAATAGATCAACATCTAAACTGGAAGGCACATATTGCAAAAATAAACAAAAAGATATTCAGTGCATGTTACGCATTGTCCATCCTGGCTCTCTGCCAGTCCATCCTGGCAGAGACTACAAATATAAGTGTTACTAGAAATGCCTATTTTGGAAGCGTTTATCCACTCCTAACTTACGGTATCATATACTGGGGAAACTCTACAGATATACAATCCACATTCGTTCTCCAGAAAAAATATCTTAGAACAATATATAACATGCATAGTACTGAATCATTAAGAGATGTCTTCGGAACAAAGGGTTTCCTAACACTGACTGGAATCTTTATCCTAGAGTTATGTTTATTTGTTAAAAACAATATGCAATATTTTAATTTGAAATATGATTCAAAGAAAAACATTCGCAATCAATATAAATATGATATAAGCTTACCTATTATTAAAAATATGATTTACTATAAAAGTACCTACATTACTGCTATTCGTGTATACAATCAGTTACCACCAGCTATTAAACAATTAAATGGAAATATGTTTAAAAAAAATTAAAGAAATTGTTAATTGAAAATGTTTTTTTACAATCTCAATGAGTATTTTAATAAAATAAATGTTGGTATGTAGTAAATTTAAAAATTATTTTTTAATTGTTGCATACCCGAAATGGGTAAACTGTTGAGCCTAAAACTATATGTTTTCGTACTAAGATCTTATTGTACACAGTTATGCAATAAATGTATCTTTATCTTTATCTTTATCTTTAAAAACTACGTTATAACCTTCATAAAAATAATGAATTTTATTTTTATTTTTATTTATTCATGATTGATCTATTAATTATATTTTATTACCTACCTAATTTATATTCATAATTTTGCAGGGTATCTAAAGATGCCACACGCCGTAAGAAGTGGTTGGAAATAATACGATTGCTGAGAAATGAGACTGACTAGGTGCCTTCTAAATCTACTCTCATTTGTTCAGCACTTCAGGGATCAAGACAAACTAGCACCAAAAAGTAATTACGGCCGTGTTTATTTGTCTAACGAAGCAAATCCAATGCTTTTTGTAAGTAAAGATTTAATAGGCTCGTTAATTAATATTGTGACAACATAGGTAAGATCTAAAAACACCTTTTCATAAAACTCCCATAGCAAAATGTATTGCTAACTAATTATGTACTATTATTATTATAAACTCATTTATTTCGGATTAAATTATACTGTGATGAATATTTATTATATCTCATTATTAGGTTTCATAGTGCTGTTTTGACTACAATAATTAGTGGCCATTTTCAGGATGAACCACATTTTGAAAATCCGGTGGAACTTTTAGTAGAAGAAAATATGGACGATGATGTTATGGAAACCGATGAAGAGAAAGATGAAATAACTGAAACACCGCGAAAGTATAAAATGAGAAAAACAATTAAACGTTTGAAAATTTTATCTACACGAAGACTAAAAATAATAAAAAATATGTCACAGAAAATTAAAAGACTAAAAACAAAAACTAAAAAAATTAAAAGACAGTTATCGAAGAAATAAAAAACGTATGTTGAGCGAAGAAGAAGAGATGCATCTAAATTTGAACGGAGAAACAGAGCAATTGATGGAAGAATTTAAAAAATCCTTTTAAACAGGAGAGGGCTTTTTAATAAATTTCCTTATGTGTTAAAGAAATTTGCATTAATAATAAAATTTTACTCCCCTGCTACCTATAAATATGTTCGATCCTCATTTAACAAAGCATTGCCGAATCCAAGAACACTAGTTAATTGGTGTAGCAAAATTAACGGGGATTCTGGATTTATGTCGGAGGCTTTTAATGTTCTTAAGGTCAAAAGTGATAATTCTAAGTCCAAGATTATTTGTAATTTAATGCGTTGATTATGGATTAGATGACACAAACCATACACAAAATCTATCTGTTTTAATCAAACACGGAAAATACCTATTATATATTTTTTTACTTATGGGTTATCTTCAGCAAAACTTGCCAATATAATAAATTTGGCACTGACAAAATGCGCACAAATTAACGTCAAAGTAGCGTCAGTAACATGTAACAGCAGTCTGACTAACATTGCTGCAATGCGAGTTTTAGGATGTAACCTAAATGACCCAAATGACTTGAAAACTACTTTTAAACATTATACAACAGGAAAAGATGTGACGCTATTGTTAGACGCTTGTCATATGCTCAAACTAGTGAGAAACAGTTTTCAATCACAGAAAATATTTTTAAACAAAAATAATAACAAGATAGAATGGAAGTATTTGAAACGTTTATAAGAAATTCAAGAAATCTAAAGGGCTTAGAACAGGCAATAAATTAACCAACGGCCATATTAATTTTCGAAATCAAATCATGAAAGTCAAGCTAGCATCACTGTTGCTAAGTAATAGTGTGACTCAGTCACTTAATTTGGCCAAGGACTTGTCTTCTAAATTTTCGGAATGTGAACCCACTGCGGAGTTTATTAAAATACACAATGAAATTTTTGATGTATTAAATTCCAAGGGAGACCCCAAAGCTTATGGATTTAAGAAAAGTCTAAAACTAACAACAGAACCAACCCCCCCCCTAAAGCCCCCCCAACCACAAACACCCCCACACCCCCCCCCCCCCCCCCCCCGTGGGCCAGCATTTCCCCCCCCCCCCCCCTAAAAAGATATATACACATTAATTGATAAATATAAAGAGTACGTTACCAACCTAAGTGTAAAAGTGAAAACAAAAAAAACAGTCAAACGAAGGGGTCAGATACACAACATAATTACAAAAAAAATATGAAGAAAGTGTTAAATTGCAAATTTAAAACGGGATTTTTGGGTTTTCTTATTTGTCTTGAAAGCTTAAAAGTATTGTATGCTAGGTTAATTAAGACTAACGTAATGGAATATATCGCAACGTATAGACTTTCACAAGACCATCTGGAATTATTTTTTGGTTGTATCCAGGAAAAATGTGGGTATAATAACAATCCTAATGTTGTGCAGTTTAAATCAGCCTACAAAAAGTTATTAAACCACCTTGAATTAAAAAACAGTTTTAGAGGTAACTGTTATAAATTAATATAGATACGAGTATCTTGTTTTCCACAACATCTACAATTGATAAAAACCATATAGAAGAAATCAATAAGTCTTCCTTTGATCATCGCCATGATGATATTGACGAGGAAAACCACAAACTATAAAGAATAATATAAATGAAACAGATTTAGAAAAACAATGGAACGTGCTACAAAAGAATGACAACCTCTTCACAAACGTAACAAAACAATTCGTTGGATATATTTCCGGCTAAGTTGGTCGAGATCTGAAATATGAAACATGTGTAATAGTGGGGATAAGCGATCCACTATTAACAGACTCCGAGTGGTCTATATTTGCGGCTGTTTCTTGTTTCTTTATTAGAACGTTAAATATATACGTCAAATTATCTCGCATCAATATGCAGCCCGCAGTATCTCAATAGCCGGGGATAGTTAGGAAATAAATGTTTTCTTCGCCTTCTGTGTTATGGTAGCAGCAGGGTATATATTATTTATTGCCGATTAGCCTGGCTGCTACACATGCATTAAAGCTTTACTAGCTACGGAACTGGAATGGTTTCATAAATTAATTATATAAAAGATAATGGAGGATTATGTTACCCATCCAAACATGTCTTTGAAATATGCATGAGTTGTGAAATCATTATAAGACATGCCATGAAACTTTCCGACAATAATTTTTTGTCTCCTAAATTTGGTCTCATGACATTAGCTACAAAAATATTAAAAGAACTTCAAGGAAATAAATTATTAAGAGAATTTGCAATACACCCGGGGGATAATTTATCTTCAATACAAGTGAATCATTCCCTTTTATTGATTAATGCTATTATTTATAAGTACTTAAAATAAGATTGTACCACGAAAGCAATTAAGTAGCAAAGGCAACACCCCCAGAAATGGGGCCGAAGAGAAAATATACACTCAAAAACACAAAAAGGAATCTAAACGGCAATTATATTACAAACTGATGCTTCATAGCGGAGTTTGAGAGCATGGACATTTTTTCATGCTAATACTCCTAGGTCGCCTCACTTATGCATATTTCACACAAAGATCTTCTAGATCTTCTTTTCTTTACTTATTTTATATTTTTATTTGATTTATTAGTACAATAAAAATTATTTAAAAAATGTCTTTTATTTCATCAGTAATGCTTACTTCTTTCTATTTTTATTATTATTTTATTCATCTGATAAGAAAATATACATATTTAAAATAAAAACAATTAATTGCACCTATAAAAAACTCATTTTTATGGCTTGTTTTGGGTAAAATTTCATATCGTAGGCAACACCAACCCGCCATTGCATGTTCATGTTACTGTCTATATCTAATATTAGCGACGGTATTGTTTTCGCAGCAAGTGTAAGTGAGATGGATATATGTTCATTTTAAATTGTTATTAGTTTCAAAGCTACCTCGTCGCGTTTGGATAGTGGTTACACTTTTTTCGACGCGCATAATGTGGTTTACTCCTCTAGTGTTGTATAACTCAATGGCTGCGCAACTCAAACTCAAAACGCGTATATAAACAAAATGGCAGCCAGCCGCTTTTCACATCAAACATCTAAACCGTCAAATAACATATAAATTTAAATTGTCATTTAACAAGATAATTATGAAAATGAAAAATTGTTGATTAATAATTATTCATAAAAATTTATTTCATATAAAAAGGTCGGAATAAAGACGGCGGCTGGGACATATTATGTTCTTTATTTTTTAAAATTTTGCCCATTTGGACAACTTTTCACTTAATAAATTTTCCCATTTTTTAAGCTTTCAAACTGTAAAGACAATAAAATCACGAAAAAGTGTAATCAAAAGCTTACATAAAATGAAATCACTCTTCCAGTTATCTTAGCACTTTCATAAGTTACATTTACTAAATTACGTTGAAGAGTACAATCTGACACTTTTCCTGGCGTATGTGGACTACGAGAAAGCCTTTAATTCCGTCAAAATTTGGGCGGTGCTACAGTCCCTGCCAAGGTGACAAGGTGCCAAGTTGACTGTCGGTATATCGAAGTGCTGAAGTGTTTGTACAGTAGGGCTACGATGGCTATCCGAGTACAGAACCAGAGTTCGAAACCTATCCAACTGCAGAGAGGTATAAGACAGGGTGACGTTATATCCCCGAAACTCTTCACCGCTGCGTTGGAAGACGTTTTCAAGCTACTGGACTGGAAAGGATACGGTATTAACATCAATGGCGAGTACATCAATCACCTTCGATTTGCCGACGATATAGTCCTTATGGCAGAATCGCTGGAGAACCTTAGCACATGCTCAATGACCTCAATGGTGTCTCCCAACGGATAGGTCTTAAGATGAACATGGACAAAACAAAGATCATGTTTAATGTCCATGTCACACCTATGCCGGTAGTTGGTGGGAGCACTATGCTCGAAGTTGTTGACGAGTACGTTTACCTGGGACAAATAGTCCGACTAGGTAAGTCCAACTTCGACCGAGAGGTCAATCGACGGATTCAACTTGGCTGGGCAGCGTTCGGGAAATTACGACATATCTTCTCGTCAGGTATACCTCAATCTCTGAAAACTAAAGTGTACAACCAGTGCGTGTTGCCAGTGATGACTTACGGATCAGAGACGTGGTCCTTCACTGCTGGCTGTATGAGGACGCTCAAGGTCGCTCAGCGAGCTGTGAAGAGGGTTATGCTCGAAGTTTCTGAGGATATCCGCAGTAAAACCAGAGTAACCGACATAGCCCAACGGATTAGTTAGCTGAAGTGGCAATGGGCTGGCCATATAGCTCGAAGAACCGATAACCGATGGGGAAGAAAGGTTCTCGAGTGGCAGCCTCGTACCGGTAGGCGTAGTGTAGGGCGACCCCCCACTAGATGGAGTGACGACCTGGTAAGACATGCAGGAAGGCGATGTATGCAGGTGGCTCAGGACCGTGCTTTGTGGCGTTGCTTGGGGGAGGCCTATGTTCAGTGCAGTGGACTTGTGAAGGGCTGTAATGATGATGAATGATGACGTATATAGTTGACGTTTTATAAACTGCAATATACTCAACTACACTAGTCACGAAAGATATTAAATTTTCAACTAGGCACACTTCACTCCGTTACAACTGATAAATTCACATTATTACCTCTAGTTACGCTAGCACTATTTTGGCTGGTTCTTGAACTACAATTTGCTGCTTACAACTAAACACTTTTTCGACTTGTCCCTTACATAAGATGGTCATCCTTACCTTTACCTATTTCCACAGCGACAACGATGCTATTCTAAGATAGTTTGTACTCAACACAATGATGATATTTACTTTGTTAGGTCGCGCGTCAACACCACATTAAAAACCTGTTTCCAGCTTTTCTTTTTTTTAATTTTCACAATTGTTGTGAATTAAAAATTTCTGGACCGATGTTAATCGATTTAGACACAAAAAATTTAACGTTGTGAAAATCATCTGCCATTCTCCTGGTGCTGCAGTTGTTCATAGCCGCACTCTAGTTTGTCCCCTTTTATATAAAAATAGTCAACTCTGACCATGGGCCTTTCTATCATAAGAACGATTTGCTTTAATGGTCACGGAGTTGGAGACCGCAGTACCAAAACCGGAGATCTTTATTTACTGGTAACGAGGCCTTCAATTTTAGTAATCGGGATGGTTTCACTAATGGGTTTAACAAATAAGTTACGTCAGGGTAATATGGTCACATTAAGCTTTGCTGCCCTATAAAGCCAAAACCAGGAGGAGGACAGAGACAAAAACAAAAATTTGTATACTATAACAAATATATTAAGAATACCAGCTTTGCTAATAATTAGGAACTCTGCAAAATATAAATTTAAAAAATACTTACTACACTACACAATAATAAAATCGACTAAAATATTAACTATAATGTCAACTGTCAAAATGACGTCGATGAAGCATCGCCCCTCTGACCCTTTATTCTTTGATTGACTGATGAAGAGTTATCGTATCACATACCCATCTACGTAAACAAGGCTGTAATTTTTTCGTAATAAGAAAATGACCATATTTACCGGATGACCATATTACCCTCACGTACACGTTACGTGACGTGTCGTCCTAACATGATCAGTCCTCTAACTTAGCTTTAATTACAGGATGTAAGGTATTCCATTTTCGTCTCATCCTTTCGGTTTTCTTAGTTTGAAGTCGTGTGCAAGTGTCCATGCAGTCGCCACTCACCATCAGGTGGACTGTAAGTCCGGCTTGTCACTTGCGCTTTATAATAAAACTGCAACATCGCTAATGTAATTTATATCAAGTTGTAAACCTTCCAAAATAGGCTTCACCCAATGATTGCGATAAATCACGGTTCTGAAGCAAATGAATTCATCGACTCAGGGGTGACAATGCATATGTATTATGATTCTTAATCGAAGATACAAGAAAATATCTATAGGCCACCTTATCCACATACCATCAGGTGGACTGTGATGTGCTCGTTTGTCACTTTACTAGGTGGTAGGATTTTGTAACCGTCTGGGCAGGTACCCTGTTTGTTTTGCTAAATAGTAGAGTGTGCAGTACTGTGTTGTCGTCTAAAGGGTATAAGGAGCAAGTATAGTGACAGGCTGAGTAGTTTTGTATGAAGTTCGCTGCGGGTGTCCATGCACTGCTAGTAACCAGTTACCATCAGGGAGACTACATCTAGTGTAGAGGTAAGGAGAACCGTATCTGTATGTTAAAAAGTGTACGTAGGAAAGCGTTAAATAAAGGTGGCGCCACTGTAGCTAGAGGGTAAATTTCATAGAACATTTATAATTTTATATTGCGCAAACTTTCACCATAATAGTTTTTTATAATAATTATTTTATTGTTTTTGACGGACTGACTTTTTTTAGGTTATATTTCCTGAATTATTTTATAAAACATGAGTAGTTAAAGTTTTAAATACTGCAGTTTTGTCAACTACTCTAGTCACCCCAAATATTAAATTCCTCAACTCGGCACACTTCACTCCGTCAACAACTGCTAAGTTAATTTCATACCCTCTAGCTAATCTAGCGCTGTTGTAGATTCTTTGAACTATTATTTACCGTTAACAGATGAACACTTTTTCAACAATTCTTCATGTGAGATGGTTCTCCTTACCTCTATATTCCATGATCTTTCATTTAAAAGACTCTCGTCGGTAAGTAGCCTATTTCGGTAAATAAAATATCGATTTTGTTGAAGCGCCGTCAGTGTCACTTAGCCAATTCTTTTCTTAAGATTTGACATACATTACATATCGAAGGTCAGATTTAAAGTGCAGTCGCTGAATATTAATAATCGCCTATAGAAATTCCACACCGACTTCAAATAAAAGATTCACAACGGCTGTATGTTTTTATAGGTGGGTTACGCGGTATCACCGTCGATTATAAACCGATTTTGATAATTCTTTTTGCTAAATATTTTATTAGGGGTGGTTCAATATAAATTTGAAAAGTGGGAGAAGTAGTTTTTAATGTGACTATTTAGATGATATTGAGTCTTCTTTAGTCCATGCAAAAGGGTAAAAAAATTGATTAAGCTTCCCGCTAATTTCAAATGCAAAATGCTCCCAATTTCACCAAAATATAATGCGAAACCTCGAAGTTATGTTAAAAAAGATTTTTTCAAATTCTTTCTCCTTCGATAACTCAGGAACGAATGAACCGATTTTTATTTTCAGTCATTTTTTTCAGTTTTTGAGATTAAAAGCTAATTAGTTTTTGAAATCGATCGGTAAAGCTATTTAAACTTATTCAATAATAATACAAAATATAAGTTTTTTTTTTGAAATTTTTCAATATCTACTCGTCCGAATCAATTCATATTATCATCAAATCTTTATTCTTCATTGAGATCTTTAGAACTCTGTAAACCGCATCTCAATCGATCAAGACGTTCAAAAGCTATGAAAGGTTTACATACTTACACACACACAACAACACACACACACACACACACACACACACACACACACACACACACACACACACACACACACACACACACACACACACACACACACGCGCGCGCGCGCGCGCGCACGCACATACGCACGCACGCAAGCACGCACGCACGCACATATGTACGTATGTCTACGTAAAATTAGTCAGAATAACTTCGTGGGATCTCAAAACATCGAGATCTGATGATGAAAATTCGATTTTCGGGAAGTAAAAAATCTGAGCATTAATTTTTTTGGACAATATAACTATGTAGCTTCTTACTTGTTGTAATTTACATGTGCACAAGAAATATTCTGCCTAGGAGTCCGTCTCAGTAGGTGCCTCCCTCTGACCTAGAGAGGCAGAGCGTGCATGACTATGTTCCGGTCTGAAAGGTATAAATATCTCGTGTTATTAAAGGCTGTAACTCCTTCCATCGATATTCATCGATATATCTACATATTGTCATATCTATCATCCCTACATATCCAAACCAACTTATTTAACTAACTTTCCTACTAGTTTTATTTCACATATCGTTTAATTTATTTCTTTTTCAAAAACCAGCATATACGTCTTACTTACGTTCACTTTCATCATTTAACTGCTTCAGAAAAAACATATCAAAGTAAACATAAATACAATAATTCACAAATGATAGTAAAACAGGTGAGACAAGTAAAGATAACGGTTATCATTATCGTTTATCCACAATCGTTCCTAACCTTAATTATCTTTGGTAACAAGTATAACAACAGATAGGAACTCATATTCAATGTCGGTATTTTGTATTATTTAAAAAGAGTTTAGGAAAACAAGCACCACGAATAGGTTATGAACTGTTAGTCTTAGAAAAACGGACTACACATGGCGTGCCGAACGATGCCACCCCAAACCGCCCCACACGACGATCTTAGGAGTCCCTCTTGCGCCTTTCTGTAACGGCTCCGCAATGTCAAGGGCTGTCCTATCCCATGGTGCACCAACATTGTACAATTTCGATGCTCCTCTACTACGTGTCTGAGGTCCCTTCACAGCCGCACAACTTGTACATGTACGACACCAATCCTCGACATCGTCACGATAATGGACCCAGTAAAACTGTTCTCGGACCTTCAGTAGAGTTCGTTTAATCCCGAGGTGGACTCTTGAACGACCACTATGGCACAGCTGTAGAATATTCGGCACTTTAGCTTTAGGGACAACAATTTGCAAACGACAGCTGTCTCCTCGACCACTGTCCCATTTACGGCACAGGACTCCATCCTGAATCAGCAAGCTGTCCCATTGGGCCCAATAGCTTTTCGTGGTTGAACTCATCGCTGAGACGTCGCTCCACTTAGGCTTGGTAGCACGGGCCTTCATCCATTCCAGAATCGGCTTGATGTCCGGATCTTCCTGCTGTGCATGTCGTAGGCTGTCCTCCCACTCGTTGCTGAGGGAGTCTGTCCTGAGCATCCTCACGGATACCACTTCCTTACTCTCTTGCCTAGTACAATGTTTCCAATCTTCAGGACAAGGTCTTCTTGGCAATGCATCTGCGTTGCCATGAGATTTCCCGCTGCGATATCTGATAGTAAAGTCGTATCCCGGTTGCTGCTGGGCGGTGATGTTAGCCGCACTTCCCTTCTGAGATCGTTCACCTTCCCTTTCTAGGGTTCGCTTAGGGCAGCTGGATCGAAGATGGCCCCTTTCCCCACAGCCATAGCACCTACGGCTGTATCCTTTATTGTGGTCGCGAACCGTAACTGCTGCAACCTCCTTAGTGTGAGGGGAACAATGTACCTGCCACCGCCAGGTGATGCCGTTAGCTGCATTACCCTCTCGAGATCGATCAACTTCCCTTTCTACGGTTCGCTTAGGGCAGCTGGATCGAAGATGGCTCTTTTTCCCACAGCCATAGCACCTAGGGCTGCATCCTTTGTTGCGGTCGCGAACTGTAGCTGCTTCAACCTCCCTGATGCGATGGGAACGATGATCCTGCCGCACGGCTTCCACCTCCAGTGCATGGGCCAAGGCGTCCTTAAGCGTCTCGTAGTGCCCGAGCCTCACAGCAGCTCTGAATCCCAGGTCGCGGATGCCGTCGATGAATGTCTGCACCAGGTTCCCTTCAATGAGCGCAGGTACAGACCGGTATGCTTTTCGCACCAGCTTCTCCACCTCTAGAGCCCACTGCTGCAGGTTTTCGTTGATGGGCTGCACGCGATCTTTAAGCTGCGCACGAAAGACATGATTCAGGTGGGCGTCACCATATATCACCTCCAATGCCTCAAGGAGTTGCTCATAAGTCGCGCAGGCCTAGTGTGAGAGCAGTCATGGCCTGACCTTTATTCCAGCCGTTCGCCTTCATAACAGCCTAGAACTGGATTTTGTAGGCTGACCAGGAAGAAGTCCCGTCGAATGGTGGCACCTTGAACCCACGTAGCGAAGGTTTAGTAGCTACTACGGAAGCTGTAGTTCCATCCCCAAGTTGAGTTCGTCCAGCGTTTTCTTCACTTCAGCATCAAATCAATCCGATTGTTCACTTGTTCGATTTGGGTTTTAGCTTCCTTGATTTGGGTTTCAGCTTCGGACAGGTTGTCATGTTGAGCAACCCTATCCTTCACCTCCCTTATCTCTTTCCCGAAGTTAGCGTGATGTCCACTCCTTCCTGTCGGCGGGCCTGTTCCTCCTGCTGCTCTTTCAACTGACGGACCTGTTCCTCCTGTCGGCAAACCTGTTCCTCCTGTCGGCGAGCCTGATCCTCCGTTCGGCGAGCCTGTTCCTCTTGCTGCTCTTTCAACAGACGAGCCTGTTCCTCTCGTCCACGCTGCAGCTGTTCCTGTAGCATCGCCATCAGAGCACCTAAGTCAGGTGCTGCAGATTTAGGAGCTACTGATGGGCCCGCAGCCTCTCACCCCCACACCTACACCAAAAAACAAATCCCCCCCGCCCCGATCGCCAACCAAAAAAAACAAATAAAAAGAAAAACGCAATTCTTCATACCGATATACCAAAAAAAAAAGGAAAGAAAAAGTAAAAAAAAAAAAAACAGGCAGAAATTCTGCTCCCACCTCGTAAATCTTAAACTCGCAAAAAAAAGGGTATAACAAAAAAAAAACAGCGATTAAATTGGGGCGCAACAAGAACAAAAAATATATATATATATATATATATATATATATATATGTATATTAAGATTTGGCGACTAATTGTAAGCTCGATGGTTTCGTTTAGTAATAAACCACAGAATACATTTGAATGTAAATTTAATCGCGTATTTAGAAACAGGTTTGATAACGATACACACATTTTTGACATAATATATGAGAAGAGAACAGAGAAGAAAAGAGTTCACTAATGAACAAATGCACACACATAGACATCCTTAGAAAAATATAATCATACTTGGACAAATTTTTTACCTTCGAAAATCAAACCCATCACTAAAACTTCCAAAGAGGAAGTTAACCTCTCAAACCCCTAGCGGCTTCGTGAGACACAAGAAAATCGATCTCCATAAATAAATTTTACTATTACTAAATTTAACATTAAAAAAAACCTGAGACCCTATCGCTCCATCAGTCCACTCGAGCGGATTTGGAACTGGCATCCTGTGGCCTGATCGCAATGCAATCTGGTTTGTTAACACTGGATAGATTTAGCTTAAATTAGTACTAATGTCCGTATTGTTGTTAAATTGCAAATAGGTAGTTGAAATTTCTTTGTAGCTACATTCGCATAGGTAAATACACGCTTATTTATTTTAGTTTGACCCGCTGTAGTTTTCTGCTTTCCTAATCCCACAATTCGTAATATTTATACGAATTTATGTGCATTCTTGCACTATACTTACAAATAACGCATTTCAGATTATTTCAAAATCGTATACTCGTTTGCTTGTTACTATGGGAGAGTTCCACACCTGCCGAAATCGCGCGTGATAAATTGTTTTATCTCGTTTCAGACTACCTTCGCTTAGAAAAAAAAATCGTGTCGAAATGTTTTATTTAGTGTCGTTTGGTGGAAGAGCGATACGTTGCTAGTAAACATCGCCCTATTTGATAGTTAACCTTAAGCGCCCTCTAAAAATTTCGTCTTCTATCGCCGATGTGATATTAAAACTTGGCCGTTTTTTATTAGTAGCTTTCAAAACACTATATATAACAAACCGAGGTGGTATCACGACCTCACAGAAGACCAGCGTGAAGTAGAGGCTTTACTTCTGCGTTTTGTTTGGAGAGTGCAGGTGGCCGGAGGCACAATTCCCCCCCCCCCCCATCTACATGGTAGCGGAATTAGATGCAAGACTACCCCAGGAGGGTACCAGCACTCCTGGAGAATCCCTCGATGAGCATCCACGACCAAGCTACTCCACTCCTGAGCGTGAGTGCTCAGGCTGTCTCTCATATTCGGGGGGGGGGGGGAATACCGCTCGAGACTTAACTGCTCAAGGCAAACGGAGCAATAAGACAAAGGCGCTACTGCTACGCTATCCGTGAGTTTCTGCAACATCAGGGGACTTCATTCAAACCTTAACAGAAACAGAAACTATTTATTCAATGAAGATCATAACAATACTTATTGAAAGTCACTTTTTTCATTAACCACTGGTTTGCGAAAAAAAACCTCTATCCTGGGAAGAACCAGCAAGAAACCCAGGGATACTATTTTTTCCCAATAATAGCTTACAATCATGTTTACAATTAACAGCACAAGACAAATTAGAAATAGCTTGGTAGCGATCACCCTTCCCAGGAGTTATTATCATCCATAAATTCCTTAATATTATAATAAACCTTTTAATACAAACTTATTTTAATAACATTTTTGAATTTTATGTATGACAAATTTTGTATATTTTCTGGGATTTTGTTGTTAAAGCGTATATATCGCCCCAAGAATGAATTACTGACTCGATGGAGTCGAGTAACTGGTACTACTAGCTTGTGTCTGTTCCTAGTATTTACAGAGTGAATGTCACTTATTTTTGCAAAACTACTTTTATTTTTGTGTACGTACATTACATTTTCATAAATGTATTGAGAGGACAGAGTTAATATATTAATTTCCTTAAATTTTTGTCTCAGTGACTCTTTTGGTTTTAAATTATATATTGCTCTAATGGCCCTCTTCTGTAAAATAAATATAATTTCAGTGTCAGTCGCGTATCCCCATAGCAAAATACCACACGACATAATGCTATGGAAAAAATTAAAATATTCTAGCTGTTTCGACACTGCTAAGAGTTCTAATCTTTTTGCATCATATGCTGCAGGAGTAAGTCTTGTAGCTAATTTTGATATATGGGGGAGCCATTGAAGCTTTGCGTCTAGTGTGATTCCAAGAAAAATGGTGGTATCAACAAGACTCAGCTGCCGTCCACTATCATCTGGAAACGGTGAAGCCGGCCTTGCTCTTTCTAACCGAGACACAGGTGTCCTCTCCGACTGATACTTCGTATATCTCCTACCCGGGGTACAAATTAGAACACTCTTTTGTCCCCGGGCTGGAGTTTGCGTGTATGTCAGAGAGGACATTTCTGTTTTCAACGCCTTTGCTTTGGCATATGGTCATGGACACAACCGCTTACCTCGCCGACGTGGATCCCAGCTACCTTACCTGTTGGAGTTTCTGCTAACCTCTCATCCGAACGGATATCAGGTCTCCGTAGATGCCCCTCTTGGCTCCTCGGACCATTGTCTGATCCGGAATACGGTGCCACTCACGCTCTCATCGCGGTTGCGTACTGCAAGTTGCCGCCATGTTTGGCATTATAGGTCAGCAGAATGGGACGGGATGAGAACTTTTTTTGCATCCTACCCTTGAGGACTGGTTTGCTTCTCGCCGGATGATCTCTGGTGCTACAGAGAATGGAAATTTTTATTCCATCATCTGTGTTACCTATCGGAGGCAGAACCCGGCCTTGGTTTGGTTGCTCCTGCAAAATTGCACTACGTCATAAGCTGGAGTGCCACCAGGCCTGGGGTCGTGCATCGACGTCTCAGGATGCAAATACCAGCGCCCTTAAAAAGAAGTATAATTCTGCCTCCAGGTCCTTCAAAAGTGTCACTGTCAAGTCAAAGTCAGAGCACATCGGCAGGACCATACCATACCATGGAGAGTGCTCTGAGGAATTGTTCGGATTAATCCCAGCCCCCAAATTTCGTGAACGCACTACGCGGCAAACGTCCCGATACCATCCACACCATCTGGATGCTTGGCGGTCCACCACTGTACGTTTCAAAAGGAGTTTTCTTCCGCGTACAACCTCTCTGTGGAATAGTTTACCACCGGCGATTTTTCCGGACCGATACAACCTGGGGACCTTCAAGAAAAGAGCTTACTCCTTTCTAAAGGGCCGGCAACGCACCTGCAATTCCCCTCGTATTTCGGTTGATCATAGGCGGTGGTAGTCACTTAACATCAGGTGAGCCGCATGCTCGTCGGCCCCCTATAAAAAAATCCGCGTTAAACAAATCTGACAGTGAGACTCCACCCGCCAAGGTCGACACTTCTAACGGGCGATCGGGCGACATTGCCCTGTGTTAACTGTCGTACGTGGGAGGGGCAGACCGCATCCCTTCTACTGTGTTGTTAGGCACAACGCATATTATAGTTAGAGGTTCGCATGGAAATGAACTGGGCGTTCGTACGTTATTAGACATTGTATCGCAGAGTAACTTCATAACACAGCAGTTCTGTCAACGTTTAAGATTGTTAATAAAAAGGACGCGTTCGTGCTTCGTAGCGCGTAGTAAAGGGAATTGGAAGTTTTAATAAAACGTCCCAAGGTTCATTAAATTTAAAATTTTATTGTCGTTTATATCGCAGTATTAATTTTGGAGAAGTAGATAAGGTCACTAAGCGCCCTCCAACCGTTTCTGTCGACTCTTCCACAATGACTAATTTTGATAGTTTAACTTTCGCGTACGACACTTACTCCGTCCCTGGAGACAATGACGTGATCATCGGGACATCTGTCTTTTCTCACCTTTTGCTACACAATAAGGTCAGGGGTAACTAACTCCTCGTGTACCGCACCTTATGCATTAGAGACCGTTTGGGTTATGTTATTATTGTTTCCGCTATATGTATATATATATATATATATATATATATATATATATATATATATATAAGCGAAGAGGGGGGGGAGCGTTACAATATCAATGATATGTTGCAAACCCGTAACATTCATTGCTATGCAGATGACAGCACTGGTGATGCTCTTTACACCGGCCGTGCCAATATTTCTCGGGAAAACGTCTCCGAGTACCGGGACAAATTTATGTCTGAAGTCGAGTCTTTGCTGAACAGAGTCTTGGATTGGGGGCGACTAAATCAAGTCCAGTTTAACCCCCAAAAGATACAAGTTTCCGTGTTAACCGCTAAAAAGAACCCATTTGTCGTATGACCCCAGTTTCAAGGCCCTTGTTGCCTCAGCCAGTATTGGTATCCTTGACGTCGACATATCGAGTAACGTGCAGTTTTGTGGTCACTTGGAAAAGAAGGCCAAATTGGCCTCTAAAAAGCTTGGCGTGCTCAGCAAAGCGAGATAGTATTTCATGCCGGCACACTGCCTGCAACTTTACAAGGCTTGGCCGCACATGGAATACTGTTCCCATCTCTGGGCTGGGCTCCCCAGTACTAGCTCCTTCCACTTGACCGTATCCAGCGCAGAGCGGCTCAAGTCGTCGACTACCGAGTGCTTTCCGATCGGCTCGATTCACTGGCGCTGCGAAGAGATGTTGCATCTCTTTGCATTTTCTTTCGCATATCCATGGAAAGTGCTCTGAGGAATTGTTCGGATTAATCCCAGTCGCCAAATTTCGTGAAAGCACTACGTGGCAAACGTCGCGATACCATCCACACCATCTGGATGCTTGGCGGTCCACCACTGTAGGTTTCACAAAGAGTTTTCTTCTGCGTACGACCTCTCTGTGGAATAGTTTACCACCGGCGATTTTTCCGGACCGATACGACCCGGGGACCTTCAAGAAAAGAGCTTACTCCTTTCTAAAAGGCCGGCAATGCACCTGCAATTCACCTGGTGTTGCGGTTGATCATGGTAGTCACTTAACATCAGGTGAACCGCATGCTCGTTTGCCCCCTCTTCTATAAAAAAAAACCACTTAGTCAGACTTTGCTGGCCCGTTCAAGGTGAAGCTCACTCGCAGGCGTGGTGTAAGATCGGCGAAGGCGTATGTCTGTATTTTCGTATGTTTGACTATTCGCGCTGTGCATATAGAACTTGCCGGTTGTCCGAGCACGGCTAGCTTCGTGGGTGCATTTAAAAGGTTCCATTCTCGCCGTAGCCCTATAAGTAAAATGTACTCAGATAACGGTACGAACTACGTAGGGGTGAAACGTATTTTATCGGAATTACAAGAATTTCTAACTTCTAAATATTATAATTCGAAGTTTGCTCACATCTTAGCTGAGAACCGCATCAAACGGTCTCTGATCGTCCCCGCGTCGATTCATTTTGGGGAGAATTCGGAGATTAATATTAAGAGTCTAAAGAGTCATTTATACCGAGTAATTGGAGATCAAATTTTGTCTTTCGAAGAATTAAGCACCGCATAAACCGAGTGCGTCATGAATAGCCGCCCCCTTTGTAGTACGTTGTTAAGTGACTCCTCGGCGCCGCTGGCTCTAACTCCATCGAATTTTTTGAATCCAACGCCTTTGAAGTATTTACCCACTTTAGAGATAGACAAAGACAAATTTCATGTTCTTTCACGTCATAACTTTTAAGACCGGCTGGTTCAGTCATTTTGGAAGCGATGGAAAACGGAATATTTACATATGTTACAATCTCGTCGGAAATGGAACTAAACCATTAACGGTCGGAACGGTGGTTGTTCTCACCAAGGAAAATACGCCGCCTCTCCATTGGCCATTGGGGACCGTCGAAGAGGTTTTTCCAGGATCCGACGGGGTACTAGAGTAGCTCGTGTTAAGACCGTGGGCGGGTCATTTATATGTCCTGTTGTCTGTCTATGCCCTTTGCCCAATCAATAGTTTCGAGTTGCCTTTCTAGGCTAGATTAGTAGTTTAAATGAGTTTTAGTATTAGCTTTACTTAGTTGAAGGGAACAAAACAGGTACTCTCGCATTTTTGTTTAGTTGGTTATTGTTTGGCCAGTACCCTTCTGCGTACCATCCACGCATTCCATTCCACACGCACTGAAAGTGGGAGCAGCTAAACTATGTGGCGTGATTTTGTCGCCAATAAGAAACGCGCCCCGCCGGGATGGAAATGGTGGAGATAGCCGACCAATAAGAAGACGCTCACTGCCGTCGCTCGACCCTCCTGCCTCGCAGTTGAAGATACACGCTAGATGTGTTTGCATCTGTGACAGTCAGCCACAGAACAATCTAGAAGTAACCGCCTCGCATAGTGCAAGTTATAGTCACACACCACCGCTCGAGGCCACCGGCAGAAAGAACCCGACCCTGGTAAGTGTTCCTTAAATTATACTGAACTATTTTATTTTCTTTACTATGTTATCTTTCCCCTAACAGCTCAAGTTGAATCCCATCACATGACACTGGCTACATAATAGATTAGGTGATAGCGAGTGCATCGTCCAAGACTGCCACGTGCCATATCAGCCATCTTGTTTGGTTATAGGGAACCACGCATACAGACCACAAGAAAATCTATCTCCGTAAATAAATTTTGGCTCGACCTGGGAATCTAACCCGAGACCCTATCGCTCCACCACACCTTATAACTTACTTACATTGAGTTTTACACGCAATATTATGATATTAATAACCAATCATAATACGAGTGGCTAAATAAACTTGAAAGTATACGTTAAAATTTATATCAAGATAGGTTATCTTCTATGAAGTCAAATACTTTAATCTATGTTTATCGAGTCGTTTTAGAAAGAGATAAACACTTGAAGGTCTGATAGCATCTGTCAACGACAAAGTTAACAACTTATCAAACGTTACAGATAATATACGCGTAATCTCACGTCAAGTCTATAGCGAAGTCGTTTCCATCGGCTATTTCTAGTTTTATTGTAATATATTTGAAAAATGATCCCCTTTCTCTATTTACAGATTTAAAGTGCTCTTGTGTTATCACAAAATTATTGGAAAATTTAATTATTTATACAAGTTTTTGTAAAAATAAAAAGGCAAAACATGAAAATGGCGATTTCAAAAATTTTCCTCTTACTGTCCTTTCTGTCATTTACATGTAAAGGCAGCAACGTGCTGGTGGTCTTTCCAGTGACTAGCAGAAGCCACAGCAACTTAGGCGATTCCATCGTGAATATTCTTCTTGACGCGGGACACCAGGTAAAGACTCCATTTTACAAATTTAAATTAGATTTTCAAAAACACGTGGCTATATTTTGGTTGTAACGCGAATGGGTTTTACAGAATACTAGCATAAAATAGCAGCCTAATACTGATGTGTTTCGTATGGTGAGTGTAGAGAACCGTAGACCCTTCTATCTTGAAACGAGGCATTCCATCTTAGTTCTCAGAGGTGACAAATCATGTTCATTTTGATTCTTAATTGAGGATAAATGTAGATGTCTATGGGCCACAGCAACCACTTACCACCAGGTGGACTGTCTACTCGTTTGTTTTCCTGTTATATATAAAAAAAGCAAGAGTAATATAAAATAGCTGCTGTGTTTCGTATGATGAGTGTAGATAACCAAAACCTGTTACAGGGAAACAGGCATTACATCCTGGTCCTTAACTTAGTGTAGTAACTTCTGACCTTAAATTGAACTATGTGTCCATTTGTCACCCTTATTCTATTGAATATAACGATGTAATTTAGAAAAAAAATTAATAACAAAAAAAAAATACAAAATGGAATCAGATTGGTTCAACGGATCAGTAAGCTGTAATGACAATCGGCCGGCATTATAGCTCTAAGGACCGTCAACTGATGGGGAAGAACGATCGTTGAGTGGTGGTGGTAGTGGACCCATAAGGCGTGTGAGAGCGTGGTCCTTCCACAGTCGAGCCGAACCATTCGTACTACAACCATATTACTAATATAACTGCAGCATGGCTTTTGGCTCTTCCACGTATATTAAGCAGGTATTTTGTGAAAAGCGTTGTTTTCCGCTATTTGAGCTATATTTCGCGCATTTGAGCTATAACCATAATATTGCTGCACTATGGCTCTACCACATAAGGTTACAAACGTGCTTACAGTTACAAAAACAGATTTGTATAAAATATTGTTTAAAGTAAAACTAATTTTACGGATCTTATCGCGTTTAATTTTATTATTTTTTAACTCCGACGCTTCGGGCACTTTTCAGCATTCATGATCAGGGGAAGGGGGAGGGTTATTAAAGTGTTTGACATCCCGATGTCATAAGCAACAAAGGTATCTTTCAACTTCAAATTATCAATTTTTGGTCCGCTCTATGCAGAACGAGCGTTTGGATTCAATTTTATTAATTATGGGATACCAAGCAAATGGTAGCACCCAGACAACTTCTCTATTAAAATTAGAGTGTTTTTTGATTTAAATAGGAATCGATGTTCTAGTTTTTGGACATCAAAACTGACCACAGTTTCATTGCCAGCAAGATGTTAATCTCTTAAATCATTGACAAATTGGTATGAATCCGTTGTATGTGCTCTTGCGTGTTCTCTCCGTGGTCAGCTCAGTGAATATGCAGTATTTATTACTCAGGCAGTGTCTCACAACTGGCTATCTATTGTGGATGCAAAAGTTCTATAAGCAAGTAGATGGTGTGGCGATGGGCTCAACCATCGTCAAATATGAGATCGGGATGTCAAGCACCTCAGACCACCCGTGAACAGGGGTGCTGGAAAATTGGAACGTTGGAAATAAAAAAATTAAAATTAAATGCGATAAAATCCTAAAAATAAGTTTTATTCAATGTGTAGCATTCGCGTAAATATAAGAAATCATTATATTGTTTAAAGGTAAACTACGTGACACCCTTTCCGTTGAAGACGAATCACACAAGATTGATATGTACAGATATAAGTTCTGTGCTTAAAGAATCACCTGGTAAGAATCTAAAGACAATTCTCTAATAGCTATGTATCTTGATTTGTCTAATACTGATAACATAATGCAATTAGATTATTTTTTTTTATACCAAAACTGCTATTTCACTATATATATCCATATCTTTGTATATACATAATACTTATGTACTTGTGTTTGTCGCTGAACTCCTCTTAAACAGCTGGACTGATTTTGATACAATTTATTGTGTGTTTGAGTGGGTCCCTAGATAGACTGGATCCAATCGGTGGATCTGTTCGAGATCCAGAAATCACTCGTGCGAAGCCGGGGCGGATCGCTAGTAACATATAAACATTTAAACATTAAATAAAATTGAAGTCTGTCTGTCTTTCATAGTAAAATAACTGGCTTCTAATAAGCTCAGAGGGTTCAGTGCGTGCTATTAAGACATAAATAACCATTTTAGAATTTTTGTCTGTTTGTCTGTCTGTATGTCCGGGATAAGCTTCGGAATGGCTAAATCGATTATTATAAACTTTACGAACAGATTGAGAGCAATGTCTAAGAGAATTCAGTTTACATTTTATCCGGAAAACTGGAATATTTATTGAAAAGAAAAATTGACATCTTATATGGTCTTCGATTAACTCTACTCTTCTGACTCCGAGATGCTACCAAGAATTTCTTGCCAGAAAAATTAGTAAACTATTTTGGTCGACCCAGGATTCAAACTCGTCCTGGGAATAGACTTTCTTCTTTTTAATTTAACTAGTCCATCTGATAGCTTCTAATAGTTTTGGAGTAGTTTCTGTAGTCTATATCGGATACAACTTCAACACTCAAAATTTTAAATAGAATCTTGCGTTACTTTGCGGAATTTCATTATATTGCTAAGATCCGCCTAATAAAATAGAACTATGTGTTAACATAATTATTTTACTAATTACTTTAGTTCGCAATTGTAGCGCTTCGAAGTATTCGTTTGATCGCCAATTCAATACTGTACCGGCCTTATATAGGCCCTCTTCTACTGAAACATCTAGAATGTTCAAGTATATACCGGTACTGAATAGGTATAGAAAGTTCTGGCATAGAAATCCCTAGAAGGATCTTGACTCTCCTAGTTCTGCTACTCGATACTGGATGGCTACTGGTAACTAATATCACCATGTACTAGGCAAAATTATGGCGCGCAACACGGCCCCCTCTAAGTTATGCTCATCCAGAGCATTATCGGCCCCATATTAACGCGCCAGTCAGTACCAGTGTAGTAGCTACCACGGGAGCTGTAATTCCATCTCCAAGTTTGAGGTCGTTCCGCGTTTTATTCCAGTCAGCCATCACGTTCTCAACTCGATTTTTCACTTGGTCAATTTGGGTTTCAGGTTCCGACAGGTGGTTGTCATATTAACCAACCCTATCCTTAAACTCCCTTCTCTTTTCCGAAGGTAGCGTGAAGGTCCTTCATGAGAAGAATCATCTCTTCCTGACCTGAAACATCCAGAATGTTCGAGTACTTACTGGTCCCGAGTGATTAGGTGTAGAAAGTTCTGGTACGGAAATCTATATAAGAATCTTGACTCTCCTAGTTCTGCTACTCGATACTAGAGGGCGCTAGTGGTAAGTAATGTAGCCATTAACCAGGCATTAATTATGGCGTGCAACAATACCACTCGCCTTTCGGTTCAACACGAGGCATCTTCAGGTGAAGTAGACTCTGCCGTTAGCAATCAGCCACCGCAGAGTGTGTTGACACGGACAAATATATTATTTTACTCGTATTTTATTACACCTTAACTGAGTAAGCTAAGATCAGTGAAATAAAATTTAAATTTATAACATTATATATACATTTATAACATCTTTAACTTAATATAAAAACTTTATTTTTTTAAGATACCGCGCGCCCCAACTTAGAACACCTATCTCAACCAAAAGGAAGCCACTTTGTGCTGCCTATGGGAAAACTGTTCGCAAGTCAGGCGCTACGTCATCCTGCAGTTCAAACGCTATTGAACGACACCAGTAAAACCTTTGACGTTATCATCGCTGACTGGTTATACTCTGGGTTACACGCACCGTTAGTACTTACACTTTTAAAAAACGTTTTAGTGGAATTTTCATTCTCAGCCATCAGTATACATGCATTTCATCAGTATACGTGGTAGAGCCATGCTGCAACTATATTAATATAATTGTAACACAAATAGATCAGCAAGACCTGGCAGCGTTAAATAGAAGCTTAATGCTGCTGTGTGGTGGAAACGAGGCATTCCATTTTTGTCCTCAGGTGTGAACATGCATTTTGCATTTGCATTTGCATTGCATCTGCATTTTGATTCTTGATCGAGGATAAATTTAGATGCCCATAAACCACAGCATCCGCTCACCATCATCATCGTAGGCTATGAACAAAAGCAGTTATTGATATAATTATTCGATCATCAATAGGAAAATAAAAAAAATATCATTCACCCTTTTCAGATCAAATTTATCACGTTCATGATTTTTTCAAAAAATCATAAACGTGATAAATTTGATCTGAAAAGGGTGAATGAATATATATATATATATATATATATATATATATATATATATATATATATATATATAATTTCACCTTTTATCATCTTGTTTTTTGATCTTTGTTGCGCCGTCTCTGTTAAGCCTAACGTTTGACCGGGTGAGTGTAGAGAACCGGAGACCCTTTAATTGAAAACTATGCATTTTACCTTACTTCTAAGGGCTTAAAACGCATCGGCACTTTGATCATTAATCGAGGATAGATGGATGAATGGAAGATGGATAGCTAGGGCATCCACTCACCATCAGGTGGACTGTGTGTTCGTTTGTTACAAAATATCTATAATAAAAATGAATTACTAAAATGCCAGGTTGGCGGCAGTGTACGGATGTCCTCTGATCTGGTACTCCTCCAGTGATATAAACTGGCAGTCACTGCGCATGGTGCATGAAGCCAGCAGCCCAGCATACAGTGTCGACGCACAAACGCGGAGGGTACCTACTTTACCGTTCACAATCGGTGAGAAGGCTCACCAACTGATGCTGCAAGTTTATCTTAGCGCTTGGATATAGTGAGTATAATGATTTATTCTAATCACGCTTACATTATACAAATTGTCTGGCTCGTTGATCTAATGGTCGTAAACGCGACTGCAGATCATGTGGTCCAGGGGTCGAATCCCGAGTGGGGCCAGAAAAAATTCAGCCCGGAGTCAGAAATTTGGCGCTGTTTCATCTCCCTGCGTCAGTAAGTACGTAAAGCTGTTGCTCCTCCACCTGATCTCTTTTCCCTGTCGTGTTGGATTACCGTGCCATAGGACTTTAAGATTGAGGGCACTATAATCCTTTCCTGCACATATGGCTAGTCTCCAGTGAGATTGGGTGCCGTGACAGAAATTCGGTGCGGGGGACATTATTATGCATTAAATAAAAAGTATAGTATGGTAAGCATCTGGCTTAAATGTTTAAAAATCTGTCAACGTTTAACTATTTGTGGTCTAAACTTCCAATATTATTGTTTTAAATAGTTGTTTGTACAGATGACTTGTTCTTGCCAGTGTAAAAAAATATCTTACACGTTTCGTAGAACAAGTGGTAAAATTAAAAATTACGTCCAACCGACTTCAATATAAATAAAATGAGAACATCATTGATGTATTCAAAGTCAATTAAATACGCGTCATCAGGGATAACTCAAAAAGTACTGGTCATATCTAAATCACATTTATGTGAAACCACACCAGAAGCACCAGCTTTCAAAAAGTCTCATCCAAATCGGTTCACCTAAAAATAAAAAAATTAAATCCTACTTTTTGAATTCGTATGAAAATTATACCACACTTATAGTAAACACCGAGTATACGTTACATACTCGTAACATAAATTGTCACAATTATTACTCATAGGGTCAGGCAGACTCAGACACACACACACAACACATATATATATATATATATATATATATATATATATATATATATATATATATATACTACCCTAATAAAAGAATTCATCTACCCACTATTTCTCAATATACCGTTACAGAGTATTAAAGTTCACTGCTGAACATAGGCTACTTCCATAGATTGCCTCAGGTGCTCTAGTTGGTAGGACTACTTTCCTGTCTAGAGGGCTACCTGTGTAGGCATCATCCACTTAACTATTTATGCCAAACAACATAGCTTGCACTGCTGCGTTCCAATCTCAAGGTTAAAGAGAGCGAGTATAATTACAGGCTGTAAGGCATTCCATCTTCCAAACAATAAGTAAAGTTCTTTGTTTGATGTTGGCTGCCACCTGCAGTGCACGTTCGTGGACTGCAATAGCTAATTACATACAGGTATACTGTATGGTCGTTTATCACTACATATTTTACAATAAAAAGGTAAGAAACGGGTCAGATATATCCCAGTTAAATTCACAATTTTTATTTTGCCATACCTACTTTGAAGGTTGGAGAAGCGATCACATACAATGTTCGAAAACATAATACGTTTTTAATTACTTTTTCGATCCCCTAAATCGAAATTGGAGTGTAGGGCAAATAAGATGAAAAGCGACTGCAATAGCTACCAACTGCATCCAAATACAATCTGGGCATCCTCAAGGCAAGAGTAAACCGGCTTTTGTTACGCTAAGCCAGTGTAATTTGCCATCTAGGGCTACATCACCTCTTACCACCGGGTCGGGTTGTAGTCAAGCACTGGCTTATAAAAACTGATGATGAAATACCCATCCAAACATGTCAAACATGGGAGGCAGAATATAAATAAAATTGAAGTGTTTAATGGATGTGAATTTAATAAAGCAAATAGAGAGATAGAAGAGCTCCGGCTTGCATTCTGAACGTTAGGTATATTCCACACTGTGGTCGTGTTTGACAGAAAATTCTTAGGGCAATGCATGGTGGTGGATTTTCAACAATCAAGATTGCGTTGGCAGTACATAGTGTTGTGCCGCAGTAGTGTATGAAGATGAAATTTGGCAGTTAGAACAAATCCAAATAATTACTCGGAACACTTCTCTTAGCAAAAACGAGTAAAGTAGCGTGGAACAACTCATGTGTGAATCTCATGCATCTCTGTATAGCGATTAGACAATCATCACTATAGTTATAGTCATCGCGCGGATACTCAGCAATCTAACACCTAGTTTTACATTTGAAAGGCAGTGATTACGCCAAAACACATTTGATTAACCGTATTAGCTGGCAATATTTTTCCTCTTCACTTCCGATTCTTTCCTGCATGGGCAAGCTCGATGAGAGACTGGACATGGTGGCGTCCTGACCAGAAGTTAAAGGGGCCGGAAGCACGCCGCCGTCCGACTAGAGCTATCATCTTACACTCAGTCACACCAGTTGTAGCTCGATTTTAGATGTGATAGCACCCCTGTGGTAGTCGAGTCACAGAACAATATCGTAGTGACCGCTTGCACGGTTCAATTTGTTGCGCACTAGTGCAAACAATTTGTCGTGGCGTTTAATAGTTAACCCCAGTACATTTATCTTCGCGCATCGCTCACTGCAGCGGCAACGTGGTGCCACCAACCTCGAGGCCTGGAAAGAAGCCACACCTAAGTAAGTGTCCGTTCCTACTTGAGTTGCTTTTATTTATTATTCCTTTGTACCACAGTAGCTCATACTCCTGTCCAGATAAGTATAGTAAATTAGTTTATAGGTGTATTGTCCAAAACCCGCCACGTGCCACATCTGCCATTTTGTTTGTATTATAGCCAATCACGCTAAATACAGCCCACTTTCGTTATTCTCAATAAATTACCCAATAGTTTGAGGCCATTGTTCCCGGGAATCGAACCCGAGACCCCTCTAGCCCGATCATTTTGTGGTTCCATCACTCCGGATTCGAACGACAACCTAGTTACCCGCAACATTTAGTAACCATCCGTTTTCGGATTCGAACCCAGGTACTCCATCACTCCACCAGGCAGAAATGACCTCATTTCAAAAAAGCGTCATACTAGAGCAAGTATTTATACGTGTTTGAGCGCTGCATCTATATTATGGTTGTAGCACGAAAAATCGGCTCGGCCGGGGTAAGATGGGATATTTCAACACGGACTTACTGAAAAATTCAATCCGGTCTCAAAATCTTCGTAAAATCATTGAGTCTGTCAATCTAAACATTCTTCCTTTAAAGGCAACTCGTCATAATATCGACACTGATGACTCTCTGATTGATCTCATTATAGCTGACACCTCTAAAAGGGTGCTATCATATGGGCAGCTTGATGCGCCGGGATTTTCCCACCATGACCTTATTTATGTATCATACAACCTTAAACCTCCTAAATATCGACCTACTGTACTGTTCCTTCGTAATTTTAGAAGATATAATATGGATAAACTTATTAAAGACGCATCGCTTATAGATTTTACGCCATTAGCAACTGCATCCACAGTAGATGATGAAGTAACTATTTTTAATGACATAATTCAAGTTTTTTATTATAACCATGCTTCTGCACGTAAAGTGAAACTACGACGTCCACCAGCTCCCTGGATGGCTGAAGAGTTAATAAAGGCAATGACCAGGCGAAATTGAGCCTTTGCCCGTTTCAGTAGGAGCAGATCTGAGGAACACTGGTTGTCTTTTAAGAAGGCCAGAAATAAATGCAATCAGATGGTACGTTCTGCAAAAAGCCGATTTATCTGTAATAATATAAGTAATTCTTCGCCAGCTGATGTCAGAAAATTTCTTAGTTCTCTAGGTGTGAGTAAAACACCTTCTCTGGATTGTGGTTTATCTCTTTCTCACGACGCTTTAAATCTTCATTTTGCTTCTGCTTCTGCGTTGGACCTTTCAATCCGATCTCAAATAGTCACTTACATAGCTTCAATTCCGTCTCCTCACATACCAGTCTTTCTTTTTAACCCTGTTGATAAGGATGAAATTAGAAAGACTCTTCTGGTAATCAAATACAGGGCTGTCGGTTGCGATTAGTAGAGCCATAATTATTAATATTCTAGGACACATTCTCTCTTCAGTCACACACATTGTTAATTTTTCGCTTGACTCGGGTCAGTTTCAGAGTCAGTAGAAAAAGGCTTTTGTAAGACCCCTTCCTAAAGTATCAAATCCTACAATTCCCAATCACTTCCGCCCCATATCAGTTTTACCTTTCCTATCTAAAGTTTTGGAAGCCTGTGTTCATAAGCGAATTTCCATTTCGTCCTGGTCACAGCACTACAACTGCCATAAAATAACTAAAGATATTAGAGAAGGAATGGAAAACAAGAAAGTTACAGTTGTGGTGCTCGTTGACTTTTCTAACGCTTTTAACACAGTTGACCATGATATCCTTCTTGCTATACTTTCTTATTATATGTTTGCACCGTCAGTCCTGGAGTGGTTCTCATCTTATCTTTGCAGACGTCAACAGTCTGTTCACGTGGAGCAAATGACTTCACAGTGGGTTGACCTAAGTTCTGGCGTACCGCGAAGCGGTATACTTTCTCCATTAATCTTCTTTATTTTTATTAATTCTATCACATCCAATATTGATTGTTCGTACCTTTGTGACATCAATTATGCGATTAACAAATTAATTTCAACCTCAAGTCAGTCTGTAATTGGTCCATGCGCTTTGGAGTGTCTGCCAACCCTACGAAATGTCAAGCGGTGAATATGGGTAGCTCAAGAATGCTTGCAAAAATTGATGCCGCTAGCCCACCTTCCGTCTATTGTAATAATCGCTTGATACCGTTCTCTTTCTCATTTAAAAATCTTGGTCTCTATATTGATAGTGCTCTGTCCTGGGGGGTTCATACTCGTATCTCTGAAAACTGTCGTAGTCTCTGGTTCTTTACGTTCTCTTTATCGTTTGAAAAATTTTCTCCCCTTAAGACTAAAATTATGCTTGTATAGTTACTTATAATACCGATTAATCAATGCATACCAGAGCATACTCATTCAGACGTATGTTACCCGGATTTAAGCCAATATCTTCTTAATAAGCTAAAATGCCAATTTTGTTGGTAAATCCTTTACCATTCAGGCTGCACTACTCTGGAACTCCTTGCCCGAGGACGTTAGAAAAATATCTAATAAGACTGCCTTTAAAAGATTCTTACATAAGCCATTTATGAAGATGTTAGATGATAGTTAATATGGTCAATTTGGTTAAGTTTGTTGTTGTTATTAGTGGCGCGCTAATGACTAGAAATGTTTTCGGCAATTGGGGTCTCGGGTTCCATTCCCGGGTCGAGCCTTTTGCTTATTGGTGCTCAATCAATTTGCTGAACTGTATGTGAGAGTTCTTGCAACCAAAACAAGATGGCCGATGTAGCACGCGGCAGCCTTGGACGATGCACTCGCTATTCCAAAATTTACTGTTTTGCCAGTGTCTCGTAGGAGTTTCCACTTGAACCGCGACGACGCTCCTGGTCTTGTAGTTCATTGTAAGAGCAGCGGTGCGCGATGACAACTCGCACTATGCGAGGTGGTTACTACTAGCGGTTCTTCTGTGGCGCGACTGCTACAGAGGTGCGGTCACAACTAACGAAGTCTTCGGCTATGATGCAAGAAGGGGCAGCAGCAGTGCGCGTCTATATATACGTCGGCCATTTTACCATCTCCATCTCGACGGGGCATCCTGCAAAATGGATTGACGTGCTGAAAAGCGCGACTGCAAGTTCTATTTGATTGTAATGTTGTAATATCATCGGAAAAGTGCACACGTTGAAGTTCCCGCCATATTAGCAACTCGGCATAACTATAAAGAGACGCAAAAAAGATATACGGATGTCGTGGAAGAAGCTTCGCGAATCGACAAACGTAAACTATGCCACGATGTAAACTACATATAAACAATCGTATCGTAATACTACAATCATGAACTAACACTACTTAATCACTTCTAGAACTACAAAGGCCATATTGTAACGACAAAAATGATTTAAATATAACACAGCGTCAGCGTACTGCTGTGACGTAGCTAAACTATATTTTTTATATGAAACACTAACAAGCTAATTTAACTCTAATAAGCCAAATATTAATTTATAATTCTACCAAAGACAAACTTATATTTAAATAACACAAACTATCTAATCACAGGTATACAATATCCAAAGGGAATCGAAACTATTAAAAATTATAAGCGGTGAAGGTATGCGACGAACGCTTTGGAACAACACTGCTTATGGATTTGTTGTATGTCTATAAACCTAGCTCCAGGGCTATCCATAATCGGCGTTCCTTTCGGCTGTGACAAAACTACAACAGGCTCTATTCCTGTTCTCATACTAGTAGACTCTAACCACTTGCTTCTCGACCCCTCGCATAGTCAATTATCCGAGTCATACTATTATATATATATACTATTTAGATACTATTATAGTATATATATATATACTATTATAGAGATAGTCAGGACTTTCCCCTCCTCCTATTCCCGAAAATTCCGAGCCAATAATTCGGGATATTCGACAGCGGCAGTGCAACAATAAGAGGTTGGCAAACATTATGAGCGGTAGGAGCCGATACAATAATAAAGTAACCCAAAAGGGTCTCCAATGCGTAAGGTGTAGTACACGAGGAGTTACCCCAGACCTTATTGTGTAGCAAAAGGTGAGGGAAGACAGATGCTCCGATGAGCATGTAGATGTCTCCAGGGACGGGAACGGAGTCCGCCAAATTTAAATTATCAAAGTTAATAATTGCTCAGGAGTCGACCGAAACGGTTGACAGGCGCTCAGTGACCTTATCTACTACTAATGAATTTATATTACGTTTTATTGAAACCTCCAATTCCCTTTACTACCCTGTATTCCTCATATAATAATAAACTAAGTATCCCAATACATTTTACCAATTTTGTTGGTAAATCCTTCACTACTCTGGAACTCCTTGCCCGATGACGTTAGAAAAATATCTAAATTTAAATATGTATATATTTATGTATCCATATATTTGCATGTAAATATAATAAATTGAGTGTCTGTATTAAATTTTATAGTACCTATATAATATATATATATATATATATATATATATATATATATATATATATATATATATATATATATATATATATATATATATAACCAAAAGAATTATCAAAATCGAACTACTCTGTAATAAATCACCCCTATTTTCCCACCCTTAGGTAAATTTTTTTTTCAAGTTTATATGGGACCAGTTTCGAGGAATACCCTATAAAAAAATAATTATCAAAATCAGACTACTCTGTAAAGAGGTATGCGAGGTCATACATAAAAAAATATACGGGTCGACTTGAGTACCTCCTTCGTTTTTTTTCGTCAGTTGAAAACACATATATATATATATATATATATATATATATATATATATATATATATATATATATATATATATATATATATATATATATATATATATATGTATATATTACCTTAATTTTATAATAACCCTTTTTATATAAACTTATTTTAATGAAGATTTTGATCTTTATGCAGGTCAAACTTTGTATATTTTTTGGGATTTTGTTGTAATATATCGTATCGTAAGGCGTTTACATGGCCCCAAGAATGAATTACTGAAAAGGTGGAGTCGAGTAACTGGTACTAATATATTGTTCCGATTATTTTACAGAATGATTATCATTTATTTTTTTAAAACTGCTTTTATTTTTGTGTACGTACATTACATTTTCATGAGTGTATTGAGAAGCCATAGTTAATACATTAATTTTCTTAATTTTTGTCTGAGGAACTCCTTAGGTTTTAAATCATGGATTGCTCTAATGGCCCTCTTCTGTAAAACAAATTTAATTTTAGTGTCATTCGCGTATCCCCATAGCAAAATACCATACGAAATATTAATATGGAAATAGCTAAAGTAAACTATTCTAGCTGTTTTAACACTGGTAAGAGTTCTAATCTTTTTTACAGTATATGCTGCATAGTTTTGATATATGGGGTCCCATTAAAGCTTTGCGTTTAGTGTGATTCATCAAACCAATTTACTTACTTAGATATAGCATAATTTACTTCGTCATAATTTAGTAACTGTCGTTTTCATTTGATAATTAATGAAGTGCCATCAGCAAATAATACTATATCATGGTTATCCCCTGCTATATACGGTTAGTCTTTTATATATATTGTTACGAGCTTAAGGTTCGTGACAATAAAAATTGCCGATAAAAATTACCTAAATTAACACTTTAATTTACTTTACACAAATTAAAACTTAAAACACTAATGATTAAACACACTAATTCACTTAATTCCGCTCCGAAGCTTCGCTGGTGTCGCCGAGTTCAAGTCTACCTCGATCGCATCTTGCAGCGCCTACTTATTAAATTAGCAAAATATCCAGAATGTTCAAGTAAACACGCGCAAGGTACCGAGAGTTCGAGTTTTAAACTTCAAGAAGTTTAGTTCTTCGGTTCGAGACTAGATGACGCTAGTGCGCCGATTTGAGGCATTGGAGCGCGTAACAATATATAAGAAACAGAAAGGGGCCGTGAATTTGTGCCTGAGGCATGTCCATTTGTACTACTGAGCCGGAAAAACTCATACTATTAATGACAACTTTGTGCGTTCTGTTACTTAATTATGAAATAATTAATTTAAGAGCATCACTTCTTACACGGTAGTGTTGAAGTTTCCTAATTAATGTTTCATGGTGAACACAATCGAAGAAGTTGGATAGGTTACAGAATATACCCAAAGCATCCTGTGAATTTTCCCGTGCATTGAAGATATATTTAATCAGCTTAACACCAGCTTCAGTTGTCGATCGACTCTTTATGATACTGAATTGATTTTCATGTAGTAAATTATTTACACTAAATTTTTTTTATTTATCTTCGATATTTCAAAAAATTTACTAAGTGTTGTCGGCGCCGTTACGACTGCACCGACGGTGTTCGCGGGGAGTACGAGAAGCGCGGGGGGGGGGTCTCACCACCGCGCCTAAGACGTCACTCGCCGACAGCTCGCGACCCGATCACCACCAAATTAGTTTACATTTTAATTATTTAAATAAACAATTTGCCTGTCGTGAGAGTCGCCTATTTTATTCATATTCCCTACATTGAACGTAGTGCCGCCTGGCCTTCTATCCAGTCGCAGACTATTGGGATTAAGAATTTGCCGGAAGTTAAAGCACATCCGGTTGCTATTTGTAATAATTATCAATCAATTATTAACTTTAATAAATATTCCAAATTAAAACAATTACAATACATTTTAGCCTATGTACATAGTTTTATTAATAACTGTAAAAATTCTAAAACTAAGGCTACAGGTTCCTTAACTACCGCCGAGCCTAATAAACCTCTTAACTCAACATATCGCACAGTTTATATTTCCTAATTAGAGGCATTCCCTAAAGAATACGATTTATTATTAAAGGGAAATTTTCTAAGTCCTAAGTCGCACATTTCGGCACTGAACCCTTTTACATGAAGGAGTGATAAGAGTAGGTGGTCATATTCAGGCTTCTGAATATAGTTTCGACATGAAACATCCCATGTTGTTAAGCCCTAAACACCATTTTACCCAACTTTTATTCCAACAAGAACACGTACGGCTTCTACATCTAGGGCCCTAAGCCTTACTAGTTTCTATTAGAACGCGTTTTTGGCCCATAGGTAGAAGAAGTCTGGCTGGACGTATTGTGCATAATTGCACCGTATGTAGGCATTTTAAGGGTCAGTCTATGAAAAACATAATGGGCAAACCTGCTCAAAGACTAATGCCCGACTTTCCTTTTATTACAGTAGGGACTGATTTCGCTGGACCATTTATGATCACGGATCGCAAGGGTCGTGGTTGTAAAATTACAACATGTTATTTGTGTATTTTCATATGTTTAAGGTATAAGTGCATCCACTTGGAGACTGTTAGTGAGCTGTAAAATAGGCGACTCTCACGATAGGCAAATTGTTTATTTAAATAATCAAAATATAAACTAATTTGGTGGTGATCGGGTCGCGAACTATGGGCGAGTGACGGTCTTATGCGCGGTGGTAAGAAAACCCTCCGCTTCTCGTACTCCCCGCAAACACCGTCGGTGCTGTCGTAACGGCGCCTACAAGTGTTGGCAATAGAGAAACTGGTCTAAAAATTAGCGGGGTCAAATGTATTATTTACTACGCTTCATTAAATTACTTTACTATGCTTCATTAAATCAGGAAACACGTCAGATTCGATACTAGTATTAAAAATAAAAGATAGTTGAGGTGCGATTGTATCTATTATAGACGCAATAACTTTAACGGAAATCCCCCACAGATCGGCGGTTTTCTTAATATCAATAAACGTAAAATATTTTAGAATACGAGTATCTTTTGATGACACTTTATGAAATGAAAAATTCTTTGTACACGCATTTACATTTTGTTTAAGTAATGATTCGGCGACGGCAGGAGAAGAATTCAGTGACTTAGTGATTAAGATAGGAATATTAATTAAATATTTCTCAAAAACCATTACAACTCCCTGATCTGATTTATTTAATTTGTTGTTAAAACTTAAACTGGTAGTTTGAATTGCGAGAGTAGTTTTTACATTAGCAGATTCACTATAAATTATACCCCATGTCATTTTAGTTTTATTAATTGTAATTCAATATCTGTATTTTGCATTCCTAATCTGTGATAAATGTAGATTTCTACGGGCCATCGCATCAACTTTCGACTACTTACTTACTCAGAAAACTAGAAACCTTTTTTACTGGAACCTGGGTATTCTACCTAAGTCCTCTGGGGTCTGTATCTGCATTATGATTCTTAATCGAGTATAAATGTAGATGTCCACTTATCATCAGGTGGACTTTGTGCTCTTTTATCACCCATATTCTATAAAATAGTATTTTATTAACAACATAATAAACTTTTTGTTTTAGCTATTTTACAAACTATGTTGATGAACCCGCATACCGAGAGATATACGCAGGTCCGCTACAGCTGCGTGGGAAAACTCTACCGGAGTACGAGTCGCTCGTATATAATGCCTCCTTGCTCCTTATTAATTCCCACCCACCTCTAGGTCAGAATATTCCATTACCTCGCAACGCTAAGTATGTCGGAGGTCACCATATAAGTTTGACTCGGAAACCACTACCAAAGGTAAACACATTTTTAAATATAATCTATATTATCTTAAAAAATTCCATAGAATAGAATAGAATAAATTTTATTCAATAATATTACAATTAATTTTTATTGTGTCTATTTTTAATTTCAACAATGGATCGTAAAAAATCTCTGTCCTGGAAATAACCAGCAAGACATGCAGCGAATTTTTTTTTCAAAGTGAAATTCTGCAATAAAACACAAGTTGTACAAACAACTTACTAAACTTATTTAAGAAACAAGTTGGAAACGAACACTTCGACTTATTCTCTGGGGTTATTATCAACTATGTGGTTATTTATATTATAATAATCCTTTTTATAAAGTTTTTGTTTAATAAAATAAATAAATATATTTAACAAAGTATATAAACTTGGTAAT
The DNA here is from genome assembly GCA_907164705.1 of Parnassius apollo. NCBI lineage: Eukaryota > Metazoa > Arthropoda > Insecta > Lepidoptera > Papilionidae > Parnassius > Parnassius apollo. Next base: position 1,131,443 of record CAJQZP010001037.1, read on the forward strand.
AGCAAGTAAGACTTTGTATATTTTCTGGGACTATGTTACAATATCGTATGTATAATGTACATTGCCCCATAAATGAATTACTGACTAAACTGCAACTGGTATCAATTGCTTTTTCTTATTCCTGGTCTATAATGGTCTATGAGGTAATAAGAAATACTGTAAGTATACTATATTCTATCTTATTCTCTTGCAGAATAAATTCTAAATATGTGTCTGTTTGTTTCTTTTTAGTAATGTTTTTTTTTCATTTCATATAAAAAACGTAAAGAAGTTTTCACTTCATTTTATTCTATGCTGCCACATAGAATAAAAGTTCCACTCCTCTTATCCATACAGTGGGTCTGGTCTCTACCACACTCTTACCTTTAGCATTTTCGTAAGGGTCTTTGACGAAAACGGCTGTTTCTATTGTAGAAGACGATAAAAATATAAATTGTTTTCAGGATCTGAAAAAGTTACTTGACGAATCCAAGAAAGGGGTAATCTATTTCGGCCTGGGATCCATTATACAGGGTAAAGATTTGCCTGAAAACGTGAAACGTGAGCTAATCGAGTTTTTTGGACAATTGGAGCAAACTGTGCTGTGGAAAATTGAAGAACAGCTAGCTGATCTACCACAGAACGTACATATATTAGATTGGGCACCACAAGACAGTATTTTAGGTATTTTTATTTTTTATTTAAAAATCACACGTAGATTTTCTCACGGTGTTTTCCTTAACCACTGAGCACCTAGTCTGCATTTTGATTCTTAATCGAGGACAGATGTAGATGTCTATGGCCCATAGCATCCACTTACCATCAGGTGGACTGTCTACTCGTGTGTCCCTCTTATACATTTTAAAAATAGAAATTTGCCTAAAACAATGGCAAATATCCAAAATATAAAATAATTCAGATTTTGCTGTATCTATTTTACGTAACTGATTTAATCTTATGCAATTCCAACGCAGATATCAAATTATTATTATTGATAATGATCATACGCGATCTGTGGTATGAAAATCAATAAAAAATTGATATTAAAATGACTTTAACTTCTATACGTGATACGACTGGGGTAGCACCACGTTCTTACAAAATATCAGCGGAAAATAGATATATACTTAGAGAATACCTTGTTTCCAGTAAAAAGGGTCTACGGTTTTCTATACTCACCATACTACAGTTATACTTTACGCTATGTTATTTATGCTATGCTATTTTACGCTGGTATTCTGTGCGAACTTGGTCCCTCCCCGATTGAGCGACTTATTCGTGCTACAACTAATATAGCTGCAGTAATATATAACATAGCTGCAGTAATATATAACATAGCTGCAGTAATATAGCTGCATAATATATAACATAGCTGCAGTAATATAGCTGCATAATATATAACATAGCTGCAGTAATATAGCTGCATAATATATAACATAGCTGCAGTAATATAGCTGCATAATATATAACATAGCTGCAGTAATATAGCTGCATAATATATAACATAGCTGCAGTAATATAGCTGCATAATATATAACATAGCTCATAATATAGCTGCATAATATATAACATATCTGCAGTAATATAGCTGCATAATATATAACATAGCTGCAGTAATATAGCTGCATAATATATAACATAGCTGCAGTAATATAGCTGCATAATATATAACATAGCTGCAGTAATATAGCTGCATAATATATAACATAGCTGCAGTAATATAGCTGCATAATATATAACATAGCTGCAGTAATATAGCTGCATAATATATAACATAGCTGCAGTAATATAGCTGCATAATATATAACATAGCTGCAGTAATATAGCTGCAGTAATATATAACATAGCTGCAGTAATATATAACATAGCTGCAGTAATATAGCTGCAGCTAGGCTCTGCCACGAATCAACACTGATAAGTTACTAATTTTTATGTGTCCTTTTTGAATACATAAAAATATAATATGTAATATTAACTTTACCGTTACCCTAACAGCCTACTCGAGTCCACTGCTGAGTATAGGTTCGCCCCATAGACTATCTCATAGGGGAAATTTGCCATAGTTGCCATGCTTGGCTAGCGGGTTGGCAACCGCAGTAATTTTATTTTACGTCGTTATTAGAAAAACGCTGCGGCCCATTTCCTGAATTGCTTCCGTCTATCGCCTTTTACGACACCCGCGGGATCATATGGGGCAGTTGATACTCCTAGAGCGCAAGTCCACGGTACACGGTGCGAGGCGAGTCGCTAAACAATAATAATATTACGTTTACAGAGCATCCGAACACGGTCCTCTTCATCACGCACGGAGGTCTTTTGTCTGTAACGGAAGCAACGCATCATGGCGTGCCCATTATTGGGATTCCAATTTTTGGAGATCAGTTCGTCAACGTGGACCTTGCGACTCGTAGTGGCTGTGGGATCAGGGTTGACTTCAACAATGAACTGCCTTCAAAAATTCGAAAAGCGGTAAACGAGATACTGAGTAACCAAAGGTATGTAGGGAGAGTTCTTCCTGTTTTCTTCTTTTATTAATTCATATTTGTATATGAATTCTTTAATTTAGTTTAGAGCCGGTGTTGTGCAAATATGAATCTCTGAGACATGACTACGTAGTTGCGCCACATGCTGTACAGACTTTCGGTCCGTGGGGTCCAGGTGCGGTGAAGTTCCTAAAGGAACTGCATCCATGTCTTGTCGTTGCTGCTGATGATAAGAAGGCTGGTTTTTTCTCACTAAAAGGCATTCAGCGAGAAAATGCAGCCGGCGTTCTTGTAAACCGTTGGTAGTAAGACTTACAATAAAACACAGCGACCACCTCATTCACAGGGGCTATTTTCAAATACGTACTATTTTTTTTAATATTCTAGGCCAGTGCTTAAGTACAACCCCACCTGGTGGTAATTGGTAATATAGCTCAAGATGGTGAAGCGCACTGACTTAACAAAAGCCTCTTCACTCTCACTCACTCACTCACACTGTAATGGGATGGAAAGACATGTGCCGAGAACTTATTCTATTCCTTTGTTGTACGTATGATGAACGACGAAAAACTGTTTGGTTCGAATGCATTTATAAGTCAACGACAAAAGGGTGGAGACTGGCCGAACATCAGGTTGTCCGATCGTGGAAGGGAGAGGGAGGAATAAAATTATGCAATTCATGCGCACACTTTCTGAAATGCATTCTCTAGAAAACCGAAAAACAAAAAATAAAAGTTATAATAACCCTTTTTATACAGTTTTTGTTTAGTAAAATATTTAAACTTGGTAATAAAGAGATATATTTTCTAGAATTTCTTTTGTTTTAGATATGTCTACTTTGCCCATGAATAAATTATCGACAAACTGGTATCAGTAGCTTGTGCTTGTTCCTGGTATTTACAGAGTGTGTAATACTTTTTTCATAATTAAAGTGTTATGCAATTGTTATGGCACCTATTCCCTATTCTATGAAAAAACCCGTGTCGTTCCAGCTACAGTATCAACGCGAAGCACGCTTCCTCACTGTTCCGACGGCGTCCGGCTTCACCGCAGAAGGAGCTGCTGCACTGGATCGAGCTAGTAGCTGACACGCGCGGCGCTGCCTTCCTCCGATCTCCCGCCGTCGACATTTCAACATGGAAAAAGCTTAATTTGGATATCCTACTAGTGATAGTACTGCTAGTTTGGTTCCTGTTGAAAGTTATGAAAGTAATCAAAGCCCATCTCGGCGATCAAAACACGGGGGAAAATTTGGTGAAGAAAAATGAATAAAATATAAATAAAATTTTATTTATCAATAAAAATGTTATAAGATAGTCAAAACTTTTTTTTAACCTCATTTAAGAAATTAAGAAGTTATTAGTACTACTCTATTTTTATTTATCCAATACTTACGTAAATTTAGAGCTGATTTTAATGACTTTTTAATCGATAGACCATCAAGGATGGTCGCATCTTATTTTATATATAGAATAAGGATAACGAACGAGCACACAGTCCACCTTATGGTATGTGAATGCTGTGACCCATAGACGTCTACATTGATCTCTTTGTTTGAGCGTTATGGTCCCTGAGGAATAAAATGGAATGCCACGTTTCCAATAAAAAGGATCTCCGGTTCTCTTACTCACCATACGAAACGCAGCAGTATTAAGCTGCAGTTTACGCTGGTATTCAGTAAGAACGTGGTGTTACCCCGGTATCCCGGCCTATTTGTAATAAGTTGAAATATGGTTTGAAAAAACCTTATATTTTTCTATTTCAAAATATAGAAAATTAGTCCAATTCACAATCGGGAAGAAGTGAAATCTCAAATATAAGTTTACGTCACGAACAAAATAAGTAATCGATTACTTTTATGGATTAATGTAAATGAGTTTTGACAATTAAACATAAAAACGACTTATAGCGGATAATTGATACAATCAATGTTATTATCATATATATAAATTACAATTTAACATACTGTCAACAGTTTCAAAAATATAATATTAATGTAATAAATGTAAATCTTAAAATCAATTCTCGTTTACATTTCGATATATTGTTTGCCAATTGTGTTTTTATACTGTGCTGACAGTGACAGTTCCTGCTTGACTCAATCCACGTACAAATACACGTAATATATATACACGTAACCTTCTCTATTTTTCAAGCTATTAGTGAGTTTTCTATTATCCTCCCATTCAATATTATACAATAAATACCACAAAAAATATAGTAAACAACTGTATAATAAAACAAAATAGCGATCGCACTTCAAAAATTTGCTGTTTAGTTTATGTTATTACCAACTTGTTGCAAAACCTCACGTTTACTAAATCTTATATAACTTTGCTCCCAGATTGCTACGATCCGCCGAAATTTCAGTGATGTTTTGACAATACCTATATAATATATTGATTGACACCTTTTTCATCTTTTTACAATTTGGGCCCAAGAATATATGAAAGTCGTAGTCAAAGAGAATCGCTGGTTGTGTCCGCACCTCTGTGGCAATCGCGCCACAGAACATTCGAGAAGTAACCACCACGCATAGTGCGAGTTATCGTCGCGCACCGCTTCCAATACACCACAAGACCAGGAGCATCGTCCCTGAGGCCGCAAGAAACCCCACCCCGGTAAGTGCTTCTTTTTAATTTGTCTTGAGCCGTTTAATTTTCCTCTTCAGATTTTTCACGCCTAGCGGCTCAAGTAGAACTCTTTTTCGAGACACTGGCATAATAGTAGATTTGGAATAGCGAGTGCATTGTCCAAGGCTTACACGTGCCACGTCGGCCATCTTGTTTTGGTTGTAAGAATCCGCACTTACAGTCCACATAGTAATATCTCGCATAATAAGGTCAAGGCTCGACTTGGGAATCGAACCCGAGACTCCAATCGCTGAAAACATTTCTGGTCACTGGCCCCACCATTTTTCTGGTTCCTTACAAGTCGGATTAGAAGCGGGCAATTGGCTCCACCATTTTCGGTTCCTTCGAGCGGGATTCGAGGGGACAGTCTGTGGCTCAACCAATCGTATTAGTCTCCTTTGTGGTAAATGTACCATCAAATAATTAAGGCCCGACTTTAAACTTTTTGAAAGTTGTTTTTTCTATTTTCGAAGTTTTTACTTTATTTTTGAGTTTAACATATAAGGATTAATAAAAAACCCTAAGCTTTTGTTGGCTCATTCTGACCGATACTAAAAAGCAATTGTAACGTTTAAGAAATGACATTTTATAAAATTATAACGTTATTATTGCAACTGCATCACATCTCCCGTGTGGTATGAGAGTTATCTTTGGGCTATTCCAAAGCCACCTTCTGGATTCAATTGTGAATCTAAACTATCCAGGGGTCAAGCACACACATACAATTTCATTAGTTATAATAAAATTACGTAACCGAACACCTGAGCTTATCACGTCTTTATCCCTAAATCGTCAGGGTCTTGAACGGGTCATCAATCTCAAATATCTAGGCACAATGGTTGACGAAACAGGAAATCACAGCCTCGAAATACGATACAGAATATAGCAGGCACGCAACGCCTCTTCAAGAATGAAAAAAGTTCTTTGTGACCTGACCCTAAGTATTTCTCATCGAACACGCATAGCGTGGTGCTATGTCTTTTCTTTACTTCTCTATGGTGTAGAAGTTTGGACGCTGACAGAAGCCACGTCTAAAAACTGGAAGTGTTCGAGATGTGGGTGTACAGACGTATGCTAAAAATTCCTTGGAGAGACCGCGTACGAAATACTACCATGCTACAAAAAATGGGGAAGGTCACAGAGATACTTACAGCCACAAAAAGGAGGAAATTGTAATATTTTAGGCACGTTTTTTTTTATATGATAGGGTTACAAACGATCACACAGTACATGGTAAGTGTAATTACGAATCAAAATGCATATGCGTCACCCGTGAGGACTAAGATGGAATGACTCGTTTCCAGTAAATAGGGTCTCCGGGTCTCTACACTCACCATACGCAACACAGCAGCATTGAGCTACTATTTGACACTGGTTTTCTGTGAGAGCGTGGTCCTTCCCCGGTCGAGCCGACCTATTCGTACTTTACTACTAATATAACTGCAGAATGACTCTACCACGTATAAAACGTGATTCGTAACACCAAAAAACATGAACTTCTTCAACTTATCATTCTGGAGAAAGTGGCAGATTGAAGGAGGCCTGGCCGCAGAAGGACATCGTGGCTGAAAAACTTGCGCCAGTGGTTTGGAAAGAGCACATGATCACTATTTGGAGCAGCGGTCTCAAAAATTGAAATCGCCCTAATGGATGCCAACCTTCGCAAGGAGACGGTACCTTAACAAGAATAATGAAATTTTCTAATAAAATGTTTTGTTTATTATGTTTGAGCTATATGGTCGCCCCATTGCCACTTCAGCTTACTAATCCGTTGGGTTATATCATTTACTCTGGTTCTACTGCGGATATCCTCGTTTTTAAGTCTATCAAGCAAAGAAACTTCGAGCATAGTCCTCTACATGTCTCCACATGTCTCCTCAGTCGTCGCGTGGAGTCATTCTTGCGCAGACGAGTAAAAATACGAAGAGTTTAGCTTGTTCAATACGTGCACTCTAACTTCGACATTAATTAGTTAATGACTGGTGAATGATAACCGCTGGCCGTATGACGACGCTCAAGGTCGCTCAGCGAGCTATGGAGAGGGCTTCGATCAACAATACCAACTAGATGTCGGGTCGGCGCAAGAAATACATCTCTTTTACTTAAAACACAGCCAATGTAAACATGTTTCACATTGCCGCAATGTATACTTAAAAGTTGCAAAAATAATGCCCGAAAAAGTAATTTAACGGCCGGAGTGTCTTATTTTCGGTAATTACAACATGTATAATATGTTATATTTTAAGCTTTAAACTAACAAATAATATCATATTTGAAACAAAATTACCGATAATAACCACCCCTACAAATGTTTTGCCAATGTTGACCAATAATAATAATAATAAATGTGAGTCGAAGGGAGAGGGCTATGCTCGGAGTTTCTCTGCGTGATAGACTCAATAATGAGCATATCCGCAGTAAAACCAGAGTGACCAACATAGCCCAACGGATTAGTAAGCTGAAGTGGTAATGGGTCGGCCATATAGCTCGAAGAACCGATAACCGATGGGGAATAAAGGTTCTCGAGTGGCAGCCTTGTACCGGTAGGCGTAGTGTAGGGCGATCCCCCACTAGATGGAGTGACGACCAGGTAAGACTTGCAGGAAGTCGATTGATGCAGGTGGCTCAGGACCATGCTTTGTGGCATTACTTGGGGGAGGCCTATGTTCAGCAGTGGACTTGTGAATGGCTGTAATGATGATGATGAATGATGAATGAATGAACGAATGAATGAGTGATGAATGGTTTTTTTATTCAACATAGATTATTATATAATACTTATTAAAAGCCATTTTTTAATTTACCACTGGTTTGCAAAAAAAACCTCTGTCCTGGGAAGAACCACCAAGAAACCCCAGCGGGATTTTTTAAACATATTTAAATTTACAATAAATTTATTTGTTACAATTTTTGAATGAATTTTTATAGAACTAGCATGGTAGCGAACACCTCATTCCCAGGGATTATTTTCATTTATATATTTATTTATATTATAATAACCATTTTGTACAATTTTTCTTTAAAAAAATATTTAAACTTGTTTAATGACAAATTATGTATATATTCTGGGATTTTGTTGTAAAAGCGTATACATAGGATGCGAATGCATTGCATGCAAATGAATTATTAATTCTGTGGAGTTTAGTTACTGGTATTTTATGTTTGTTCCTCGTGTTTAAAGTATGAACATCATTATTCTTACGAAAGTTATTTATGTTTTATGTGCATACATTACATTTTCATAAATATATTGTGATGCTAAAATTAATATGTTTATTTCCTTTTATTTTTCTCTAAGGGACTCTTTACAATTTAAGATGTAAATCGCCCGTACGGCTCTCTTTTGAAAAACAAATAAGACTTCAATGTTAGTCGCATTACCCCATAGCAAGATTCCATAACTCATTACGCTATGAAAGTAACTAAAATAAACTAATATAGCTGTCTCAACATTGGTTAGACTTCTGACCTTTCTTACAGCATATTCTATTGAACTAAGTCTGCCTGCTAATTTAGATATATGGGGGAGCTTCACATCGATAGTAATACCAAGAAAAACAGTGGTATCCACAAGACTCAACTCTTCTCCATTTAAGAGCACATTGATATTTAAATGTTTAATATTAGGTATTGTAAATTTAATACATTTTGTTTTGTTTCCATTTAAGAGCAAATTATTAGCGTTAAACCAATGTACTATTTTCGATAGAGCATTATTTACATTGTCAAAATTAATTGCCTGTCGATTGAGTTTGAAAATTATATTAAGTATCATCAGCAAATAATACTATATTGTGATTGTCCCCTACAAGATAAGGTAAGTCATTAATATAGACTAAGAACAGGAATGGGCCAAGAATCAAGCCCTGAGGAACGCCCATTGATACTACTGATCCGAAGGAACCTTTACCATTGATAATGACTTTTTAAGTTCTGTTATTTAATTGCTATACATTTAAACGAGCAATTCTTGTATATATATAATCGGAATCTCGGAAACGGCTCCAACGATTTTCATAAAATTTTGTGTGCAGGGAGCTTCGGGCGCAATAAATGGATCTAGCTAGGATTTATTTTTAGAAAATGTCTTTTTGTCCGTGTTTTTAGGCAATGAAAAACTGCTACAATATCGTTAGAATAAGAAGGTAAATTTTGACATTTTATTAATGGTTACAAATAGCTTAATTGGTATATTGGGCGGTCACAAAATCGTAATACCATGGTCCGAGCCCAGACCGACCGACTTTTTTAATTTTTATTTCAAGTTCCTTTCTTTTTGAGAAAATCTATTTTTTCGAGCCCTTTTTTTTAGTATTTTTTAAAAACACGAAAATTTAAATTAAACTAATTGCACTCATGATTTTTTATTCAAATAACCAGTTCAGTTTTTTCTATTATGTCGCTAGGATCAAAAAATATTATTCGTATTTCATCAGTATGTAATTTGTATCTAAATATAATTTCCAAAACACACGAATTAAAAAAAAACCGAGCGAAAAATACCGAGCAAAGCTCGGTCAACCTGGTACTATGAAATAATAAGTGTAAGTTCAATATTTTTGACACCGTAATGTTGCACTTTCCTGATTAATATCTCATGATGTAAAGAAAATGTAAAGTTACAGCCTATATACGTCCCACTGCTGGGCACAGGCCTCCCCTCATTTCTGAGAGGGTTTTAGGGCAAGGAAGTGTCCGCCACGCTGCCCCAATGCGTGTTGGCGAGTTTCATACGTCTTCGAAATATTTTTTTCTTATTCCTCAGACATGCAGGTTTCCACACGATGTTTTCCTTCCCCGTCCAGCACGTGGTAAATCAGAACTTAAAATTTCAATTAACAATTTCATTGGTGCTGGCAGGGATCGAACCCGGGTTACTCGCGTTCTGTTATATTTACAGCGAGTGTTAACCATTTGAGCTACCACGGCTCTCTATAATGTATGTACATACAAATAAACATACACTTAAAACCGAAAAACTTATAATTAAATCACAACTTTTTTTTAAAATACATAGGGTCGTGGGTTCGAGTTCTATATATGAATGACTTATGAAAATAAGGTCTATAATACAAAAGCATTACTATAGAAGGTCTCTATGATGTATAAGCATTATATAGGGTGGTCGGGTGACCGACTGCTCTTAGTAATGTAGCAAAATGACTATTCCTTATTAGGGACTTGAAAAGGAATATTATAGGGACGAGTCACCCCAGTCTAGACATTATCTCCTCTTATGCATAGCTTCATTTCGGATTGGGATGAGTGTGTTTGGTAGCACTTTTAAGTGTAACCAGCATACTGAACTTCATGTCTTAGTGCATTAGCGCTATGATACGTGGAGTTTTGTCCACATGCGTCTTAGTAGCGTACTACTATGATACGTTGGTGATATTTTTTAGTTAACAACAATACAAACTTTGTTACCAAAGTCGATAAGGGTCACGTGGGTGTGTTGTAAGGGGGGCGCCATCCGTATGATAGTTGCATTGATGCTTACTGCTTCTTGCAGTATTGCGTCTTGTGATGGATCTGCGGGTGTGCTGCGCCTGATTCGATGCACTCTTGTGGTTCTGTCGATGGAGATATGCGGGTGGTGATGTCTGCTGGGATGTATGGGGGAGCTTGGGATGGTGTAAGCCCAACGATAGTAGTAGATGTTTGTTTGATGGGACGCTATTCTCAATGGCGCTCTCTGCGTCTTGGTTTCACTCACACCTAAGTAGCTTTACTCAAGTCGGGTCCCTTCATTACGGGGCTGCAGACTGTTTGCCCTCCATGATGTTTTATATAACAACATAATAATATGTCTCTGTAACTTTGCCACCTTTAAATGATTGAAGGCAACTTGTTGGCGGGTGAGACAAACATGATCGAAAATGCATTTACTCAATGTCAGTGACACAAACACTTTCTAATGGCGAATTATTACTCTTATCTTATACCTGCCTTTTGACTATATCTGCCGTTGTATTGGTTGGTGGAGCATATGTGTCGACCTCATGCGGGTGGTAGCTGGCGGGAGGATCGGGTCCAAAGACAACGTGGGCCTCCATTCTCTTGAGGTGAGCGGTAGACTCATGATACGCTCTGCGGCTAGTAGCCGTGCTGATTATGCTATTGGTGGTGATGCCATATACTTACATCACGTCTGCAGGTGCGGTGATTTGACAGGTGGTGGCGCTCACGGAGGGTTACGGCCAGTGTGCCTATTTACCTAACCCGTGTGACGCACATTCACTGTGGCTGGATTCTTTCGTATTCTGTATGGCGTTTGCACGCATTGCATGCACATGCGCGACTTCGTTCGATGTATGTGCTTACGCACTAACAAGGGGCCAAGCCTCTTGAATGAATGAATGAATGAATGAATGAATGAATGAATGAATGAATATACTTTTATTGTACACCACAAACAAATATACAGTTAACAAAACACAAAAAAGATTATAATATTATGTAAGTACAATTTGGCGGCCTTATCGCTACATAGCGATCTCTTCCAGGCAACCAAAGGTGAAAGGATTAGAACAGTGAGAACTAGGTAGGTGGTGCAATATAAATATACATAATATAATAGCGATTTATAGACAATACATGCAATAAAATAACATACAAATAACTAATACATGAAATTATATAAATTGCTAAAATATAATAAAAATAAAGTAAAACATATATAAATATAAATATACATACATATATATAAATATATAAACAAACTTACACATTTACTCAAATATAGATATATATATACATATACATAAAAAATCTCTAAATCTCTACATAAAAAATGCCTCTTTTACTGGTTCGCCAGTTATTTTGCTGTGGACTACGGTCCAGTTACCCAATTAACGTTCCCTACGGGGGGGAGTGCATCAAAATGGTTGACACTTACCGCGCACGGCGTGTGTGGAGCCGTGTGCCTCCCCTACATTTTTTTTAAATAAATGTAGGAGAGCGAAGCCCTTGTATCGGGTATTTTGTATAAATATATTGTGAGCTTTTTCCAAGCGGGAAGGGATAAATAATAATAATTTAATAATGTAAACCTGATACAAGTGGAATAGGGACGTTTTATGTTCTTAACCTTTCTCGAGCCCTGTCTTCGTGAACGGGGTTCACTTAGCTTATAAGGCACTACCAACAGCCTTCAATTGCTCTAGTGAATATTCATTCTTCCAAAAGACACCTTAAAGAACTAAGTTACTAAACAAACACAACGTAAATAAGGGTTCTAACTAAGACGATCACGCCAAACTATTGCAAACGGCCTATTATAAAATCTTTTGAAAGATCATTTAGAAAGATCATAACATATCTTATTTATTCTGGTCACAAATATATAATTTTATTGAAAAGGGGTAAATTAATTATATATAATATATTTAATATTTAATATTATATATTATATATTTATTATAAGCAAAGAGGGGGGGAGACCGTTACAACTTAATAAATCACTAATCACTTGATAGTAACATACATTTCGATGTACATATAAATAACAATATTGTTAGAGTTTGACAATAAAAACTGCCAATTGAATTACCAAAATTTATACTATAATTTTCTTTACACCAATTAAAACTTAAACACTAATAATTAATCACACTGATTCACTTTATTTCGCTCCGAAGTTTCATTTGTCTCGCCAAATTCAATACTGCCCCGATCGCGGGTTGCAGCGGCTTTAAATACACATTTTCACCGAAACATCCAGAATATTCCCGTAGATACGGGCGCCGACCGACCAGATGCAGAAAGTACGAGTGTGGGGCTTCTAGAAAGCTTAATTCTTCTGTTCGATACTAGATGGCGCTGTTGGTCGAAAGTCAAGATTGACATTTTCTGGAAAGCTCTCCTCGCTCTGTTACCCGACACTACAAGGCGCTAGAGCCAGGTACCAGCCGTCAACTTAGGCGCGCAACAATATTAATAAATCGTTTAGAATATATAGGTTCGTCATTAGATCAGGTGTTTGTTATGTTTAAACAAACTTCAACATTCTTATATTTATTTAAATCATTGATACCTTGTCAGCTAGAATATGCTGTATCAATATGAAATCCACTTTATGAAAAATACAATTATATGCTTGCTTGAAAGGATACAAAAGACATATCTTCGATACATACATTTTAAATGCAACATGTAATTGATCTTAAATCTAGACGCACACAGCTTGACGTAATGTTATTACATGACCTTAATCATAAAAGATATGGCTCTATAGGAATAACAAACAAACTCTTTTGTAACGTACCTCCACGAGCAATAATGAGGTCTACACGTCCGCATAGATTGTTTGCAACCTTATCCTGCTGAATAATGCGGGCATTCGTTCTCCACTTCATAGTATGGCTAAATGATAAAATAATATTATCACTGATATCGATATTATTGCATTACGACATACATCTTTCAAGAAATCTGTCGTTGATAGGCTTGGATTAAAAACTGAATATCGTACAGTACCTGGTTATAGATTAATGTTCCTGCCAAACACGTCTCTGAAACGCAAGGTCGCACTTGCCGTAATGCAGCCAGCTGCGTAACACTGCCTAGACATCCACCTCTGATTGTTCACATAACTCATTGAAATCAGACGCGCACACACACGCGCGCGCACACATACGCGTGCACACCAACATATATGTATTAATAATGTTTATGATTTACTAAATGATTTCTTAACTAGTTAACTAACAACATCAAACTTTTTTACAATGTAAGATGAGCTCCAATTTAACACAAAATTATATGCATAATGAGACCAGCGCTGTTGGATTCATAGTGATAATTATGGTAATTTGTTTTGAATATTTTAATTATAATTAATTGTTAATCTGTAATTTGCCTTTAATAAATAAAAAAATAGCTTAACTACAATCTAGGCACACCCATAGATTGCCTCATAGGAGATATATTTGCCACAGTTGCCACGCTTGACAAACGGGTTGACAAGTGAAGTTTTTATTTTCAGTTTTTACTAAAAATGTTGCTGCCCGTCTCCTGGTTTGTTTCCGTTTGTCGCCTCATAAGAGACCCGCAGGATATCATGATACGAGTGGCTTAAAAAATTTTAAAGTGTAATTTAAAATTTTATATCAATTGATTAATTTTGAGATTGGTTATCTTCTGTGAATCCAAATACTTTAATCTACGTCAATCGAGACGTTTTAGAAAAATATAAACACTTGACGGACTGATAGCGCCTGACAACGACAAAGTAAAAAACGTATTACGAAACATACTTACGTGTGAGGTTAATCGTAAGTATGTTAACCTCATACTCACACTCGCAGTCTATAGTGCAGTCGTTTCCATCGGCGTCTCTTGTTTCGTTATAAAATTATTTGAAATATGACCCTGTTTCTCTATATACGAATTTAAAGTGCTGTTCTGTTAACACGAAATTATTAGACAATTTAATTATTTACGCAAGTGTTTGTAAAAATAAAAAGGCAATACATGAAAATGACGGTCGCAAAAATTTTCGTGTTACTGTCCTTTCTCGCATGTACGTGTAAAGGCAGCAAGGTGCTGGTGGTATTTCCAGTGACTAGCAGAAGTCACAGCACCTTAGGCAATTCCATCGTGAATATACTTCTAGACGCGGGGCACCAGGTAAAGATTCCATTTTACAAATATAAATTCTATATTTAAAAACACGTAGTGGAGTGCTATATTATGGTTGTAACGCGATTGGAATTTAAAAAATGCTAGCATAAGATAGCGACTTAATGTTGCTGTGTTTCGTATCGTGTAAACCGTAGACCTTTCTAACTTGAAACGAGGCATTCAATCTTAGTCCTCAGGGGTGTCGACGCACGTTCATTTTGATTCTTAATTGAGGATAAATATATGTCTTTGTATGAGAAAATTCATTTACCATCAGGTGGACTGTATGTTAGCTTGTCAACCTTATTTTATTTAAAAAAAAGTTTTTCTTTGAGAACAGTGGTAGTTCATAAGCATATGAAATTGTTGATTGCAATTCCAATCAAAAGGTTCTACATGGAATATAAAAAACTTAAGAAATGAAAAATATAGAATCTTCAATATTAATCATGAATCCAAATTTTATGACTCATCATCATCAGCTCTTCACAAGTCAATTGCTAAACATGGGCCTTCCCCAAGGAAGGCAACAAAATTTGATCCTGAGCTACCGATATCCATCGACTTTCTGCTTGTCTTCGCAGCATCTAGTGGAGGACCGCTCTTCGCCATATGGGGCTGCCACTCAATGATCGTTCTTCTCCATCGGTTGATAGTTCTTTGAGCTGTTGTTCCGGCCGATTGCATTACATCTTACTGATACGTTGAACCAATCTGTTTCTATTTAATTTTTTACAACATTTTTGTTCCAAATTACATTATTATTTTTAATCCACTTCAAGGTCGGTGGACACTACATCTTAATTAAGGATTAGGATAGATTTTTTATAGAAGGCAAACGAGCGTACAGCTCACCTGATTTTAAGTGACTACCGCCCATGAACAACCACAACACCAGTGAATTGCAGGTGCGTTGCCGGCCCTTTAGAAAGGAGAATGCACTTTTCCTGAAGGTTCCTAGGTCGTATCGATCCGGAAAAATCATCAGTGGTAAACTATTCCACAGGGAGGTCGTACGCGGAAGAAAACTAGTGAAACGTAGAGTGGTGGACCGCCAAGCATCCAGATGGTGTATTAGTTTTAGTATATGGTTTAGTTTTAGTATATTTAATAAATGTTGTATAGTTTTCTATTAGTGCGTTCATGAAATCTTTCGGCTGGGATTAATCCAAACAATTTGTCAGAGCACTCCCCGTGATATATGCGAAAGAAAATGCAAAGAAATGCAACATCTCTTCGCAGCGCCAGTGAATCGAGCCGATCGGAAAGCACTCGGTCGTCGACCATTCGAGCCGCTCTGCGCTGGATGCGGTCAAGGTGAAGGAGCTTGTACTGGGGAGCCCCAGCATCAGCCAGCAGTATTCCATGCGCGGCTGAACCTGCGCCTTGTAAATTTGCAGGCGGTGTGCCAGCATGAAATACTGTCCACGCCAAGTTTTTAAAGGCCAATTTGGTCTTCTCTTCCAAGTAACCACGAATATGCACGTCACTCGATATGTCGACGCCGAGGATTCCGATACTGGCTGAGGCAACAAGGGGAATGCCTTGAAACTAAAGAGATACGACAGCGGGGTTTATTTTAGCGGTTAACGCTCAAACTTTTGTCTTCTGAGGGTTAAACTGAAATAGATTTAGTCGCCCCCAATCTGAGACTTTGTTCAGCAAAGATTCGACTTCAGACACTAGTTTGTCCCGGTACTCGGGGACGTTTTCCCGACAAATATTGGTACGGCCGGTGTTCAGAGCATCACCGGTGCTGTTATTTGCATAGCAATGAATGTTTGAAACATATCATTGATAGTGATAGCTCGCAGCCTTGTGGAACGCCAGCATTAATAGGCTTGTAATCGAAGCTTGCACTGTCTACAACGAACTTGATGCTCCGATCTGCAAGAAAGCTGGTGATCCAATTGCAAATTTCTCGGGAAGCCCATAGGAAGGAAGCTTCGAAAGAAGCGCTTTGTACCAAACCCGATCAAAGGTCTTCGTAATGTCCAAACTAACGGCCAATGCCTCCCACTTGGACTCTACTGCCTCCACCTATAATCAGCTGTTGTTCCTCAAGGTACCTCATGAGCTGGCAGTTTACAATGGACTTCATTGTTTTGGAGAACAATGAGAAAAACTCTGTAAAAGAGTCTTCGGTTATCCACACTTATCATTCGGAAAACAGCAACATGAAGCTGCTCTTGTAATTTTTTTATAGGATAAGATGATAAACAAGCATACAGTCCACCTGATGGTAAGTGGTTGCTGTGACCCATAGACATCTACATCTATCCTCATTACGAATCAAAATGCAGATGCGTTATCACCCAAGAGGACTAAGATGGAATGCTTCGTTTCCAGTGAAAAGGGCCTCCAGTCCTCTACACTCACCATACGAAGCGCAGCAGCATTAAGCTACTATTTTATGCTGGTATTCTGTAGGAGCGCATCCCTTTCCCGGTAAAGCTGACTCATTCATGCTACAACTATAGCAGTAATATAGCTGCAGCATGGTTTTTACCACGTAAACTAAGCTGGATTTTCGCTATACCGTCCCGTTTGTGCTATAACCATAATGTAATGTAATGTATGGCTCCACCACATAATGTTACAATTGAATTAACTGTACGCTTACTTTATATTTAGTAACCAAGTTATAAAAAATTTACTAACAATTTTAGTGAATTTTTTTATAACTTGTTCTAAATGCGTAGTGAAACTTAATTTACAATCAATTAAAATACCTAAATTACGAATAACATTTGTCTTTTTTATGAAAAAGTCACTAATATTATATTCCAAGTTATAAAAAAAGATTTAAAGAACATATTGTTTAAAGTAAAACTTTTACAGATTTTATCGCGTTTAATATATTTTTTTTAATTCCCGACGTTTCAGGCTATTTCCAGCACTCATGGTCCGGGGGGAGGGGTAACTGAGGTGTTTGACGTCCCGATGCCATAATTAACGAAGATTACCTTCAACTTTAAATTATTAATTTTTGGTCCGCTCTATGCAGAACCAGCGTTTGGATTTAATTCGATACCAGGCCATTTTCTCTATTGAAATTAGGATGTTTTTTGATTTCAATAGCCTCGTGAATCTTTCTTGGTAGGTATCGGTGTTTTAGTCCCTGGACATTAAAACTGACCATAGTTGCATTGTTTCATTGCCAGCAAGATGTTGATCTTTTATATCACTGGCAAAATTATATGAATCCGTTGTTTGTGCTCTAGCGTGTTTTCTTGGTGGTCAACTCAGTGAATATGCAGTATTACTCAGACATTGTCTCACAACTGGCTATCTTTTGTGAAAGGAAGAGTTCTTTAAGCAAGTAGATGGTGTGGCGATGGACTCAACCGTCGTTAAATATGAGATCGGGACGTCAAACCCTCAGTCCACCCCGTGAACATGGATGATGCAAAGTTCCTGAAACGTAGGGAATTAAAAAAAATCAAATTAAACGCGATAAAATCCATAAAATTTGGTTTATCCAATGTGTAGCATTCGCGTATATATAAGAAATCATTATATTGTTTAAAGGTAAACTACGTGACACCCTTTCCATTGAAGACGAATCACACAAGATTGACATGTACAGATATAAGTTCCGTGCTTCAAGAATTACCTGGTAAGAATCTAAAGACATTTCCAGATGGCTATATATTTTGATTGGTCTAATACTGGTAAGATTATGCAATTAGATTGTTTTATACCAAAAATGTTATTTAACCATATCTATCCACATCTTTATATATACATAATTCTTCTGTATGTGTGTTTGTAGCTGAACTCCTCTTAAACAGCTGGACTGATTTTGATAGAATTTCTTGTGTGTGTTTGAGTGGGTCCGTAGATAAACTAAACCCAATCGGTGGATCTGTTACAGATACAAAAATTTCGCTAGTAATATATAATCATTTATACATTGAATAAAATTGAGGAATATGTTTGTCATATTAAAATAATCGGCTTGTAATAAGCTCAGGGGGTTCTTTGCATGTTATTAAGACATAAATAACCATTTTTAGCATTTTGTCTGTTTGTTTATCTGGACAGATGTCCGGGATAATCTTCGGAATGGCTGAATCGATTGTGGTGGAGCTATAGGGTGCTTGGGTTCGAATTCGGAACGAATGACCACAAAATGGTTGAGCCACAGGGCTCGGGTTCAATTCCCGGGGATAATGGTCTCAAAATTATTGAATGTGAGAGTAACAAAAGAAGACGGTATGCCTTGGTTGGCCCGAACAAAATGGCGGATGTGGTACGTGGCGGGTTTTGGATCATATAATTGCAATGACTTAATTTACCATATTAGCCGGCCCGTCGGTAGCATGAGCCGCTGTGAGAAAAAGCAACAACAAATGAAAAACAGCTCAAGATGGGAACGGACACTTACTTGGGCGCAGCTTCTGATGGCCTCTTACTCGTACCTCGAGGTTGGTGGCACTTCGTTGCAACTGAACGCCTCGATGAATTGTTTGCACTAGTGCACGACGATAAGTGCACTTGTGCTAGCGGTCAATACGAAAATGTGTACTGTTCTGGGGCTTGCGTGCCACAGGGGTGTCATCACAGCTATGGTTGTGCGGCAACTGTTCGAGTGGCAGCGGCGCACGTCGACAACTCTGGTCTGCGCCTGCGGCGTGGTTCTTGCCATTCACTTCTAGCCAGCGCGTCTCATTGGGCGAAAAGAATGACGCCACTATGTCTAGCCCATCTATTGGGCAAGCCCGTGCAGGAAGGATACTTTTCTGCCAATGGGCCCCACCACCCCCCCCCCCCCATCTGTCCCCCTTAAAAAAAAAAAAAAAAAAAGGGATCGGAAGTGAGAGTTAGTCAAATGTGCATTTTGACGCAACTAGATTGTGATAAACTTTATGCATAGATAGAGGGCAATATCTTACGTAATTTAGGTTATATTTTATCCGGAAAACTAGAATATTTTTTAAAAGAAATATTGACATCATGAATGGTCTTCGATTAACTTAAAGTCTAATAACGCAAAGGACCTACGGCTCTACGTGCTGTCCGAGACACGGAACTAAAACAGCTTCTGACTCCGGGATGCTACTGAGAATTTCTTGTCAGAAAAACCTAGTAAACTATTTTGTTCAACCTAGGTTTCTAATCCGCCCTAGGTTCTGATGTTCTTTTTTAACGTATCTAGTCTATCCGATAATTTCTAACAGTTTTCAGAGTTGTTCCTATAGTCTATATCGGCAAGAACATCAACACTAAAATCTTAAATAGAATCTTGCATTACTTTGCGGAAATCCATTATAGCAAAGATGTTAAAAATGTATTTGCTAAGATCCGCGTAATAAAATAGAATTATGTGTCTTACTTAGTTTGGAGTGCAGCTTCCACCCTCCCGCAGGTGCGTGCCCCCCCCCCCCCGCACTGCAGCAGGCAGCCGCCGCTGTGTGTGCTCACATGGATAAATGAAAAAAATTATATACTACGTGGGTCTTAGCTAATTAATTTATAACATTTGTAATTTATTAAAAAACATTTTTTTTGAAGACTCCGTGCGCCTCAACCTCGCAGAGATATCTAAAACAAAAGGAAGCCACTGGGTGCTGCCTATGGGATATATGTTCGCAAGTCAGGCTTTACGTCATCCAGCAGTCCAAACGCTACTAAACGACACCAGTAAATCCTTTGACGTTATCGTCGCCGAATGGTTATACTCTGGGTTACTCGCACCGTTAGTACTTACACTTTTAAAACACTATTTAATGGAATTTTCATTATCAGCCATCACTACACGTGCATTTCAGTATACATGGTAGAGCCACACTGCAGCCATATTAATATATAATAGTAACACGAATAGGTCGGCTGGACCTAGCAGCGTAAAATAGCAGCTTAATGCTGCTGTGTTTAGTATGGAGAGTCTGAAGATCCAACGATCATTTTACTGAAAACGAGACATCCATTTGAGTCCTCAGGGGTGACAACGCATCTGCATTTTGATTCTTAATCGAGAATAAATATAGATGTCCTTAAACTACAGCATCCAGTTACCATCAGGTAGGCTGTGGACACAAGAAATTAATAATATAATTATTTCGTCATCAATAGGGAACTAAAAAAAATTATTCAACCCTTTAAAATTAGATTTATCACGTTCAGGAGATTTTTTGATTTAGTTTATTTTTAAATTGATAATGCCTACCAATGCTGGTAACATTACTAATACTATTTAACTACGCTGTTTAAGTATATATGTCAACATAATTATGTATATGCATATTTAAAATTTCACCTTCAATCATCTTGTGTTTTTTGATCTTTGTTGCACCGTCTTTTTAAGTCTATCTCGGTTTATCCTAATGGTTGACTGAGAGAGAATGTTGAATTAATAATGCTGTGTTTTGTATGGTGAGTGTAGAGAACTGGAGATTCTTTAACTGAAAACTAGACATTCTAAAGATATTTTCAGTCAAAGGGTTTCAGTTAAGGGGGACTAAGAAGTCCTCAGGGGATATAACGCATATGAACTTAGATTCTTAAACAAGAATAGATATATAGACGATTTATTGGCTACAATATTGACGTTCCATCAGGTGGACTGTGTGTTCGTTTGTTACAAAATTTCTATTAAAAAAACGTTTAAATTACCAAAATGCCAGGTTGGCGGCAGTGTACGGATGTCCTCTGGTCTGGTATGCCTCCAGTGATGTATCCTGGCAATCACTGCGCATGGTGCATGAAGCCAGCAGTCCAGCGTACAGTGTCGACCCCCAATCGCTGAGGTTACCCATTTTACCGTTCACCACCGGTGAGAAGGTTCACCAACTGATGCTGCAAGTTTATCTTAACGCTTGGATATAGTAAGTATAATGATTTTTTCTAATCACGCTGACACTATACGTCATGTGTACGTAAGTTGGCGCTGTTTCATCTCCGTGCGTCGGTAAGTACGTAAAACCGTTAGTTCTGCGCCTGATCTCTTTTCCCTGTCGTGTTGGATTACCGTCCCATAGGATTTTAAAAGTGAGGGCACTATAATCCTTTCCTGCACAGATTGCTAGTCTCCATTGAGATTGGGTGCCGTGACCGAAATTCGGTGTAGAGAATATATGTAGGCATCCCCCACTTAACTATTACTGCCAAATAACAGAGCAAGCACTGCTGCATTCTTATCTGAAGGATAAAGAGAGCCAGTATAAATAATTACAGACTTTGAGGCATTCCATCTTGGGCCTCTGAGATGACAACCAATAAGTAAAGATCTTTGTCTGAAGTTGGCTGCCATTTGCAGTGCACCTCCGTGGACCGCAGTAGCAAATTACATACAAGCATACTGTATTTTCGTTAATCACGCCATGTTTGCCAATAAAAACGTAAGAAGCGGATCGAATATATCCCATCTGAATTCACAATTTTTATTCTGCCAATGTAAATACGAGTATACCTACTTTGAATGTTGGAGAAGCGATCACATAGAATGACCGAAAATCTAATATGTTTTTTATTACTTTTTCGATCCCCTAAATCAAAATTGGAGTGTAGGGCAAATAATACGAAAAGCAACCAAAGTAGCTATTATCTGCATACAAATTCAATCTGGGCGTCCTCAAGGCAAGAGTGAACAGAGGAGGCAGAATATTAAAAATCTTATTTAATATTATGGTAACCTACGCATATTAATAAAATTGAAGTGTCTGTCTCTAATGTTAAAATAACTGACGTCTATTAAGCTCAGGGTTTTTGTTTATTTCATAGTATTAAGATATAAATATCAACATAAATCCGATGATATCCCGGGCGTCAATCTAAGCGAGATTAGAATGGCTCTCCAGCACTCCAGCACTTAAAGTCTGTCTAAGATACTTAAAGTCCTTCAGAAGCATCTTAATTTCCCCCTCCATGGTGGCACTACTCCGGAGTCGTGAAGCAGAAGTGTGGTGTCTTTTTCTTTAAGAAAGGCGACAACGCCCTCTAGAAGAACTACAGAACGATTTCCCTTCTGAGCCGCGTCTACGTACTGTTTTCGAGAGTCATTGTGAATCGTCTCGCACCCAGACTTGACGACTTTCACCCTCCCGAACAAGCTGGTTTCCGAAAAGGCTTTAGTACCATAGACCACTTACATACCCTTGTAAATTGTACAAAGTCCGAAGAGTACAATCTGCCGCTTTGTCTTGTGTATGTGGACTATGAGAAAGCCTTTGATTCCGTCGAAATTTGGGCTGTGCTGCCGTTCACTTTAGGGCAGTCCCTTCAGCGGTGCCAAGTGGACTGTCGGTACATTGAAGTGCTGAAGTATTTGAACAGTAGGGCTACATGGGTATTTTGGGTCCGTGATACGATATAGGTTATTGATCTGGGGCGATTCAACGGTTTATGATAAAGCATTCCTCACCTTTCAATTCTTGTAAACCATTTTTCAAATAGTTAAAAATTATGACAATGTGTTGCATGTATGTATGAATTTGGAACGTTTGTAAAGAAATATCAACATTTATTTCAGAAATGTATTGATAATTATACAGATGAAAGATTTCCGTATAGACATGTAATTAATTTAAAAATATATTTTATCAGATGAGTTGTCCCAAAATGTGTATAAAATTATATAATAAAATCCCCAGTGATATTCGAAAACTTCCAATTAACTATTTCCAAAAAAATTTGAAGCAATGGCTTGTCCACAATTGAATTTATTTTCCAGGTGATTTTAATTGTTGACTTGACTGTTGACATGTACACCTTAACTTGACGATTTTTATAATTTTTTAAATTTAAGATTGAATCGAATTATGTATAACTTTTGTTATTGTTAACGTCTAGGTACATGTGCGTTATTTATCTTGTGACATTTTATTCTTAAATTTATCATAAAATTGTAATTAACCATAGATATTCATAGAACATTAACATAGCACTAGACCTATAATCATAAAATTACATACTTGCATGCCACTGGCGAAATGTGATTGTACCATACCTAATTATTGTTTCTATAACTACCATATTTCTTGCAAAAAAATTAATGATTATTATTATAAATGTAGATGTCCACGAGCCAAAGAATCCTTCACGACTACTTACTTCGTTAGAGAACCGGATACTCTTTTTACTGGAAATGAGTATTCCAAATAAGTCCTCCGGGGTCTTCATCTGCATTATGATTCTCAATCGAGTATGAATGTAGATGTCTATGGCCTACAACATCCACTTACCATCAGGTGGACAGTGTACTCGTTTATCATTTATATTCTATAAAAAGTATTTTGTTAACGTTTGCAACTTTAATAACTTTTGTTTTAGCTATTTCACAAACTATGTAGAATTACCCGCATACCGAGAGATATACGCAGGTCCGTTACAGCTGCGTGGGAAAACTCTACCGGAGTACGAGTCGCTCGTGTATAATGCCTCCTTTCTCCTTATTAATTCCCACCCACCGCTGGGTCAGAATATTCCATTACCTCGCAACGCTAAGTATGTCGGAGGTCACCATATAAGTTTGACTCGGAAACCACTACCAAAGGTAAATAAAATTTAAAATATAATCGATATTATTTTAAAAGTTTCTAAAGAATAAAATAGAATTACTTTTATTCAATAATATTCCAAGTAATTGTTATTGATTCTTATTTTAATTTTACTTTTTATTCCTACTCAATGACCGTCCATCTCATAATGGTTCTATTAAATGACATAGGCCCCTAATTAACAAGACAAAAATGTACTCAAGAAGAGTGAAATCCCTAAATATATATACATGCATGTTTCCATATCATGTTGGTTGCATTTATCAAAGATTTTTAATAATTAATAATTTCAATCACGTTAAATTTTCTTTTACTACAAGATAAATTCAATTAAAGTATATTCAATAAGAAAAACATGTGTGCAGTTCACACGCGTTGGAAGTGATACCTTCAGAAAAGGAGACAAAAATAATCGAAAAAGCTAAATCCTATAGATGTGTCTGTTTACCTCTTTTTAGTGTCGCTTTTTCGTTTCATTGAGTTTCAAATCATAACGTCTAAAGAAGTTTTTATAACATAACATAAACATAAACATTAACGCCTATCACCCAGAGGAGTAGGCAGCGACTAGAAACTTCCATTTGGCACGATACTCCCGACACACCTCTGTCGCCTCCTCCACATTCATATACCTACACATACATGCTCGTTGGTTAAGGATACTCCTAATTTGGCCCATTTTAAATATATCACCAACTTAATCGATAAACTTTCGCCTAGGATATCCCTTTCCGACACTTTCATTCACTTCTGCAACATAAATTTGCTTTGTCATTCTTTCCTTATTCATTCTTTCTATATTACCAAACCACCGAAGCATTATCTTCTTAATCCTGGTCACAGCATCATCTTGCAAACCACACTCTTCTTTTATCACACATTTTCTTACCCTGTCACTCAGATTCAGAACATACTCCTTAGTGACCATATTTCTACTGTGTTTATTCTACTTTCGTGCTTCTTCTGCCACATCCAACTTTTACTACCATACGTTAAAGTAGGGACCAACACAGCATTGTGAATTGCCGTACGTGACTTTTTTGACACGTTCTGACTTTTCAGAATAGAGTGTAGAACCCCATTTACATTATTTCCTGCGTTCACACGTCGTTCTATTTTTGCTGGAAGTTTTCACTTTATTCTAAGCGGTCGAACTTCTTTTTGCGTCTGGGAGTGAGTCTGATCTCTACCACACTGTGCTTGTACTGCTGCGTTCCGGTCTGAAGATGATGAGATATAATGTAGAGAACCAGTACAATTACAGATCATCATAGTCATCAGACGTGACACAGCATCTGTTGCTTTCTTTACTTAAAGTTAGTCACAGGTGTCCACGTTCGGCAGCAGCTGCTTACCATCAGGTAGACTGTTAATCCGTTCGTGATTACTATTTTACAAAAAAATACCGACTATGTTTAACATTTTACTAAGGGTCTTTGTCCAGATATTAATAAACAGTTCTTTTATAGGATAGAGTGATAAACGAGCCCACAATCCACTTGATGATAAGTGGTTGCTATGGCCCATTGACATCTACATCTATCCTCGATTGCGAATCAAAATGCAGAAGCGTTGTCATTCGTGAGGACTAAGATGGAATGCCTCGTTTCCTGTAAAAAGGGTATCCGGTTCTCTTACACTCACCATACGAAACACAGCAGCATTAAAGGTAGTTTAATGCTGCTGTTTTTTGTAAAATAGTAGATTTTACGCTAGTATTCCGTAAGAGTGTGGACTTTCTCCGGTCGAGCCGACCCATTCGTGCTACAACTATACTACTAATATAACTGCAGCATGGCTCTACCACGATAAAGTTTTAAGTTGCTAAAGAAGAATACGATTAAAGCATAAACTATTTTCAGGACCTGCAAAAGTTACTTGACGAGTCCAAGAAAGGAGTGATCTATTTCAGCCTGGGATCCATTATACAGGGCAAAGATTTGCCTGAAAACATGAAACGTGAGCTAATCGAGTATTTTGGACAATTGGAGCAAACTGTGCTGTGGAAAATTGAAGAACAGCTAGCTGATCTACCACAGAACATACATATATTAGATTGGGCACCGCAAGATAGTATTTTAGGTATTTTAATATTTTATTTAGGAAAAATCACACGTAGATTTCCTCGCCTGCATTTAGATTTTTAATCGAAGACAGATGTAGATGTCTATGGGCCATCATCATCATCATCATTACAGCCCTTTACAAGTCCACTGCTGAACATAGGCCTCCCCCAAGGTATGCCACAAAGCACGGTCCTGAGCCACCTGCATCCATCGACTTCCTGCATGTCTTACCAGGTCGTCACCCCATCTAGTGGGGGGGTCGCCCCACACTTCGTCTACCGGTAAGAGGCTGCCACTCGAGAACCTTTTTTCCCCAACAGTTGTCGGTTCTTCGAGCTATATGGCCGGCCCATTGCCACTTCAGCTTACTAATCCGTTGGGTTATGTCGGTCACTCTGGTTCTGCTGCGGATATCCTCATTTCTAAGTTTATCACGCAGAGAAACTCCGAGCATAGCCCTCTCCATAGCTCGCTGAGCGACTTTGAGCGTCCTCATACGGCCAGCAGTGAAGGACCACGTCTCAGTTCCATATGTCATCACTGGCAACACGCACTGGTTGTACAACTTAGTTTTCAGGTTTTGAGGTATACCTGACGAGAAGATGCGTTGTAATTTCCCGAACGCTGCCCAGCCGAGTTGAATCCGCCGATTGAACTCTCGGTCGAAGTTGGACTTACCTAGCCGGAATATTTGTCCCAGGTAAACGTACTCGTCAACAACGTGCCGTACGTCGTGCCGGTAGTTGTTGGTAGCACTAAGCTCGAAAGCTTAGTGCTACCAACAACTACCGGCATAGGTGTAACATGGACATTAAACATGATTCTGGATTAGAGCACGAGGGGGGACGGAGCGTTGACTTCATTAGACGAGATCTCTCCGACTTAACGTTTAGGTTCAGTGTGCCTTCTAACCATTCGGTGATCGCTGCCAGTTTTCACCCTTGCGATCACTGAGACATCACTGAACAGTTGGCGTCTGGTCGTCATAATGAAGTCAATCTCATTTTTTGTCGAACCGTCGGGGCTCGACCAGGTCCACTTCCTGTGGGGCCGCTTCTGGAAGAAAGAGTTAATCACAAAGAGTCCCTCTTTCTCCATAAAGTCGGCCAGCTGCTGGCCCCTACGGTTCCGTTGCCCTACTCCAAATTTCCCTACCTTCAGCTCACCGCTTTCTCTTGTGCCAAGTTTTGCGTTGAAGTCTCCCATCAACACCGTGTAGTGGGTTTTGGAGGAATGCATGGCTCTGGAAATATCCTCATACATTCCCTCCACCTCCTCATCGGGATGTGCCGAGGTTGGTGCGTAAGCCTGTATGACCTTCAGCGAATACCGTTTGGTGATTCTGAGTATCAGGTACGCGACCCTCGTCGACACACTCCCAATCTTTACAACGTTGTTGACGAGAGACTTGTGGACGATAAATCCGACACCTCCTTGGGACAGATGGTCGCCCTCCCGGTGATAGAACAAGTTGCCGGACTCGAGGATTACCGTGTCCTCCCCCCTCTCTTCGGACCTCAGATAACCCAAAAATATGCCAGCGCAACTTGTCTACCTCTTCATCCAACTCCAGTATCTTCTCGTCAGTCCTCAGGGTGCGTGCGTTATATGTTGCCAGATCGAGTCGTCGTAGGTGGCAACTGAACCTCCACCGGAGATTCTTAGCACCCCCTGCCCCGCCGTTACCATGGTCGCCACCGTAGCCCGGAATAGCGGGGCCGCCGGGGACTGGGGGCCGTTTGTTTGCGTCGTTACTCATGGGGGGATATTTGCCATAGTTGCCACGCTTGGCGAGCGGGTTGGCAACCGCAGTTTTTTATTATGTCATTGCTGTTATCAGGAAGATGCTGCTGCCCATCTCCTGCCTGTCTCCCTCTGTCGCCTCTTACGACACCCACGGGAAGATATGGGGTAGTGGATATTCTCAACCGCCACTACACGGCAACGGGCCATAGAACCCACTTATCATTAGGTTGACTGTGTGCTCGTTTGTCCCTCTTATACTATAAAATACAAATTTGCCTAAAACAATTTTTAAAAAAATAAAAAATAAATCTATTTTCGGTGTATCTATCGTAGGTAATTTATTTAATCTTTTGCAATTTTAATTAATTAAAATGCAGATATTTAATTGTCATGTCATATTAAATTGTGTGTAAAATCTCTGATATCAAAATGAATTTAAAAAATTTTTGATTTGAAAATGACTTTACCTTTTATGCGTGGTAGAGTCACGCTGCAGCTATATTATAGTTGTAGCATGAATAAGCCGGCTCTACCGGGGAGGACCACGCTCTCACAGAATACTAGCTTAAATAGCAGCATTAAGCTACTATGTTTTGTATGGTGAATGTAGAGAACCGGAGACCCTTTTTACAGGAAACGAGGCATTCCGTCTTGGTCCTCACGGTTGACAACTCATCTGCATTTTGATTCGTAATCAAGGATAGATGTAGATGTCTTAGGACCATAGCATCCGTTTACCATCAGGTGGACTGTGTGCTTGATTGTAACCCATATTCTAGTAAAAAACCTTATTAAACACCTTGATTGAAGTGAAAGATCTTTATTATATACTTAAATAATATTTATTCGTCTTTCAAGATCTATACACTCCGATTTCGAGGGATGAAGCTAGAATAATTATTCATAGTTATACGAGGGCTTCGTCTGAAGAAATTAGACACCACCCGCTCACTTTTATTTGTCCTTAGTTGTAATACTTTTTTACTAGCTATGCTATTGTCATTAATAATATTGCCTTCAACCACTTCTGGTAAGCTTCAAATGTTTGTGTTCGGAGTGGTTCACGACAGAATTAGAATGGCGAAGCTCAAAGGACCTTTTGAGTTCGCGGCCCATACCCCAAGATTAGGCCATTTTAGCTTAAAAATAAACATAAAAATAATTTACTACCGCCGTAGTACCGTGCTAAATATATGTGCGCTGCCACATGTGTCATACTGGTGAACACGTGCTGCTTGTAGGGGCTGGTCTGATCTGGTTCTCTGTATTCCTTTTTAAAGAATAAGGATGACAAACGAACACACTGTCCACCTGATGGTAAGTGAATGCTGCGATTCTTAGACATTTATATTTATCCTCGATTAAGGATCATAATGCAGAATCAGACCCCTGAGGACTAAGATAAACTCTACATTAAATATACGAAATAGCAGCATTAAGCGCTATTTCAAACCGGCATTCTGTGAGAACGAGCTCCTGCCCCGGTCGAGCAGCTCATTCGTGCTACAACTATAACAAAGCTGCAGCTAGGCTCTACCACGAATCAACGCTGATAAGCTACTAATTTTTGTGTTTTTTTTAAGTACATCGAAATATGATATGTAATATTAACTTTACCGTTACCGTAACAGCCTATTCAAGTACACTGCTGGACATAGGCCTCCCCCATAGATGGCCTCAAAGGGGGGATTTGCCACAGTTGCCACGCTTGGCTAGCGGGTTAGGAACCGCAGTAAATATTTTAAATCGTTATTCGGTAAACGCTGCGGTCCATCTCCTGTTTTGCTTCCCTCTATTGCCTCTTACAATACCCACTGGATGATGTAGGGTAGTGGATATTTCTTACACCGCCACTAATGACAACGGACAGGACAGGTCGCTAGACATTAATTATATAATATTCACAGAGCATCCGAACACGGTCCTCTTCATCACGCACGGAGGTCTTATGTCCGTTACGGAAGCAACGCATCATGGCGTGCCCATTATTGGGATTCCAATGTTTGGAGATCAGTTCGTTTGCGTGGATCTTGTGACTCATAGAGGCTGCGGGATCAGAGTTGACTTTAACAATGAAATGCCTTCAAAAATTCGGGAGGCGGTAAACGAGATACTGGGTAACCAGAGGTATGTATATATATATGCGTATATATTAATTTTGTTCAGAGCCGGTGTTGTGTAAATATGAGTATCTGAGACATGACTAAGTAATTGCGCCACGTGCTGTGGAGACTATCGGTCTGTGGGGTCCAGGTGTGGTGAAGTTCCTAAAGGAACTTCATCCATATCTTGTCGTCGCTGCTGATGATAAGAAGGCTGGTTCTTTTCTCGCTCAAAGGTATTTGTTATTTAGCAAGCAAATGCAGCGAGCGTTCTTGTACATCGTGGGGAGAAGGGCTGTATGACAACTTACGTTTTTATTTTTAGTTTGTTTTAAATATGGTAATGTATGTGTATTTTAATTATTTGTACATATTTAATGATATAAGTATATTTATTGTATATTGCACCCCTACCTTGTATTTGCGGCTTCATTTCTTTACGCCTTCGATATTTCGAAGAGATCACTTTATAGCGAAAGCATCGTCAAATTGTATACCTTAATTTCCTTTCAATTTTTTCTGTCTTCAAAATCAAATTTTTATTTTGTAGTGAAAAATTATACTTTTACACTACAAAATAAAAGTTCATTTTATTTTGTAGTGTAAAAGTATATTCATTCATTCATTCATCCCGTTGGTCAGTTATACATTCATTCATTAATATTCTTTTTCTCCATTAGTCCGTAAAAGTCAGCTTCTGAACTTGAACCTGAACCGTTTTAGGGAGGATTTACCTTAATCTTCACCCGTCCTCGGTGAGATTATTTTACATCTGGTGTGAACGAAATGCTTGTAACCCTATCTACCGGAAGCCATAAGAATTTGCTCGCAATCACTATAGTCGCCACTTACGACATCCACGGAAGGGGATGGGTTGATAGGTTGCGACGCCACCACACAGCACACACAAAAATACATGTAAGCCTTATTTC
Source organism: Parnassius apollo (assembly GCA_907164705.1). Lineage (NCBI taxonomy): Eukaryota > Metazoa > Arthropoda > Insecta > Lepidoptera > Papilionidae > Parnassius > Parnassius apollo. Next base: position 1,162,508 of record CAJQZP010001037.1, read on the forward strand.
CACTAAAAAAGGTCCTCGCTTATCTTCACTCACCAAACGAAATACAGCAGCATTAAGCCGCTATTGTATGCTGGTATTCTGTGAGGGCGTGGGAATGCCACGGTCCAGCTAAAGCATTCGTGCTACACAGTATAGCCGTAGCATGGCTCTACCACCTAACCTGGCTGTACCAGGATATGTATGGTGCAAATACAAATATAGTAGTTATTCCCGGTAGGATTCGATCTCGCGGCTAGAATATATTGTACTTGTAGGTATCTATGCTATTGGTCACAGCATCGACTTAAATCAAGTGAACTGAATAATACAATAGACTATTCTTTTATTCAATATACTCGTATATTACAAATAATTCCCATTGAAAGTCATTTTTTCCTTTTACCACGAATTCAGTAAAACCTCTGTCCTGGGAGGAAACAGCGTGATTTTTCAATAATTTATCATCATCATCATCATCATCATTACAGCCCTTCACAAGTCCACTGCTGAACATAGCCCTCACCCAAGTAATGCCACAAATCACGGTCCTGAGCTACCTGCATCCATCGACTTCCTGCATGTCTTACCAGGTCGTCACTCCATCTAGTGGAGGGTCGCCCTACACAACGCCTACCGGTACGAGGCTGCCACTCGAGAACCTTTCCTCCCCATCGGTCATCGGTTCTTCGAGCTATATGGCCGGCCCATTGCCACTTCAGCTTACGAATCCGATGGGCAATGTCGGTCACTCTGGTTTTACTGCGGATGTCTTCATTTCTGAGTCTATCACGCAGAGAAACTCCGAGCATAGCCCTCTCCATAGCTCGCCGAGCGACCTTGAGCGTCCCACCCTCAGATCCGTAAGTCATCACTGGCAACACGCACTGGTTGTACACTTTAGTTTTCAGAGATTGAGGTATACCTGACGAGAAGGTGTGTCGTAATTTCCCCAACGCTGCCCAGCCGAGTTGACTCCGTCGATTGACCTCTCGGTCGAAGTTGGACTTACCTAGTCTGACTATTTGTCCCAGGTAAACGTACTCGTCAACAAATTCGAGCATAGTGCTCCCAACAACTACCGGCATAGGTTGTGACATGGACATTAAACATGATCTTTGTTTTGTCCATGTTCATCTTAAGACCTATCCGTTGGGAGACACCATTGAGGTCATTGAGCATAATGCTAAGGTCCTCCAGCGATTCTGCCATAAGAACTATATCGTCGGCAAATCGAAGGTGAGTGATGTACTCTCTATTGATGTTAATACCGTATCCTTTCCAGTCAAAAAAACAGTAGCTTGAAAAATACAAAAGTCTTCCAACGCAGTAGTGAAGAGTTTCGGGGATATAACGTCATCCTGTCTTACATCTCTCTGCAGTTGGATAGGTTTTGAACTCTGAACATCGTAGCCCTACTGTACAAACACTTCAGCACTTCGATATACTGACAGTCAACTTGGCACCGCTGAAGGGACTGTAGCACCGCCCAAATTTCGACGGAATCAAAGGCCCCTTATGTTAGGCGAACAAAGTCCACATATCCCAGGCAAAGTGACAAATTGTACTCTACGGTCTTCTGTACAATCTGCCGCAGGGTATTTATGCGGTCTGTGATACTGAAGCCTTTTCGGAAACCGGCTTGTTAAGGAGGCTGAAAGTCGTCGAGTCTGCGTGCGAGACGATTCGTAATGACTCTCGAAAACAGCACGTAGACGGGTCTCAGAAGGGAAATCGGTCTGTGGTTCTTCAAGAGAGCGTTGTCGCCTTTCTTAAAGAACAAGACCACCGCATTTCTACTCCACGCCTCCGGGGTAGTGCCACCATGGAGGACGGAATTGAAGAGCTTCTGAAGGACTTCAAGTACCGGTGTTCCATCTGCTTTCAGAAGCTCCGCTGTAATTCCATCCTCGCCTGGGGCCTTGCCGTTTGTAAGGTGCCGGAGAGCCATTCCAATCTCGCTCAGACTCACGTCTGGGATATCATCGGAATAGTGTCGGATAGGACTTGCTCTTGGATCGTTACTCACACTTACGTGTGGCTCCAACGATGATGTGTACATCTGCCCATAGAACCTCTCAATCTCACTCAAAATCTCAGGTGTCCCGGAAACGATGCTGCCACATTCAGTCTTCAGCTTTGACAGTTGGCTCTTTCTGGTAGACAGATCTCTGGAAAAGACTTTGGAGCCCTGGTTCCGCTCAATCGCTTCTTTAATAGGAGCAGTATTAAATTTGCGTATATCTCGCCGCATGCATTTGGAGATCTGTCTGTTTAGTTGCCTGTATGCTGTACGATTGCAGCCTCATCTCCCGTCTAACAGCCATGGCCATGAGATTAAGAGTGTGATCGGATAGTTTTTGTGTTCTTCTACGGCGGGTCTTGCAGAACTTAGCTCCGACCGCATGGACGGTTTCCACGAGCTTGTCATACATATCCTCCACTGCATTGCAATCTTTTAGGCACTGAAAGCGGTTACGTAACTCGAGCTGAAGGGTTCCGGGATTCTGGATTAGAGCACGAGGGGGACGGAGCGTCGACTTCATTAGACGAGACCTCTCCAACTTAAATTTTAGGTTCAGTGTGCCTCTAACCATTCGGTGATCGCTGCCAGTTTTCACCCTTGCGATCACTGAGTCACTACAGTTGGCGTCTGGTCGTCATAATGAAGTCAATCTCATTTTTTGTCGAACCGTCGGGGCTCGACCAAGTCCACTTCCTGTGGGGCCGCTTCTGGAAGAAAGAGTTCATCATAAAGGGTCCCTCTTTCTCCATAAAGTCGGCCCAGCTGCTGGCCCCTTCGGTTCCGTTGCCCTACTCCAAATTTCCCTAATAAAGCTCACCTCTTTCTCTTGTGCGTAGTTTTGCGTTGAAGTCTCCCATCAAGACCATGTAGTGGGTTTTGGAGGAATGCATGGCTCTGGAAATATCCTCATACATTTCCTCCACCTCCTCATCGGGATGTGCCGAGGTTAGTGCGTAAACCTGTATGACCTTCAGCGAATACCGTTTGGTGATTCTGAGTATCAGGTACGCGACCCTTGTCGACACACTCCCAATCTTTACAACGTTGTTGACGGAGACTTGTGGACGATAAATCCGACACCTCCTTGGGACAGATGGTCGCCCTCCCGGTGATAGAACAAGTTGCCGGACTCGAGGATTACCGTGTCCTCCCCCTCTCTTCGGACCTCGGATAATCCAATAATATGCCAGCGCTACTTGTCTACCTCGTCTTCCAGCTCCAGTATTCTCGTCAGTCCTCAGGGTGCGTGCGTTATATGTTGCCAGGTCGAGTCGTCGTAGGTGGCAACCGAACCTCCATCGGAGATTCTTAGCACCCCCTGCCCCGCCGTTACCATGGTCGCCACCGTAGCCAGGAATAGCGGGGCCGCCGGGGACTGGGGGCCGTTTGTTTGCATCGTTATTCATGGGAGGATATTTGCCATAGTTGCCACGATTGGCGAGCGGGTGGCAACGCATTTATTATATATGTTTTATCAGGAAGATGATCCCCATCTCTCTTCTCTCTCTGTCGCCTCTGACGACATACACGGGAAGATATGGGGTAGTGGATATTCTCAACCGCCACTATACGGTACACAATAAAATACAGCGACAAATTTTACAATAAAATACAGCGACCACCTCATTCCCATGTTTTTTATCTATGTATTCATTTATATAACGCTTAAAACAACGCTTTATAATTCGCAATAAAATAACGCTTTTTACACTTTTTCTGTTATAAAAATATATATATATATAAGCTTGATATAGACTGTATATTTTCTAGGATTTTTTGTTATAGATATGTTTACTTTACCCCATGAATGAATTATTGACTACATGGAGTAGAGAAACTGGTATCACTAGCTTTTGCTTGTTCCTGGTATTTACAGTGTATATCACTTTTTTATAATTAAAGTGTTATGCAATTGTTATGCCACCTATTCCCTATTCTATGAAAAAACTCATGTCGTTCCAGCTACAGTATCAACGCGAAGCACGCTTCTTCACTGTTCCGACGGCGTCCGGCTTCACCGCAGAAGGAGCTGCTGCACTGGGTAGAGCTAGTAGCTGACACGCGCGGCGCTGCCTTCCTCCGATCTCCCGCCGTCGACATTTCAACATGGAAAAAGCTTAATTTGGATATCCTACTAGTGATATTACTGCTAGTTTGGTTCCTGTCGAAAGTTATAAAAGTTATCAAAGCCCATCTCGGTGATCAAAACACGAGGGAAAATTTGGAGAAGAAAAATGAATAAAATTTAAATAAAATTGTACTTATCAACATAAAATGTTATTATACGATAATACAAACTTTTATTTAACCGAATTCAAGAAATTAAGAAGTTCTTAGTTCTGCTCTATTTTTATGTATCTCCTTCTTAGCAGGTATCTTCGTTAGTTGAGCGCTGATTTTGATGACTCTTTTTATTGATAGACCATCAAGGATGGTTCCATCTTACTTTATATATAGAATAAGGATAACAAACACGCACACAGTCCACCTTATGGTAAGTGAATGCTGTGGCCCATAGACGTCTACATTTATCTCTGCAGTTTGAGCGTTGTCACCCCTGAGAACTAAGATGGAATGCCACGTTTCCAATAAAGAAGGTCTCCGGTTCTCTACTCTCACCATACGAAACGCAGCCGTATTAAACTGCTATTTTACACTGATATTCTGTAAGAGCGTGGTATACCTCGGTATACCTCGGTATCACAATAAGAAAGTGAATTTCCACCCTAAAGGTGGAAAAAATGGGACAAAACTTTTAACATTATTACTTAGACGTCTTTCTATTAATATGAGTAAACTGACTTCAGAAACCAAGAATAATTTCCACAAAATACCTTCTTAAGTTTGTGGTAAGTGTACCATCAAACTATTAAGGCCCCGACTTCGGAATTAAACTAAATTTTGTGAAAGTTGTTTATTTTTTTAATTTTGGAAGTTTTTACTTTATTTTTAAATTTTTATATAAGAATTTATAAAAAAACACTAAGCTTTTGTTTGCTCATCCAGAAAAACGCGAAAAACAATTGTAACGTTTGAGAAATGGAATTTTATAAAATGGTAACATCTTGATTGCCGCTACAACTGCATCGCGTCTCTTGGGTGGTGTAGGAGTTATCTTTGGGCTATGCTAATGCCAGGCCACAAGAATCTGATTGCCTCTTATAGATTGTAAAGATATTATTCTTGACGAACAATCCTCCAGAGCTACGCACGGGAGATTTATAGATTTCAACGACTGAGTGACGGACTATCTTGACTGACCACCTTCCGTGTCAAATTGTGAATTTAAACTATCTAGTCAGGTCAAACACACAAAAAATGTCATTAGTTTTTAGTGAAGTTTCCATTTAACCTTTGAAAATTATACTCACGGGTCGAGCCATATTTGAGTTTTTGCGTTACTCATCATCTTCATAATTACAGCCCTTCACAAGTCAACTGCTAAACATTGACTTCCTGCATGTTTTACCAGGTCGTTACTCTATCTAGTGGAGGAAAGCCCTACACTTCGTCTGCCGGTACGAGGCTGCCACTCGAGAACCTTTCTTCCCCATCGATTATCGGTACTTTGAGCTATGTGGCCGTTCCATTGCCACTTCAATTTACGAATCCGTTGAGCTATGCCGTTCACTCTGTTTCTACTCCGTATATCCTAATTCCTAAGTTTATCACGCAGAAAAACTCCGAGCATATCCCTCTCCATAGCTCGACTTTGAGCTTCCTCATACGGCTGGCATTGAAGACCACGTCTCAGATCCAAAGGTCATCATTGGCAACACGCACTGATTGTACAATCTAGTTTTGAGGTCGCATTCTCCCGAATGCTACGCAGCCGAGTTGAATCCGTTGATTAACGTGGTGATCCCGCTTTCAGCTCACTGTTCTCTCTTGTGTCTAGTTTTGCATTGAAATCTCCCATTAATACCGAACATACAACATACATGGCATGGCAATTGATTTTTGTTATACTCATAGAAGATTAAATGTGGTTATGCCGGCGACGGAGCTCATTAAAGCTAGCGGAAGAACTATGATATTCACAAAATAGACTACTCTTTCAATTAAACCTCTCAGAAATGAGATGAGTTCTGTCTTCAGCATTGGGCTGGTTCACTTTGCAATGTTTTAAAGATTAAAAATAATTTCTTTACCGTTAATGTTGTTTACTTTATCTGTTTATTTATTTTATCCGTTCTAAATACTTTACCGGAAGTTTAAGAATTTCACCAAATATAAATAGAGAAATAAAAATAAAAAGAGAAGTCAGAAAAACAAGATGATTAATGGATGCCAACACGATGACGTCAATGATAATTGTTTACGTGACCGTGTCGAAGTCGACATTAATTAAGATATTAATAGAATCAGGCGTTACTTTGCGGAAGCATTATGTTCAAGATGTCAAAAATTGATTTGTTTTCAATTTTTGACGAATCCGCGTAATAAAATAAAATAATGTTCTAGATAGTTTATGGATCACGTCTCGCTTTACCTTAATTGTGTGCACTCACCACTTATCCCAGCACCAATACTCCCAACACCACTAAATTAGGAAAGACATATCACCGTCGACATATCCTTAGGTGAACTGGACTCTGTGGTGGCTTACCGCTAATTTAGCGGCAGCAAATTAATTTTTGACATTTTTGACGTTATTAAAATTAAATAATAAGTGAAATCATTCAGAAACCGTTTAACAACTAATCAATAAGAAATTTCAAGAGAAACAGAACCTTCTTTATTCAATATAGATTATAAATAATACTTATTGAAACTCACCCTTTTGTTTAATTTACCACTGGTTCGGAAAAAAAACCTCTGTCCTGGGAAAAACCAGCAAAAAAAAACCCAGAGGTACTTTAAAAAAATAACAGCTTACAATCATGTATACAACACAATTAACAACACAAAACAAATTAGAAACAGCTTAGTAGCGATCACCTTTCCCAGGCGTTATTATCATCCATAAATTCCTTAATATTATAATTAAAAACTTCATTATAAAAAAGGCTATTATACCTTTTTTATAACAAATTTTATAACTTTGAGCGGGTCAAGTTTTATATACTTTTCGGGATTTTGTTGTAAAAGCGTATACATTACCCCAAGAATGAGTGACGAACTCGGTGGAGTCGAGTAACTGGTACTACTAGCTTGTGTCTGTTCCTAGTATTTATACAATGAATATCACGTATTTTTGTAAAACTACCTTACCGACCCATTCGTGCTACAACTATAATAAAGCTGCAGCGTGGCTCTACCACATATAAAAAAAGTTACCGTTACCTTTGCAGCCTATAATAAGCCTACTGCTGGACACAGGTGGTTCATACGTGGTAGGATCACGCTGCAGCTATATTATGGTTATAGCACGAATGGGTCTGCTCGACCGGGGTAGGAATACGCTCTCATAGAATACCAGCGTAAAATAGCAGCTTAAAACTGCTGTGTTTCGTATGGTGAGTGTAGAGATCCGGAAACTCTTTTTTACTGGAAACGAGACATTTCATCTTAGTAAACAGGGGTGACAACACATCTTCGTTTTGATTCTTAATCGAGGATAAATATAGATGTCTATGAGCCACGGCATTCACTTACCATCAGGTGGACTGTGTGCTCGAATGTCACACTTATTCTATAAAAAAATAGGCCTCTCTTATAGATTGCTACATCGAGGGGATATTCGCAATAGTTGCCTCTCTCGACGGGGGAGCGTGCAAAGTAATTTTTTACATAGGTATATATTTTAGTTCTTCTTAAAAAGACACTGCCTATCTTCTAGTTTGATTTCTTTTGTGATATCTTTGACACCCAGGAGACGATATAAAGTAGTCAATACACCGCCTTAACACGGTATTACCATTTATCCGATTACGGTGAAATTTGGATAAGATTTTGTACGACGCAACTCCGAAAGTATCTGACGAAAATGGTATTGCAACGCATAACAAGCGCAGATAGTTAAAGAATGAAAATGTCTTCTTTAAATTAAAAGTTCTTTAAATACAAAAGTAATTAAAAGTCAATTTATTAAATATAAAAGTCTATTTATTTCAGACTGTAATTTAAGAGAATAAAACATTGATAAGCCGAGATAATGAAGCGGAGGCACTGGGGAAATCTACATCCACTGTCCGATAACTGAGTTAATAAAACCACTGTGGAATTAGATAATATAATCGACATCGATCTTTTAGATAATATTATCTTATATTACCAAGTAGAATCTCGATTATATAATCGAGATTCTACTTGGTATAATAAAATAGAAGCAAATGATCATGATTTCAAATATTTATCATATCCACAAGGTTATTTAACAAAGGTTAGTTTCTTAAAACCTTAACTCAGATAATAATCTCTTATATTTACGCAACTACTATACATTAAATGAAGCTAACTTTTACGGATTTTATCGCATTTAATTTATTTTTATTTTCACTCTCAATTCAAATATTGTATCAATTTTCAAATAATGTAATGGAAAATTTCCGAAATAAAATTTGAAAACGCAGAAATTAACTATATCAACAAAAACTACAAACTTCTATTTAGCAAGATTCTGTCCGAATCACATCTTTTTTTTTCATTCTGTACAATTCAGATCGATAACATCCATAACAACAACAATCATATCTAAGCATAATATGAATGTCCGTCGTTTATAGGTGCTCTTTCAGCCCATCTTCAAAACATACACTGATAATTTTAATTTGGTGAAAAAATCTTATCTAGAACGCCTTTTGCCGACTCTGCCAGTCACATATGCAGCTAAATTTTGATTTATCACTCTTTCCTTATTGATTATTTACTAATCATAACTCACTAACAATAAGTCAGCAATACAAATCTGCAGCAAAAATTTGCTTTACCACTCTTCCCGCATTCATTTTTTTACTATTCTTTACATTCTAAAAACAAAATAGCTATATCTGAGATAAACTTATATTGTAAGGACACTGGAAAACATTTCTGATTTAAGTAAAGTATTAAATATTACGTGTAGTTCTATACATAGACCTTCATCCAATCTCGTTCTCTGATCCTATTTTGATATTAAATAATTGAACCTACATTATATGAGAAGTATTGACAAAATAGATTAATATTACATTTTATTACTACCTTCGGATGAAAATTAAAAAAAAAGAATTGTTTATTTTTACAAATCCCATAACCGTTGGCGATAAGTAAATCGACTTCAAAGATCTAAAAAAACTTAAATTCAAATTTAGAAAATTTCGACTTTTACTTTTTGTTAAAAGTACTTTTTTACCCACTCGTAAAACTATTTAATAAAAAAGGAATCTTCCAATTCGAGTCTCAGTTAGTGAATATATATACATACATACAAACAAATAAACTTACAACGGAATTATGAACTTTCTCTTGAATATGGCTGAAAAAAATAAAAATTCGGAAATAATAGAAACGCATCAATATGACACAAGGAATAGTAAAAACATGAGCAAGAAATATTATATATATATATATATAAACGGCAGGGCCCCAGGCGAGGATGGAATTACAGCGGAGCTTCTGAAAGCGGGTGGAACACCGGTACTTGAAGTCCTTCAGAAGCTCTTCAATTCCGTCCTCCATGGTGGCACTACTCCAGAGGCGTGGAGCAGAAGTGCGGTGGTCTTGTTCTTTAAGAAAGGCGACAACGCTCTCTTAAAGAACTACAGACCGATTTCCCTTCTGAGCCGCGTCTACGTGCTGTTTTCGAGAGTCATTACGAATCGTCTCGCGCGCAGACTTGACGACTTCCAGCCTCCCGAACAAGCCGGTTTCCGAAAAGGCTTCAGTACCATAGACCACATACATACCCTGCGGCAGATTGTACAGAAGACTGAAGAGTACAATCTGCCACTTTGCCTGGCGTATGTGGACTATGAGAAAGCCTTTGATTCCGTCGAAATTTGGGCGGTGCTACAGTCCCTTCAGCGGTGCCAAGTTGACTGTCGGTATATCGAAATGCTGAAGTGTTTGTACAGGAGGGCTACGATGGCTATCCGAGTACAGAACCAGAGCTCGAAACCTATCCAACTGCAGAGAGGTGTAAGACAGGGTGACGTTATATCCCCCGAAACTCTTCACCGCTGCATTGGAAGACGTTTTCAAGCTACTGGACTGGAAAGGATACGGATATTGACATCAATGACGAGTACATCACTCACCTTCGATTTGCCGACGATATAGTCCTTATGGCAGAATCGCTGGAGGAACCTTAAGCACTATGCTCAATGACCTCAATAGTGCCTCCCAACGGATAGGTCTTAAGATGAACATGGACAAAACAAAGATCATGTTCAATGTCCATGTCACACCTATGCCGGTAGTTATTGGGACACTAGCTCGAAGTTTACGAGTTCGACAAAACCGAATGAAGGATCGGGAAATTATCTTCTCGTCAGGTACACCTCAATCTCTGAAAACTAAAGTGTACAACCAGTGCGTGTTGCCAGTGATGACTTGCGGATCTGAGACGTGGTCCTTCACTGCTGGCCGTATGAGGACGCTCAAGGTCGCTCAGCGAGCTATGGAGTGGGCTATGCTCGGAGTTTCTCTGCGTGATAGACTCAGAAATGAGGATATCCGCAGTAAAACCAGAGTGACCAATATAGCTCCGATTAGTAGCTAAGTGGCAATGGGCGGCATATAGCTCGAAGAACCGATAACCGATGGGGAAGAAAGGTTCTCGAGTGGCAGCCTCGTACCGGTAGGCGTAGTGTAGGGCGACCCCCCACTAGATGGAGTGACGACCTGGTAAGACATGCAGGAAGTCGATGGATGCAGGTGACTCAGGACCGTGCTTTGTGGCGTTACTTGGGGGAGGCCTTCGTTCAGCAGTGGAGATGGGCCGAATATTCGTTTTATATTCACTATTCGGCGTATTCGGCAGCTTTACCGAATATTCGTATTCGGCCGAATATTCGGCTAAATCACCGAACATTCGTCTTCATAGTGTCCAAAGTATTGAAATGTACGAATTGAATAATGCGATGTCTTTTACTGTTGAAAGTACCTATATTTTATTTATGGGTTAAATCTACCTACTCTAGAGTGCCACAAATGCAAAAATCTATACATTTATGTTTTTGAGGCACTGTGAATTTATTTCCGATTATGTCAAATAGAAACTTCATAAAATGTTTTTGGAATCAAACAAAGAAACATTACATTACATTAGTACATTTCACTTTACTTTGGTCGTCAGTTTCTCTAAAATAAGTCCAAATAGTACATCTTCTGCTGCTAATTTTTATCATATAATTATCAATTTTCACTAAGAATAAAATTCTTACGGCTCTTTACTTTATTCACTAAGAATAAAAAGCCGTGGTGGCTAAGATGGTTAGCGCTCGCTGTAAATATCACAGTGCGCGAGCAAACCGGGTTTGATCCCAGCTGGCACCAATGAAGTGGTTAATTGCAATTTTAAGTGCTGATTTACAAAAAAATTTTAAAACATTGTGAGGAAACCTGCATGTCTGAGAAATAAAAAAAAATTATTTCGAAGACATGTGAAGTTCGCGAACAAGCATATTGGGGCAATGCGGCGGACAAATGATGCAATAACTGTCAGGTGTGGCAGGGAGCAAAAGGCAGGGTCCGGCGCTAATCCCGCGCGCTTTATGGTAACAAGTTTCGCAATAAGTTGGTTAGGTCTCGAGGTTATCTTGCCGAATAATGTTCGGTCGAATATTTGATTCGGTAAAAATTTTACCGAATATTCGGCCGAATATTCGTATTCGGTGAAATCCATATTCGGCCCATCCCTATTCAGCAGTAGACTTGTGAAGGGCTGTAATGATGATGATGATGATGATTCCACTGCTAAATTGTCGTTACTTAAACTTTACGTTAACTTTACAGCCTTTCAAAAGTCGATAGATTGTCACATAGTCACAGAGGGGGATTTTTTCATAGCTGCCACGCTTGGCAACTATATATATATATCGACAGCCAGGTTGGCAACTGCAGTTTTTTATGTTGTTTGAGTTGTTATCAGAAAAATGCTATGAGATACTAGCGATCCACCCCAACGTCGCCAGGTGATTTCTGTATCTCGAAAACAGTGCCACCTACTGGGTCCAATCAATCAAGTCAATCTAAAGCATGCAATGTCGTGCACTCAAATACACACTAAAAATTTAATCAAATTCGGTCAAGCTATACTCAAGTTTTTGCGAAATTAACGCATGGCAATTGATTTTGTAACATATATATATATATATATATATATATATATATATATATATATATATATATATATATATATATATATTAAATATTGTATTTTTTTAATAATAATGACATCTGTCAATTTTTTAATGAAAATTTTGTCAAAATTATTTTTAAATGTTAGTAAATAATGTGTATCTTGTTTACAAGATGGCGCTGAAATAACTGTCAGTGACATCTATGTTATCATTAAAATTAAGTTATTTACGGTGAGCATAGACTAAAAATGTTAGATTTTAGTTTGATATAGAATCATATTATGATGGCAGATGGCAGTATTGTATTATTATCCATCAATCATCTCAGCACGCTAAAAAAAGAAAAATCAAGGAATTTACATAACATAAACCTAAAAATGTATTGGTACTATATATTTTCCGCATACCCATTAAAACATTAAATGCATAAATAAAATTTGATCTATATCAGTGCCATCTACAGAATAAGTTGAATATAAATTTTTAATGTTAGTAAATAATGATTATTTTGTCCTACCAGATGACGTTTTAATAATTGTTAACGGCGACATCTGTGTTATTACTAAAATAAAATTAAGTTATAACGTTAAGAATAGACTAAAAATGTTTGTATTTAGTTTATTACAGTAGATATCATATTATGATGGGAGTGTTACTTTTGTTCGTCAAAATTTCTTCACAAGTTAAACAAAAAAGGAAAAACCGTATCTATTGTAACAATATATTTTCCGTGTACGCATTAAATGCGTGAATAAAATGTGATTCATATCAGTGTCATCTGCACAATAGTTTCACATCCATCAAATATTTATATTATTATACGTCTCTTAATACAGATGGCAGCACATTGTTTCATAGACTGAGTCAAATATTTTCAAATAGTTACTACATTTTACAGACTGATTCAATATATATTTGCGATGGTATTATTACTTTTAAACTAGAAAAATGCCATTGTTTAACGAAGATAAATAATTGTTGTAAGTTTAAAAAAAATACAAAAGATGGCGTCCTCATATTTTGTTTCTTAATCATTACAGACAGTTACATATAAGTCCAGTATTGGGTATAGGTATTCTCCCAAGGAATGCTACAAAATAGGGTTCCTAACCACCTGCATCCACTTTCCGCATGTCTTACCAGGTCGTCACTCCATCTAGTGAGGGACCGTCCTACACTTCTCTGCCACAAAAAGGCGACATAATCTTGACAACAGACATCTGAAGACAAGTAGTGTGTCAGCCGACAAAGAGTCTAAAATCACTGCGCATTGTTAGTCAAGTTCAGTAACGAAATGGGCAACCCACCTACAGTGTGTCCATACTACATATTGAATAAAACTGTTTAATAGGTTTTATAACTTTTATTTTACTTATTTTTAATTCCCTACTTTTTAGGTGCCTTGCAGCACCCGTGGTCATGGGGGTATATATAATTACATAAACACTAACACCTGTCACCCAGAGGGATAGGCAGATACTACAGACTTCCATTTGGCACAATCCTGACACACCTCTCTTACTTCCTCCATATTCATATACATGCTCGTCGGTTAAGGGTACTCCTAATTTGGCCCATTTTCAATATATCGCCAATTTGGTCGATAAACTTTCACCTAGGACGTCCCTTTCCGACTCTTTCATTCACTTCTGCAACATAAGTTTGCTTTATCATTCTCCTCATTCATACTTTCAATATGACCAAAACACCGAAGCACTCCTTTCTTAATCCTGGTCACAGCATCATCTTGCATACCACACTCTTCTTTTATCACACCATGTCTCATAATCATAACTCAGGGTATATACTCGTAATATTTACACGCGCCAATTCGAGCCACTTTAGACTTGTACCCAGTACACTCTTGTTATTTGATTGGGTACCTAGTAGTAGATTACCCCATGATTACCAAAAATTCCCAATTTCATGAATTAACCTACCATCATTCTTGTTGTTAAGGACTGAAAAGTGCCATTTTATCACTCACTGACTGATTCACTAACTCATCATAAATCTAGGCCACTTCTAGGTTACTTAATTAGAAAATTTTAATTTAGTACCAAGGTAGATTATTGCACGTATACAAAGGAAAAAAATCTGAAACTACAAGTTAGTTATATTCAGTCTCGGCAAAGTTATTGGTAAAGTTATTTTTAACACTTGTACTTCAAACTGACTACACCAATAACTTTGCGGACATTAAAATAATAAACAGTGAAGCGTAAACTCAAGAAATAACCTTGAAGGTTGTGTATTTATTTAGACTATTAAACAGGTAAGCCTTTTTTCTTTTTCTCAAAAATATTATATATTGTATATCGTATTATGATATCGCATTAAAAGTAAATGCGAAAAGCAGTTATAAAATCGTTGTACATGCATTCGTACGATCGTCAGATTGAGGCATTTTTTTTATATGATGTGGGGACCGTACACAAATTACCTTAAGTGATTGGTGTGACATAGACATCTACTTAGATAAGAATCAAAATACAGTTGCATTGTCACCCCTGAGGACTAAGATGACCTCGTTTCCAGTAAAAAGGGTCGCCGGTTCTCTACACACACCATACAAAGCACAGCAGCGTTAAGCTGCTATTTTACACATGTATTCTGGGAAAGCGTGTGGTCTTCACCCGGTCGAGCCAACACATTCGACTGAGGTTAATGTTTTTGCTCTTTCATAACATTTCTTACTTGTTGACAAATAAATAAAATATATTACAACTAATAAAGCTGCAGCATAGATCTACCACGTATGTGGTATTATATATTAATTTGCTATGGAACGTAATACAATTAAAATAACGTAATATATTATGATGGCTAAGAAGCTTGATACATAGTCAGATCTTAAGTCTTTCATCGGTAAAACCGATAACGCTGAACGTCGTCAGGTTTGTACAAAACTCGACTGGAAACCCGACTCCATTTTCACATTTTTTTTACAGAATAAGGGTGATATACGAGCATACAGTTCACCTGATGGTAAGTGGATGCTGTGACCCATAGACATATGCATCTATACTAGGTTAAGAATCATAACGCAGATGCGTTGTCACTCCTGAGGACTAAGATGGAATGCCTAGTTTCCAGTAAAAATAGTCTCCGGATCTCTACACTCACAATACGAAACGGAGCAGTATTAAGCTGCTATTTCACGCTGGTATTCTGTGAGAGTGTGTTTCTTCCTCGTTCGAGCCGACCCATTCATTTAACAACCATAGATAATATACCTGCGGCATGGCTCTACCACGTATATGTTTTTGGTGAGACCACGAATATCTTATGCAAACGCTTTTAGGATAGAACCTTTAAGAATTGCATTACACGCTGAATAAGTCATTTCATTAAATTAAATCTATATTTTTTCATAGACTTAAAAAAATTGTATTTGTTAAATACCACTTTCATGTGTATTACCTCTACACTCCATAGTTTAGTGCTTACATCAATCCATAGACACCTACTGCCAACATCAAACAAAGAACGCTACACCTGCGTTGCCACTTCTGAGGACTAAAACGGAGTAGACATAGACATAGATTTTATTAGCATCAAGACACTCACAAAATATACACTTAGAAGTAAATAAGAACATAAAAACACACTAGGTAGAAGATGGTAAACGTAATTAAAAATAAATCTCGGCAAGAGTGAGTGATATGATGTCAAAAAGGATTCCGTCTCGGCATATGCTACCGCAGGTACTGCAGCAGCGCTGATTTTCAGCGGAGCCCTCATAAATATTAAATCTGTATTGCGCCCGCGTCGTTATCGGTGCTAACTTTCCATTTATAAAATTAAAGAATCAACCATAGGTATACTTTAAAGTATACATTTTAAGTATAAAAGTCTAAAAATACTACCTCTTAGCATGTAATTACACTTTTACTTTATTCTTTTTAGTGCTGGAGCCACGATGCTGTTATATTAAGGTTGTAGCACGAATAGGTCGGCTCGACTGGGGAAGGACCAGGCTCTCACAGAATACCAGCGTAAAACTGATGTGTTTCATATGGTGAGTGAAGAGATTCGGAGACCATTTTTTACTGGAAACGAGGCATTCCATCTTAGTTCTCAGGGGTGACATGACAACGCATCTGCGTTTCGATTCTTAATGGAGGATACATGTAGATGTCTATGGGCCACAGCATCCACTTACCAATAAGTGGACTGTGTGCTCGTTTAAGATAGTAAAAGATTATATTCGCTTAAATTATATTTACGCTTTGAAAGTGATTTTTCACAATTTATAAACAAATTTAATATATGTTGAAGTTCCAATAAATTAATTTTTGTGATTTAACTTTTGCATTGCGGGCACATGAAAATAATTAACGATTAAATTAAACGAGTTCGCGGCACAAGTCCCCGTTGGTATCATTAATTTATTTCACCAACCCTATTTCCTGCCTTTCTGCACACGCCCTCAAAGAAAAAGTTATTTAAAATGATTCCGGGGCTGTGTGATAATATAAATCACTACACTTAATTTATTTCCTTTTTATTTCCTAGTTTTTTCAACCCGCTACTGGATATAAACTTTTTCAAGAATGTACAAAATGACATATTTCTTGAAGATTTCGAATTCTCAGCACACTAGACGCGTTGGTTACTGGATACGAGATATTCCGTCTCCGTCTTAAGTATCTATGCCCATTGTAACTCCCATTTGTCAGTAAAGGAAAACTGGTGAAATAAAGGGGTTCTTCAGACAGTACATGGTGGGTAACCTCTGGTCTAGAGTTCCTGAGGCCCTGCCAATATACATCTTTGTTTAACACCATGAGGCTTTAGTCAGTGCATGTCCCACATAACTCGTACTTGCACCCGCGAGGCAGGTAATCGATGAAAAAGTACCTTCTGACTCTGATCTATTAAAATTTGACGCACAGAAGTTCTTATTAAAACATAAGATTTTTTTGCGGGAAAAAAATGTTTCCCTAGGAAAACGATTTTTTGATAATGCCGTTTTTGTTTTCCCGTGGACGTAAACACTAAAACCTAGTTTGACTACGAAAATTCTCCCATACTTCAGAGAGTATACCCAGGAATTGCATGACTTAATTCCTCTCTCACCATTCCATCATCCGACCACCAGACGGTTGGCTGGTCTCCACCTTTTTGTTGACGACATACGACGCATTTGAACCAAATTGTTTGCTTCGTTGTTCATAATGCGTACAGCAAAGGAGTGAAGTAATCGTCTTTCCATACGATTATAACGTCAGTGTCTTCAAGGCAAGAGTGTATAGGCTTTTGTAAAGTTAATTCAATGTGCTTTATCATCTTCTGCTGCTTCACCGGTTACCATCAAGTGGGAGAGTAGTGAAACACTGGCTTATAATAGTAAAAAAAAAAACAATAAAAGACAAATGTATCAATGACTTCATTAGTTGCGGCTAAAACTTTTAGTACTATAGCCGTTTTAATACTTTTAGTCTAGATATATTTAGATAAGAGACAAGATCCAGTAGCCATATTTCCACCACAATGATACATTACCCGCAAGGCCTACTTGCGGATAGTCTCTGTAATTGTTTTAATATACTCATTTATTAGAAAGGATTGGCCATGAGAAATGATCATGTTTTTGTTAATATAGTTTCATCATATTAATCATCATATCTAAATTCACTGATGAACACGGCCCTCTTCTGATGGAGGTACTATTTGTCTGAGCCACCACGCTTGTCACAAGCTGATGAGAAAATTAACAATTTAAATTAAAAGAGAAAAACAAGGTAACTAACAACTTTATTACAATGGAGAAGATAACAAAGTAACAATATTAGACTTTTAAGTACGGAGGTAAAATGTCTAGACCAAACACATAATTCTAGTTTTTATTTCACATCGATCGGTGCACTATTACCGAAGTTATAAGCGTGGAAAGTTTACGTACATTTTTAAAATTTCGCCCGTGCCCGCGAGTAGCGCGTGACGTCATCGATTCCATGCGGCCGGCCGGCACTAGCAGCAAGTTTGCAAGTTTCTCTAGAAAGTGAAGATTTTTCTTCATAGCTTGAAGAACTTACTGCATCAAATTGAAGAAGTTTCTTATTCTCTTGTACTGGCCGAACATATTTATCTTTAGTTTCTATACTTTTATGTGAAGCTTTGTTTTTTAGGTTTACTTGAATTTTTTTGTTTTATGTAGCGGGAGTATCAGCGTTGTTAGTTATAAAATTCTTCTGGCAAGGGATCAATGTCAATATTATCATCTAGAGCAGTAACAGGATCGACAACATATATATGCTCAATTTCTTGTGAAGTAGTGGCAATCGCATGTGCAACCATTTCTGACCTAGATTTGGTATTTAGTTTTGATAGTAAAGATCTTTGTGGTTTTTCTGTACACCGATTTTGACAAGCAAACTTGTGAGGCAAAACATCTTTTTTAAGTTTGAGGGGTCCACCAACTAATTTTGTACTTCACGTAGTTTTCCATATCGTTTTCGACCTAGAACAAAATACAAACTTATTTAAAGTCTATAAAAAAATAAGGAACCTCGTAATTTGGATTCCATCAATATTTGAAATATGTACTAACTATGTAATACATAAAAATAGGACAACAAGAAAAAAAATTTAAGTGCTCCACTTCATAATCAAACTTCTTCCATTATTTGCGGCCCGCAAAGTATGAAGGTTGAACAGCTCTGCGATGTGTTTAGTTTTTGCTCGAATCGTAAAAATATAAAAAAGGTTGTTAACATATTCCATATTTTAACCTTTATATGTATTATAAACATTTTAAAATTTGCTGCAAACAGGTAGGTATCTAAACTTACGAACTCACGACAGGTCATTGACTTATCTACATTACATAGGTACTTTACCCAAGTTTGGGTGTTTATTTACACTGAAGTAGTTTTAGTTAAATATCTGGGTATTAGATATTGTTTCTTCTTGAAATTATAATGATCATTAAGCGTGGAAAGGTTCAATTAATCGTTAGTTACTTAAACACTACGATTCGAGTAGGTACCTACCATGCCTAATAGAAAGCATATACTAGCAATAATCAAGAGCTATCATGTGAAGATTATTATTATTTGAATACTTACTTCAAAATGATTCTCACAAAATACCTACCGTGTTTGGTCCTAAAAGATGTGCTCTTCTCATAGCATTTATTTATTTTTTTCTGATGGTAGGGTTTCTAGGCACATTAAAAAACAACTTTTCAGATGTTTTTGTCGCCGTATTTTTTCATTGAGAACTGTGTCTCAATTTTGTCTGAAATTTTTAATTTTGTAATATTTTTTATAGAATAAGGTGATAGACGAGCACACAGTCCACCCGATGGTTAGTGAATGCAGTAGCCCATAGACATCTACATCTATACTCGGTTAAAAATCAAAAAGCAGTGACTTAAAATGAAATGCCATACGAAACAGCAGCATTAACCTACAATTTTACTGGTATTCTACAGCTGGTATTCTACAGCAGTCACAATGGAGAAGATAACCATTTTTTGTTTTATATGCCAAAAAATTTTACAAAAAATTACGAGAATAACTGTGTTTTTAATTTTTTTCTATCTTTAAAACTGACCGAGATATAAAGGCGCAAAGTTTGCGAGCGACATCGTTGATGACGTCACGATTTCCATCTTCGTGCGAGCGATCCGATGCATGAAAATCAAAAGATTTACACCAATTTACTCGAATTTGCCCGTCGCGCGCGGATGTACTTGCTATCTATTATTAACAAGAAACATTTACAACATCTATAAATATTGTGCTGTGTCTCAATGAAAAAATACGGCGACAAAAACATCTGAAAAGTTGTTTTTTAATGTGCCTAGAAACCCTACTATCAGAAAAAAATAAACAAATGCTTTGAGAAGAGCACATCCTTTAGGACCAAACACGGTAGGTATTTTGTGAGAATCATTTTGATGTAAGTATTCAAATAATAATAACCTTCACATGATAGCTCTTGGTTATTGCTAGTATACGCTTTCTATTAGGCATGGTAGGTACCTACTCGAGTCATAGTGTTTAAGTAACTAACGATTAATTGAACCTTTCCACGCTTAATGATCATTATAATTTCAAGAAGAAACAATATCTAATACCCAGATATTTAACTAAAACTACTTCAGTGTAAATAAACATCCAAACTTGGGTAAAGTACCTATGTAATGTAGATAAGTCAATGACCTGTCGTGAGTTCGTAAGTTTAGATACATACCTGTTTGCAGCAAATTTTAAAATGTTTATAATGCATATAAAGGTTAAAATATGGAATATGTTAACAACCTTTTTTATATTTTTACGATTCGAGCAAAAACTAAACACATCGCAGAGCTGTTCAACCTTCATACTTTGCGGGCCGCAAATAATGGAAGAAGTTTGATTATGAAGTGGAGCACATAAATTTTTTTTCTTGTTGTCCTATTTTTATGTATTACATAGTTAGTACATATTTCAAATATTGATGGAATCCAAATTACGAGGTTCCTTATTTTTTTATAGACTTTAAATAAGTTTGTATTTTGTTCTAGGTCGAAAACGATATGGAAAACTACGTGAAGTACAAAATTAGTTGGTGGACCCCTCAAACTTAAAAAAGATGTTTTGCCTCACAAGTTTGCTTGTCAAAATCGGTGTACAGAAAAACCACAAAGATCTTTACTATCAAAACTAAATACCAAATCTAGGTCAGAAACGGTTGCACATGCGATTGCCACTACTTCACAAGAAATTGAGCATATATATGTTGTCGATCCTGTTACTGCTCTAGATGATAATATTGACATTGATCCCTTGCCAGAAGAATTTTATAACTAACAACGCTGATACTCCCGCTACATAAAACAAAAAAATTCAAGTAAACCTAAAAAACAAAGCTTCACATAAAAGTATAGAAACTAAAAATAAATATGTTCGGCCAGTACAAGAGAATAAGAAACTTCTTCAATTTGATGTAGTAAGTTCTTCAAGCTATGAAGAAAAATCTTCACTTTCTAGAGAAACTTGCAAACTTGCTGCTAGTGCCGGCCGGCCGCATGGAATCGATGACGTCACGCGCTACTCGCGGGCAAAGAAACGACACTTAAGCATGTGTGCACGTAAAATCGCTTGCGGCTATGTGTGGGTGTCTGGATGTATGCGGCCTTGAGAGGCGCGCGGGGCGTGGAACGGGTAAAGATGGGTTGGTACCGATATTTGACAGTATTAGTAAATATGAATAAATTCGTCAAGAGATATTATAATATTTCAATTAATATATGAATATTACTATTACTGATATCTTAATACAACGGTTATACATATTACTATTCTATATATATATATATATATATATATATATATATGTATATATATATATATATATAAGGTGCGTTGGGGAAATACCGGACGGATTTCCGACTAGTTAAAAGAGTCTGGCAAAAACTTTATTTTCTCGACATCCATATACGTCAGATTTCTGAAACATGGCGCAAATCGTTAATGGTTGCACGTAATTTAGCTATAAGAAGCTTTTACTTTTCAAAACTCAACAGTTTCTGCTTAAAACGTGTGCGAAGACAAGGCATAATTTTTTATATGCATGATGAAGAATTGGCCATCAAGGGGTAAGACCGGACGTCGCTAAAAATCGCAAATAAAAGTGATAGGGAAAGACCGGACAGACGAAAAAATTCAAAAATTACCTTGTTTTACAAAATACTGAGCAACACACGCCCTACTTTTCGGAGCGACTGGCTGAAACTTGGGGTCGGGGCAGAATAAAATGAAGTCTTGTACCATATTGCTAGCTTTCAAAAATATAGCATAATTCACCGGAAATTTGAATTTTACGGTCTTATCCCTATCACCGATCTTACCCCAATGCACTATATATATATTATATATATATTTGAAAAATTCAAAAATATATAAGAGTAAATTAATTATTAAAGGATAGTAGGTAATACTGATTATTACGTACTGACATACTAAGTGTTGGTTAATTATTTAAGATTACCATTAACTGTCGTTCATATTTGGTTTTGTCGGAAGTTTTAATATTCATCATTTATAAAGATATTTAATAAAAGTTGATTTAAAATTGAACGTATCTTTCACTACCCAAATACATAAGTTTACATATTATGTATGACACATACCTACTATGTATCTTCTTTGGTAAAAGTATTCCGTTTCGGTTCCATATCAACCCTAGCGTTACACGCTTCGACTCAAGGTCACCGGCGCTTAAGCTCTCACGTACAGAGAGTGTCACCGCTGTGTCAATAGTGAAGTACATTATGTATATACTAGGAACAAACACAAGCTAGTTATATCAGTTACTTGACTCCAAAGATGCAGTAATTTTTTCATAGGGCAATGTATTTTGATAAAAAGTGCCGGGAAATATGCAGGACCTATGTATGAAAAAGATTACAAGTTTTATTAAGAAAAATTTGTTTAATAAGGGTTGTTATACTATCACACAGTACACTATTGACAACGTCTGGGAATGAAGTGGTCGCAACCACACTGTCTCTAATACTATATCATATTATGTTGTTAAAAATAGTCCTGCTGGGCTTTTTGCTAACTCTTCCAATCAGTGGTTGCGTAAATGACTTTCAATAAGTATCCTTATAAACGATATTAATTAAAAACTATTCTATTCTATTGTATTATATTCTATTTATATATACCAGGATTAGAGTCTCGAAGTCCTTTCCCGGTCGAGTTCATTCATTCTACAACCTTAATGTAGCTGTAGTGTGACTCTACGACGTGTACATTCCTTTAAAATACGTACGTACAACAATGTAAGTTGAGTAAGTAGTTCCCCGCTTTCTAAAAATAACTAACTTGCTGAAATTCATAAATTATAGGTTATGATAAGTATATCGGACTTTACAACATACAATATTTCAAAAATACATACATATTACATACATACATAAGCACTAACGCCTGTCAACAAGCGTGGTAGAGACTACGGACTTCCATTCGGCACGATCCTGACATACCTTTCTCACCTCCTTTACATCCATATACCTACGTATACATACTTGTACTCTTAATCCAGCCCATCTTTGAAATCGCCGAACTTAACCAAATCTCTTTAAAACATTCAACTTTATCTACTTATATCTTTTTATAGTTACACTGATCGTGAAAACAATACAAAATATGATATAATTTGAAGAAAAAAGCAGTTATGTTGGGTTTCTTGCTGGATTGCCAGGAAAAAGATATTTTTAACGAAAGTTAAACCTTATTACTTTTATATAAGAGAATATACTAGTCTATACTGAATAAAATTGAAACAATTCTATTATATGTGCATATAGTATCCTATATTAAAAGTAAAACTTTATACTTACCTTGACCGGCTCACAAGAATTGATCGAATGTTGTAGACACACTCAAAACAGAACTGGGGTTAAACAAACAAACACACCTACAGACTTGACTGACAGACATTACGTAAATAGCCCGTTAATAAATTAAGTACGCCGCTATTTGGTTCAAGGTTACACATAGGAAAATCAATGTTTACCGTGATATTATGTATACGAGAATGGTATTCCCTTAAAATGTCAACAAACTAGAGGTCTCATAAGGCAAACATATTTCAATGATGAAATGTGTCATAGTACTGTTATAAATTTTAGATTTTTTATAGAATAAGGGTGACAAATAAGCACACAGTGCACCTGATGGTAAGTGGATGCTATGGCCCATATATATCTACATTTATCCTCGATTAATAATCAAAACGCAGCTGCGTTATCACCCCTGAGGACTAAGTTGGAATGCCCCGTTTCCAGTAAAAAAGGGTCTCCGGATCTCTACATTCACCATACGAAACACAGCAGTATTAAGCTGCTATTTCACGCTGATATTCTGTAAGTGCGTGGTCGTTCCCCGGTCAAGCCGACCCATTCGTGCTACAACTATAAACTATATTTTAGCTTTTTGAAATCCCGATACTTCTGAGTACTTTGCAGCATTTAATGTGATTCTCGATAGACTGGAGGAATGGTTTAAAGTAAGCTGAAGCGAAAAACGAACTTACAATTCACCTGATGGTCAGTGGTTGTTGCACTCCATGGCATCTGCAGCCAACGTCAAACAAAGAAAAGCTACAGGTACGTTTTCACCTCTGAGGCCTAAGATGGAATGCTTCATGGCCTTTTATTATATCGACTCTCTTACCCTTCAAACCGAAACACAGAAGTGTTCGCAATGCTATTTTCCGATAGAAAAATATAACATGTTACCTATCCAGATGGACTCCTAAGCCCAGAAAATGAATCTTACTATATCGTATTATTTTTATCTTCTATTTTTCAATTAATATCTGAAACGTACCATTATGAAAATATTCACGTGTATAACAGTGGAGTTATATAATAGTTGTAGCACGAATGAGTCGGCTCGATGGGGAAAGGACAACGCTTTCACGGAATCCTAGCTTAAAAGAGCAGATTTATGGTGTTTCCTATGGTGAGTACACAGAACCGGAATTTATTTTCATTGAAAATCAGGTATTCTATCTTTTTCCTCAGGGGTGACAACGCATACATTTTATTCTTAACCGAGGATATGTAAGTATATAAGCTATATCAACCAATTACCATCAGGTGAACTGTGTGCTAATTTGTCACCCTAATTCTGTAATATAAACAACAAGCTTGCGTGAGTGTGTGCGTGTATCAAGGATGCGTGTGTACGAGTATGTGCGTGTATCTATTTAGTAAATTTAAAATAGCATGGGCTGGGTTAGGTTGAGGAAAGTCTTATGAATTCAAAATGAAAATCTATCAGACGGCGGGCTCTTAACAACGTTAACCATTACACAGGAAGCGTTTGCTGCATTAGAGTTAAAACCGTGACAAGGGTAATCAGACCTTATGGCTGGCGTATGTCTCTTGTGTTTGTGTTGTTATAACTATTGTGGTAGTTCCGTGGCGCAGTAGTTAAACGATGAGTTGTCGCGGATTTTAATCCACATAACTAATAATATCACACAAGAGAATCGTGAAATTGTTGCATAATCCTGCTGTCTTTCGTTTTGTGAGTGAGAAGAACCGGAGACACTTTTTACTGGTGCTAGAGGTCTAAGGTGAAATGCCTCTATTTCACATTAGTCCTCTGGTGTGGCAACGCATCATAAGTAGTAATTAACTATTATTGTAGTTGTCGGTGGGCCCCGGCATTCACATGCAAAAATTTAAAAAAAAATATAGAAAAAGTGCCTAACGACTTCGAGCCCCCCCTCCTCTTGACATGATCCTTCATTCCTTCCCATGAGCTGCGGAAAGGCAAATCACATATCCAGTTTGTGTTCATTAAAAAATCATCGCTGATCTCGATTTAATTGGTTTGAGTGTTTCGCTTTTTGCCTCCGTCTGCGTCATCAGTCCGCGGACTTTTTAATTGAATATTAATTCGATATCGATCGTTTTGACAATTTTATTACGTTTCATTTATAACCATCTTAGAGAATGGAAGAGGTTATTATGTTACGCTATAACTACGTTAATTGTGAACTGATTTAGATAATTATTTCTTTATTTTAATAGTTTTTTTATAGATTAATGGTGACAAAAAAAACATAAAGTCCACCTGTTGTAAAGTGGATGATGTGGCTAGACATATAAACTTAACCTGGATTAAGAAGTAAAATACACACGCGTCGTCACCTCTGAGGATCAAAATGGAATGCCTTGTATCCAGTAATAAGGGTCATCGCGTAAAAGAACATATAGCTGATGTGAAGCATCAACGTTCCGGGAAGTCTGCAGTTTACGATCATATCTTAATTGGCCCCAACCATTACATCAGATTTGATAGACCACAAATCCACGCGAAAGAACATCGATTCCCTACCAAGGATGATACGTGAGGATATTGAAATTAAAAAACATCCTAATTTCAATAGAGAAGGAGGCTGGGTACTACCACCTGCCTGGGATCCTATAACCCTTCTTAATAAAATTAAAACTAAACCCAAGCAACAAACTTATCATTCTGCGTAACGGACCAAAGACAATAATAAAAAGCGAAGACTCACTACATCGGGACTCAGTCCCCGTACCTGGGTGCTGGAAAGCACCCGAAACGTCGGGTATTAAAAATAAAAAAAATAAAACGCGATAAAATCCGTAAAAGTAGTTGTAATCAATGTATATTCAATAGTTTTCGCGTAAATATAAGAAATCTCTCTCTCTCTCTCTCTCTCTCTCTCTCTCTCTCTCTCTTCAGACCCGAACACAGCGGACCCAGCGTTGCGGTTTAGCGACGGTAAGTGCGAACATTAAAAAGGAAAGGAACCTAGTGTTGTAGTACATTTAAAATTTTCGGAATTTTTTATAGTATAAGGGTGACAAACGAGCACATAGTCCGCCTGATGGTAAGTGGATGCTGTGACACGTAGATATCTACATTTATCCTTGATTAAGAATGAAAGCGCAGTTACGTTATCACCCCTGAGGACTTAGATGGAATGCCAGTTTCCAGTAAAGAAGGGTCTCCGGGTCTCTACACTCACCATACGAAACACAGCAGTATTAAGCTGCTATTTTACGCTGGTATTCTGTAAGAGCGTGGTCGTTCCCCGGTCAAGCCGACCCATTCGCGCTACAACCATAATATAGCTGTAACGTGTAGTAATAAGTTTTAGGTTTAAGAATTAAAAATAAGTTGAAATTGTTTTATTTATGAGTCCTTGTTAATGTACGAAAACATTAGACTAGAACAATTTTAAAGTGCAACTATGTAATGCAGTCCTGGTTTGAAAAGTCGTAAAATGCAACTATGTAACACAGTCTAAAATTGAAACAAATCTGTGCACCTGTTTCGAATTGCATCTTCTGACGTTCCTAGTCTATGACAGACGCAGTCGCCATGACAACGGGCGGCATCTCGGCCGTTGAACTCGGCGTTTCCGCGTCGCCCGCCCTACGCTCCGCCCGCCCAACATCTTTTTATTTGTAAACAATTGGATGACATGGCAATGTTATAAATAGTTCGCGAACTTTAATCGTAGGCTAATGTTTGCGATCGGATGGTGATGTTGCATATTCGTAGTGCGTGCAGTTTAATTTAGTTTTCTTTGTTTGTGCGTTGACGGAGGATGGGTGAGGGAGGCCGCTGATGCAAGGTAGGTTTGATGCAACTATGCAAAAATTTTATTAAGAACTTCCCGTTTATGATCGATTGACAAAAACTGAAAAGTGAAAAAAAGTTTATTTATACAGTGGTACACATTATAATATACAATATAAGATAATAAAATGGAAGTACGGTAGTCTTATTTATCTAGTATATAATCACAAACTATGATCTCAACACACCAACTAAGTTGGAGTGTATGAACTAGGGTGTATAGTTCTTAGTTAGGTTTAAGACGATGTATTAAAAATCCTTAAAGGTAGCATTTTTGCCTTTTGATTTTTAATATGATTGCAAAATTATTATTCTATTTAATGTTATTTTACATGTAATGCAGGGCATTGTCATATTCAATAAAGGCCAACATCAATACAACCTAGGCCTGCTCCATAGATTATTTCATATTTTCCATAGTTGCCACGCTCGGCATACGGATTTGCTACTAAGAACATAAAATACATACATACATAAACACTCACGCATGTCACCCAGAGGGGTAGACAGAGACTACAGACTTCCATTTGGCACGATCCTGACACACCTCTCGCCTCCTCCACATCCATATACCTACGCATACATGCTCGTGGGTTAATGGTACCCCTAATTTGGCCCATTTTCAATTTATCGCCAATTTAATAAACTTTCACCATGGACGTCTTTTTCCGACTCTGCTGTTCACTTCTGCAGCATAAATTTGCTTAGTCACTCTTTCCTCATTAATTATTTCCACATAACCAAACCACTGAAGCACTAACAACAGTCGGTTGATATTAGACATGAGTAACATGACTCCTTAACCTTAACCAAATTATATCGATGTATTGAATATGAATATGTGATATTAAATCTAATCAGTAATCAACCTATGCATGGATATTCAAATATATATTTTATTTTAGGTTACTTTAGGTTGCATATTTAGATTTATTTTAGGTTGATTACTGTAACTCTTCAAGGAAGTCAGTATTCAGGACTACACGGTGATACGCGTTTTTTACACGTGACACGGATTTAATTTACTTAGTTAATTTGTAGGAATGTTATGTAATTTTTTTCATTCGTTTTCACACAATTTTGGACGTCTGAATCTTCACAGCTCGTGATCAATGCGTATTATTTTTTTTTAAACTCTAATATTATTTTAGTAAAGACTGCCAAAATAAAATTTGCTTATTAGCTTTTTATCACGCAAGAGTAAGTCATTACGTGGCTAATGAAATGCCTATTATAAGTAAATTTACATAAAATGTACAGAAAGTTTGTGTAGGTACATTTATATAAAAACGCGTAACTTCAGAATTGATATTAAACACGTTATTCCACATTTTTGTTGTGACGTATTAGTAACATGTTTTGGTTTCATTTTAGGTCTAGTTTAAGGTTTTTTATATTTGCGTAAAGAAAGAAAAATTGGTTGACCCTGCAGGCCGTCCCTGCAACTTCCTACTAATTTTAATACTAAAGCGCTCCAATTATTATGCTGATGAGAAGTCGATTGTCAAAAACCGGAGTGAAAACGATAATTTCCCCATTTTTTTGAAAGTCACTGATTTTCATAGCGGGAAAGGGAAATTAAAAATAACTGCTTGTTTGTTGTAAGTATTTTAGGTGCAAGCATAGTGATTAGAAGATAATTTTTCTAACCTGTGCTGTTTGTAGAATGAGGGTAAAAATGATGTATGCTCATACCATTGGATGGCAAGTGGATGCTGTGGCTCACAGACGTTTACATCAGTTCAGATGCGTGGGAGACAACTGAGAGCTAAAATGGAATGCCTTGTTTCAAGTCGAGCCGACCTCTTCCTGCTACATCCATAAAATGACTATAGCATGGCTCTACCATATTTAAAAAAAAACTAATTGCCTGCGGTCGACAGTTATGGTACTCATGATAGATCATAGAGACATGATAGAGATAAAAAAGGATCTAATCGAGAATCATAAATAAAAAATTGAACTTAACATTTAAGTTTGAACATTGGATTCATTAAAGTAGGGATGCTTATCAATGAGCCATACAATCATCCAATCATAAAAAATACTAGTAGCTCGCCACAATTCATCATCTCTCATGAATCTTATCTCAAAATCACTTTATTGTTTTAAAACGAGGTAATTAGGTGGCATTGGTGCCAAACATGGAGGACCTTAAGTGACTTCGCCAAGTCGTCCAACAATGGACACGATTTCGGCTTCTTAAGAATTGCGACGAAAACATATATGGGAGATTCATGATCGTCATCGAATAATTTAATTCGGCAATGCATCACTAGACTGTCAGTCATGGACGGTGATTAGGGTTGTCACCGCTTGCGATTTTATTTTGTATATAATAATGGTTAAAGTTACAGCCTAAATACGTCCCAACGATAACTGTTAGCGTACTTCACATGATTCCTAAATATTAATAATTTTTAATTCTCAGACATGGAGGTTTCCTCACGATGTTTTCCTTCACCGCTGAGCACGTGGTAAATCAGCACTTAAAGTTGCAATTAACCATTTCATTAGTACCAACGAGGATCGAACCCGGGTTAGTTCCGTACTGTGAAATTTTCAGTGAACGCTTAGTGCCTAAGCTACCACGGCCCAGGGGCTGAGCTCGCTGTAAGTGAATCCATCACCTACTTCGTCCCGAGGGTGTTGTAAGAGACGACTATGTATAATGCCTGTAGTCACTTACCATAGTAAGACTGCCAACTCGTTTTTCACGTCAATTTAAAAAAAACAGGTCAGAAGATGAGTTTCTTGTTAATTTTTTTTTATTAAGATTACAACAGTTGTCAACCCTGGATCTGCTTTCCCTATTTAGGGTAAAATTATTTCTTTTGTCTGCTGTTTGTTGACGTCACCTCGACTTATAGCTTTTTTATAAAAGTGAAGTGAAAATCGAACTCACCAGTCCACCTGATGGTAAGCTGCTATGCTTTGGACATCTGAAAAAAACGCCAGACAAAAGGAGGTTAAAGATGAGTTGTTACCTCTGCAGACATTTATGGGAATGCCTTACAAAATGTCTGTAATTTTGCTGGCTTTCTATACCGTTCAGACTGGTAAACAAGAGTACAAACACTGCTGCTGGGCGGCAATAGTAGGTAAGATGAATGTGCCTGCTCAGACTAGGCTTAAAAGAAGTCCTACTACCAAGTAACTTTGATTATAATAAGTCGGGAAAAAAGTGTTTTCGTATTTGGTTTGTATAAAATATAATAAAAATCTCTTTGGTTGTACTGTTTGTGTCTGGCTGTTTTTAATATCAATACATATAGGATATTAAGAAAAAGAAAATAAAAAGAAAAATCACTTCCCCGACATTTTTAATTGATTTTCTGTCCGAAAAATGAGTGAATCTAACGAAGAAATTCGATACATTCTGAAGTTTTATTACAAAACAGGAAAAAATGCGTCTCAAGCCGCGAAAATAAGTTGTGACGTTTGTGGTCAAAATGCAGTGCCAGTAAGAGTAGCACAAAGTTGGTTCAAGCATTTTCAGTCCGGGTATTTTGATGTCATAGATGCAGCTTTTCCTAGTACTCATACAGATAAAGTCGACGCCATTTTTGAAAAAGTGGAGCAAGATCGGAACATTAGTAGTTACGATATAGCCTAGAAGTTCAGGATTGACCACAAACAGCTTTGACCCATTAGAAAAAGTCTGACTTTACAAAGAAGTGCAATATTTGGGTACCACACGAACTCTCTGAAAGGAACCTAATGAACCGTGTACTCATTTGTGATTCTCTGTTGAAACGTAACGAAACCGTAATATTTTTGAAAATATTGATTACTGGTGATGAAAAGTGAATCACATACAGCGAGAACGTGTGAAATTGATCATGGTAAAAGGGTAGTCAAGCTCTACAGACTGCAGCTTAACCCGGATTGACACGCAATAAGATGATGCTGTATGTATGTTGAGATTAGAAGGGCATCATTTATTATGAGCTTTTACCGCCAGCAAAAACCATGGATTCGGATCTCTACTGCCAACAAAGAATTAGACTCAAGCCAGAAATTGAAAAAATGGCCGGAATTGATCAACAGAAAAAGAGTAGTCTTTCATCATGATAACGCCAGACCGCACACATTTTTGGCCCTTCAGAATAAATTGAGAGGACTTGGTTGGGAAGTGTTAATGCATCCACCATATATTCCTAACATTGCACCCTCAGATTTTCACCTGTTTCGGTCTCTTTTGGCATTGTCTTTGGTCCAGAGAGGATTGGCAAAACTACTTGTCGCATTTTTTTTTCAAAAATCCCAAGATTTTTATAGCAACGGTATTGTCACTACCTACAATATGGCAACAAGTTATCGAACCAAATGGCACATATATAGGTATTATAGTTAAATTTAATTAAACTTTGCAAAAAACATTCTAGAATTTGTATATAAAATACGAAATACTTTTTCCCCGACCTCAGAGTTTTTTATCAACACTACATCAATATTAATTTTAGTTTTGTATTAAAAGCGCATAATATTATCTGCAGAGAGAGATTTCTACTCAATAGTATAGTACAAAACACGATTTCAAGTCCCAATAAAAACGTCTGTTCAGCACTTCTTCTTTCTCCATCATTACCTTATAACAGTCTACTGGTGAACATAAACAAAGAATTATGTATACAAAGGGAGAATTTTTCATATTCGCAACGCTTAGAAAACGGATTCGTCTTGCCGCCATTCTATGCTATATACCTATGCAGCACGAATGGGTCGGCTCGACCAAGGAAGGATTACACACTCTTGCAAGATACTAGCCTAAAATAGTAGCTTAATGATGCTGTTTCGTATGGTGAGTGTAGAGAACCGGAGACCCTTTTTACTGGAAACAAACGAGGCATTCCATCTTAGTCCTCAGGGTTGACAACGCATCTGATTATGATTAATAATGCAGGATAAAGTAGATTAGGTAGTAGTAGTAGTAGTAGTAGGTAGGACCACAGCATCTACTTACCATATGGTGGGCTGTATGCTCGTTTAGCACCCATATTCTATAAAAAAGATATTTAATTTTTTATTTTTTATTTTAAAATGTCTTTTGAACCTGCATTAAGTCTGTTGTACCTACTTATATTATAACCGCAAAATGTCATAACACACAAACGTGTTTGCGGTTAGCTGTCCTAGACATATATAATATTTATAACATAAACTCTCATGACTGCTACTCAGGGGGGTAGACAGTGCCTATGAACTTCCATTTGTAATAATAATGACACACCACTCCCTTTTTTCCCACACACATACACATCATATCTACACATATTATTTATTTATTTATTTAAAAACTTACATGTAACACCTTAAGCTAAAGGGTATGTACCCTAGGGCGGACTTAATGCCATGTGGCATTCTCTGCCAGTCAACGCTGGGTGCCAAGGACAATTGTTGGCAGGTGCGACCATTGTACATAAATAAGTGCATATACATTAAAATATACAATATATACAAAGTACATACATACACAATACATTTAAATATACACACATATAGTATAAATATGCGTACAATAATACATACATACAATACATATATATAATATATATACAAGCTTATAAAATTCATAAATAAATATCCAAATGAATGATATTATATAATATAATGTTTGAATAATATATAATTAAATAAATATTTGAAGCAAAAAAAGAAGAAAAGAAAGACAAGAATTAAGGAAAAATAATGTCAATTAGTAGTTGCCTTCAGGTATTGTTCTCGGAGAAGAACTTTGAAAACTTTTTTATTTGTGGCATTCTTAATATCGTTGGGGAGGGTGCTTCAAAGTTGTAGAGCTTGTATCGTAAAAGACGACCTAAAAAAATTTGACTTATGCTGTGGAAACCTTAACCTCAAACGGTTTCACTGTCGGGATGTTCGACCGTCGATTGAATAAAAAAAATGAAAATTATTCTTAAGATAAGAAGGCGATCGTTTAAAATTGAATAAAGTACAAGTAAAATTCCAGAGCATCGCGTTTGACGTATAGGTAGCCATTTAAGCTTTGAACGATAGGATGATATGTGGTCATACTTACGTAAACCAAAAATAAACCTTATGGTATTATTAAGAAGGCGCTCCAACTTGTTTAGATGATTTTCTGACAGATCTGGGTAACATACATCGGCAAAGTCGATAATAGGTAGAATAAGGGAATGAACCAGCGTAAGCTTGGTTTTGTAAGGTAGGAAATTTTTAAGATGATAAAGGGAACGCAAGGCAGCAACAACTTTACGACTAACTTCAGAGATCTGCAATTTCCAGGTCATAGTTTTATCCATATACAGGCCAAGATTTTTTATGGAATCACAACATGGAATCAAAGTTCCATTATAAATTACAGGAGAGAGATTTTCATAATCAAACTTAGCCAATAATTGCGAACTTCCAAATATTATAACTTTGCATTTGGCAGGATTAACAGAAACGCCATATTTACATGACCATTATCTTATGGCTTCCAGGTTATCATTTAGTTTGTGTATTACAAAGTTAAGATTATTTAAGCTTGACTGTACATAGAGCTGGAGATCATCCGCATACAAATGGTACAAACAATCTAAAAGTGAGGAGATAGAATTTATAAATAAGGAAAACATAATAGGAGAAATTATTTCGCCTTGCGGCACACCGATTCAATTTCAGCCCATGCAGAAAACCGCTGACCTGAGCGAACTGATTGCTGGCGACCGCGAATATAAGAAGAAAACCATTCCAAGGCTGGGGATGAAAATTTAAGGTATTTAAGGATGGATAGGAGGATACCATGATCCACTGTGTTGAAAGCGTTTGAAAAGTCAATAAGCACCACCACTGTTTTCTGCTCATCTAAGCCCTTTCTTATATCGTCTGTGACTTTGATAAGCGAAGTGGTAGTACTGTGAGCAGAGCGAAACCCCGATTGAAATTCAGCAGGTTATGTTTTGCAGTAAATACAGATATTTGCTTAAAAACACAGGCTTCCAGAACTTTAGAGAGGCATGGGAAAATTGAAATAGGACGAAAATGGTTAGGGAAAACAGAATTAGGTATTTTAGGAAGAGATCTTACAAAAGCCTTTTTCCATGCAGAAGGGTATTGACCTGAGTCCAGAGAATAATTTATAATGTGTGTTATAGCTGGAAGAAGATACTCAAGAATCATAGACACCATTTGCTTACTAATTTCATCATAACCCACAGCTTTGGATTTAATGGCTAACAAAGCTTTTTATAATTCCACCCTGAGTAACAGGGGAGAAACAAAAGTCAGAGGTCCGGTGAGGCTGCATTGATTCTATAGAAGCAATAGTTTGAGAACGGACTTGAGGGTCCAATGAAGTAATGGAAACAAAGTGACGATTAATGTCATCCAAATTGAGAGAGGAGCCATATTCCGGAGAATTAGATTTATTAATTCCGATAGACTTGAGCAATTTCCACAAATCAGTGGGCGAAGAATTAGTTATTTTGTCATGAATGTAGCGGCGTTTAGCATTTTGTACCACCTGATTGCATCTGTTTCTTAGAGTTTTAAAGTTAGACCAATTTTTTTCTGAGCGATCCTTTTTAAACTTCTGGAAAGCCCGATCTCGCCGTGCCATTGACACTTGTACCCCTTTAGTCATCCAGGGAGCAGGAGTACGCTTAACTTTTACATAATGGCCGGTACATGCATGAATATCATATAGATTCTGGATGCTATTATTTAGAAAGGATATTTTATCCTCGACGTTAGAAGCTGCCACCAAAGGACCAAAATCAATTAAAGATGCGTCTCTCCTGAGATTCTCAGTATTTATTCTTTAAAAATTGCGTAACTGCAGAAAAAATGGTTTCTGTTTTGGAGGTTTAAGTTTATATGAAAAATAAATCAAATCGTGACGTGAGAAACAAGGAGCAGATATTATCCTTCTTATATACTTCTGTAATTCTTTTCGGTTATGATACCTTCTGTTAATTTAGCCCATGGTTCAATATATCGTAAATTATTTTAATAAATTTTTGTCAAGAACATCACTTGGCGACTCTGTCACTTTCTTTTGCCGCATTAATTTGTTTTGATTACTTACAAAGGGAAATCAATAACATCCATCTTCCAACCGTTAATGTCCGCCATACCGATTTTCACACAGCGGCCAAACTCCACGGAGACTAGCCATCTGCGCAGAACAGGATTATAGTGCGCGAGCACAAGCACTCTCAATTTCCTTACTCTC
Organism: Parnassius apollo; assembly: GCA_907164705.1. NCBI lineage: Eukaryota > Metazoa > Arthropoda > Insecta > Lepidoptera > Papilionidae > Parnassius > Parnassius apollo. Next base: position 1,198,073 of record CAJQZP010001037.1, read on the forward strand.
ATACTCCAATGAAACGGCAATCCAACACGACCGAAGAGAGATCAGGCGCAGGACCAACAGCTTTACGTGTTTTTCAAGACACGGGGTTAAAACACCGTCTACTTTATAACTCCGGTCTGCTACTGAGAATTTCCTGAGAAAAAAAACCCAATAACTGATTTTTATTCCATACGTTGTTGATACGTTTGGCAGGAGGTTCGGCAATAACTTTTTTTGTTATTTTGACCTTATAAAGAATATGCTACAGCCTACCTCTTGTTCCCTTTACCTCCGCTCCGCTCTTAAGCCTGTAGAAGATATGGTGTTTCTTAGTTTTGAAGTCGATTTTTACTTTAAAACACGCTTTTATTACCTACGCGTGTATCTATCTATGTAACGGAATATTTTAATGTAATTTTCACCAACTTGTAGACGACCAATTGACTTGAAAATTTGCTCGTATTTAGGACCGATGACTATGCATATAGTTAATTAACTTTATCCTAGTATCCTGATCAGAATTGGTAGGATAAAATAAAATAATTATCAGGATCATCACAGCCACCGAAATCCAAATAATATTGCCTTATTATTTAAATTTCTCTGATCACAGCTAATGGTCAATGTGGTTTGTTTATTTTTTTAAACTTTCATATTATTACTAGTAAAAGATTTATCAACTAGTCCTTCAGTGAACTTCACCAGTTCAATGTAACAACTATTATATCGTCTTAATAGTTACGTTAAAATATATATCCACTATTTCTCCACCCTAAGGGATGGAAATTTTGCCTTTAAGTTGGTTTGGGGCCATCTTTTAAGTATGTTTTATTCCAATAAAATAATTTAAATCACTTCAGCTCAAAGAACCTTCCCGTTTTTAAGCTCGGTTAAAAATAACAATATCAAAACATTGAATAAAACTATTTTTGCAGATATTATCGCGTTTCATTTTGTTTATTGTGATTCTCAATAAAGCTGAAAGTAGCAGGCCTAACTATGACATCGAGACGTCAAACTACTCAGTTCCCTAAAGCACCGGAAACGTCGCGAATTAAAAATATGTAGTAATTCAATTTTCGCGTAAATATAAAAAATCCCAATATCGAAACAATGAGGCGATGACCTCTTTTCTTAAAGTCGGTTAAAAATAAAGGACAGCGAATAAAACTATATTTACGAATTTTATCGCGTTTAATTACTACTTTAACTTATTTTTAAATTCCCGACGTTTCGGGTGCTTTATAGCACCCATGATCACGGAGGGACTGAGATGTTGACGTACCAATCGTTAGCCCGGCTACATTCAGTTTTTTAATATTAATTTTCGGTCCGATCGAGCAGAACGAGCCTACAGTCAAGCAGCACCCATCCATCTTCGCTATGGAAATTAGGATGTTTTTTTTTTAATTTCAATAGCCTCGCGTATCATCCTTGGTAGGAATCGGTGTTCTTTTGCGAGGATATGTGATTTATCAAAAATCTGATGTAATGGTGGGGACGATTTTGAACATGTTCACAGACTGCAGACTTCTCGGAGCGTCGGTGCTTCACGTCAGCTATATGTTCCTTCACGCGGGTTTTTTAAAGATCCATAAAATCTCAGTCCCCCCCCCCTCGTGACCATGGGTGCTGTAAAGCATCCGAAACATCGCGAATTTAAAAAAAAGTTAAAGTAGTAATTAAACACGATAAAATCCGTAAATGTAGTTTTATTCAATGTGTAGTGTTCGCGTAAATTTAAGGAATCATTAAAGGACAGCGAGTCAAATCACTACGACATTCTTTGTCCTTGCACTTGAACAATAAATTTCATTTTGTAACATAATAATATCTATACATGGTGTCCCAGAAGTCGACGTCAAGCCGAAACTTTCTGATAGGAGAGGCCATACTAATTACCAGAAAAATATAAAAAAATCTAAGTCATGTATTTCAGAAATTACAGTACTTTTTTTCGATAAAATGTACACCATGAGACAGTTTTTTCATTCCTGTTGCTGTTTTTGTTGCATATATTTATTTTTTTGCCAATTTTTTTCTCTTACGTCATCCTGAATAGTGCTTCTGTAACCTGTAATCTTAAACCCTGTGCCAATCACTCCAGCTTGAAAGAAAATGTAATTTTATACCGAACCAAGTTTTCAGAATTAGTTTTTCACACTACTTCAACTGACCGTCCTGGAAAAAAATTGTACTTCGCCAGTTTGGCAAGTAGCTTTAAAAGTTAGTGCATTTAATAAGAATTCTAACGTGGTATAACACTTACTCCATTATTTCTTAGATCAGCCATAAAAAATTTTTTGTTAAACAAAGTCAGTTTTTAACAAATTTTTGGAACTTACATTATAATGATTCTAGTGCAACCAAAGCGTTCCTAATGACCACAGCGTGGTTTAAATGAGTTAAAGAGAGACATTCCATAAAGTGTGAGCGAGACAGGTAGTGTAGTAGTCAGTTGAAGTAGAAACTTGGTTCGGTATAAAATTACATTTTCTCTCAAGCTGGAGTGATCGGCACAGGGTTTAGGATTACAGGTTACAGAAGCACTATTCAGGATGACGTAAGAGAAAAAAAATTAGCAAAAAGTAAATATTTGTAGCAACAGGAATGAAAAAACTGTCTCATGGTGTACATTTTATCGAAAAAAAAATTACTATAATTTCTGAAATACATGACTTATATTTTTTTTTAATATTTTTCTGGTAACTAGTATGGCCTCGCCTATCAGAAAATTTCGGCTTGAGGTCGACTTCTGAAACACCCGATATATGCATGTTTGTATTCTGTTGGTGTGTACTGCATAGTGCACACACATACACATGTTGTATACATACAGCACGTATTACTGTGTGTGATGCGTAAGTTCTCTGTGTGGGTGTCGGTAAGTTATCAGTGTAATTTTTCCGTGGCTGTTAATCGGTCTGGGGTTATCTGAGCTCGGTGACTTTCATCCGTTTCGATGAATTGCTTGGATGACATCTAAAAAACAAGTGTTGACATACTCACAGGTTACTTACTGCTCTTGGTGACTGACTGAATTTTTAATACCAAAATAATTGCCAGCTAAGTGTTTGGCTGCCGTTGAACCGATTCGAATCCTTCACGGAACGGAGGATATTAGGTATTTACCTATGAAATTGGCGTTTTTTGAAATAAGTTAAAATATTTTTTTTTTCAATATCTTTTTATTTTTATTAATCATAATCACTCATACAATCGATGCATCTTTGCCAACGCAGTGGCAGTTTATTGATGTCCTTCTTTAAGAAATCAGCTGGACTGGAGGCAACAAATTCTTCAGAGGCGTTTTGTACTGCTTTCGGGCATTGTTTTTTCCCGCCAAAACTTATCCAAATTCTAGTACAGTAGGTCAAAATTTCCAGAACGGAAGCGGGCAAACCAATTCACTTCTTAAACGCCGTTGATGTTGCGCTCTGCTTGTGCCACGTTACTGACACGTCGGTACTAATATTCCATAAATATTCGAATTTTCAGCGTACCTATCCATGATGGCGAAAAAGATTCAAATGCCATGAAAACATAACGACAATCAGTAAACAAATAACTAATTTTGATAAAAGAATGCCATCAAACCATAACTTGTAAAAAAAATCAAGTCTCGCAACTCAATTGTTCTACCGTAAAAAGTTGTGAAATCCATGTACCTAATACCAAGTCAATCGCACTAAGCAATCTAATTTAATATAATAGGTATTACTTCTGAGATACATTACGTTTACATGCGATGGCCAAGTCCATCTATATATTTAAAAATCTCATTTCTTTTTGTAGATAGTCCTACATTTTCCTCTACATCTATACATATTATTCCATCATATTATACACTGATTCATTCACTGCAAATGTAGCAGGATGTATGTATTGTAATCCTACATGTTTATATGGGATTACAAAGTTATTTAAATGCAATTGGTGTATCTAGAAAACTGGACGTAAATTGCATAATATTTTAGTTTTCCTTTTTTATACATTAAATACTAATTGAATTCTAAATTTTAAGCTTCTATGTCTGCTAGAAGTGCCTTAGAGTTGTGATGATCGGTCAGTCAGTCAGTGAGTGACAAAATTAAGAAACTTTCATCATTATCATCATCATTACAGCCCTTCACAAGTCCACTGCTGAACATAGGCCTCCCCCAAGTAACGCCACAAAGCACGGTCCTGAGCCACCTGCATCCATCGACTTCCTGCATGTCTTACCAGGTCGTCACTCCATCTAGTGGGGGGTCGCCCTACACTACGCCTACCGGTACGAGGCTGCCACTCGAGAACCTTTCTTCCCCATCGGTTATCGGTTCTTCGAGCTATATGGCCGGCCCATTGCCACTTCAGCTTACTAATCCGTTGGGCTATGTCGGTCACTCTGGTTTTACTGCGGATATCCTCATTTCTGAGTCTATCACGCAGAGAAACTCCGAGCATAGCCCTCTCCATAGCTCGCTGAGCGACCTTAAGCGTCCTCATACGGCCAGCAGTGAAGGACCACGTCTCAGATCCGTAAGTCATCACTGGCAACACGCACTGGTTGTACAATCTAGTTTTTAGAGATTGAGGTATACCTGACGAAAAGATATGCCGTAATTTCCCGAACGCTGCCCAGCCGAGTTGAATCCGTCGATTGACCTCTCGGTCGAAGTTGGACTTACCTAGTCGGACTATTTGTCCCAGGTAAACGTATTCGTCAACAACTTCGAGCATAGTGCTCCCAACAACTACCGGCATAGGTGTGACATGGACATTGAACATGATCTTTGTTTTGTCCATGTTCATCTTAAGACCTATCCGTTGGGAGGCACTATTGAGGTCATTGAGCATAGTGCTTAAGTCCTCCAGCGATTCTGCCATAAGGACTATATCGTCGGCAAATCGAAGGTGAGTGATGTACTCGCCATTGATGTCAATACCGTATCCTTTCCAGTCCAGTAGCTTGAAAACGTCTTCCAATGCAGCGGTGAAGAGTTTCGGGGATATAACGTCACCCTGTCTTACACCTCTCTGCAGTTGGATAGGTTTCGAGCTCTGGTTCTGTACTCGGATAGCCATCGTAGCCCTACTGTACAAACACTTCAGCACTTCGATATACCGACAGTCAACTTGGCACCGCTGAAGGGACTGTAGCACCGCCCAAATTTCGACGGAATCAAAGGCTTTCTCATAGTCCACATACGCCAGGCAAAGTGGCAGATTGTACTCTTCAGTCTTCTGTACAATCTGCCGCAGGGTATGTATGTGGTCTATGGTACTGAAGCCTTTTCGGAAACCGGCTTGTTCGGGAGGCTGGAAGTCGTCAAGTCTGCGTGCGAGACGATTCGTAATGACTCTCGAAAACAGCACGTAGACGCGGCTCAGAAGGGAAATCGGTCTGTAGTTCTTTAAGAGAGCGTTGTCGCCTTTCTTAAAGAACAAGACCACCGCACTTCTGCTCCACGCCTCTGGAGTAGTGCCACCATGGAGGACGGAATTGAAGAGCTTCTGAAGGACTTCAAGTACCGGTGTTCTACCCGCTTTCAGAAGCTCCGCTGTAATTCCATCCTCGCCTGGGGCCCTGCCGTTTTTAAGGTGCTGGAAAGCCATTCTAATCTCGCTTAGACTGACGTCCGGGATATCATCGGAATAGTGTCGGATAAGACTTGCTCTTGGATCGTTACTCACACTTGCGTGTGGCTCCAACGATGATGTGTACAGCTGCCCATAGAACTTCTCAATCTCACTCAAAATCTCAGGTGTCCCGGAAACGATGCTGCCACACTCAGTCTACAGCTTTGACAGTTGGCTCTTACTGGCAGACAGATCTCTGGCAAAGACTTTGGAGCCCTGGTTCCGCTCGATCGCTTCTTTAATACGAGCAGTATTAAAGTTGCGTAAGTCTCGCCGCATGCATTTGGAGATCTGTTTGTTTAGTTGCCTGTATGCTGTCAAATCTGTTGACGATTGCAGCCTCATCTCCCGTCTAACAACCATGAGATTAAGAGTGTGATCGGAGAGTTTTTGTGTTCTTCTGCGGCGGGTCTTGCAGAACTTAGCTCCGACCGCATGGACAGTTTCCACGAGCTTGTCGTTCATATCGTCCACTGCGTTGCAATCTTCTAGGCACTGGAAGCGGTTACGTAACTCGAGCTGAAAGGTTTCGGGATTCTGGATTAGAGCACGAGGGGGACGGAGCGTTGACTTCATTAGACGAGACCTCTCCAACTTAACGTTTAGGTTCAGTGTGCCTCTAACCATTCGGTGATCGCTGCCAGTTTTCACCCTTGCGATCACTGAGACATCACTGAACAGTTGGCGTCTGGTCGTCATAATGAAGTCAATCTCATTTTTTGTCGAACCGTCGGGGCTCGACCAGGTCCACTTCCTGTGGGGCCGCTTCTGGAAGAAAGAGTTCATCATAAAGAGTCCCTCTTTCTCCATAAAGTCGGCCAGCTGCTGGCCCCTTCGGTTCCGTTGCCCTACTCCAAATTTCCCTACCTTCAGCTCACCGCTTTCTCTTGTGCCCAGTTTTGCGTTGAAGTCTCCCATCAACACCGTGTAGTAGGTTTTGGAGGAATGTATGGCTCTGGAAATATCCTCATACATTTCCTCCACCTCCTCATCGGGATGTGCCGAGGTTGGTGCGTAAACCTGAATGACCTTCAGCGAATACCGTTTGGTGATTCTGAGTATCAGGTACGCGACCTTCGTCGACACACTCCCAATCTTTACAACGTTGTTGACGAGAGATTTGTGGACGATAAATCCGACACCTCCTTGGGACAGATGGTCGCCCTCCCGGTGATAGAACAAGTTGCCGGACTCGAGGATTGCCGTGTCCTCCCCCTCTCTTCGGACCTCGGATAATCCAATAATATGCCAGCGCAACTTGTCTACCTCTTCTTCCAGCTCCAGTATCTTCTCGTCAGTCCTCAGGGTGCGTGCGTTATATGTTGCCAGGTCGAGTCGTCGTAGGTGGCAACCGAACCTCCACCGGAGATTCTTAGCACCCCCTGCCCCGCCGTTACCATGGTCGCCACCGTAGCCAGGAATAGCGGGGCCGCCGGGGACTGGGGGCCGTCTGTTTGTGTATTTATTCATTGGGGGGTATTTGCCATAGTTGCCACGCTTGGGTCGGGTTGGCAACCGCAGTTTTTTATTACGTCACAGTTGTCATCAGGAAGACGCTGCTGCCCATCTCCTGCCTGTCTCCCTCTGTCGCCTCTTACGACACCCACGGGAAGATATGGGGTAGTGGATATTCTTAACCGCCACTACACGGCTAAGAAACTTTGACTAGTTCTAATTATTAAACTACTAATTCAAATTGAATAAAATTTGAAATATACCATGCTTATAGAATGACTGCTTGGTTACTGAAAATTCAGGCTTCTTGTTTTATCCACAACGAAGTTATAGGGGCGTCGATATTGGCCTGAACTGCTTCGAGAAAAGTATGTTACGGCCGTGCCGCTTTTTTTCGACTAGGCAGGGGCACTGTTGTGCCCCCAGATTTTATGTTTTTAAAACTAATTTAATTTGAAATTAGAATTCTTAGGCAAACAAAAAATATTTTGATTTGAAATGGCCTGTTTCGCAGAACGGCAATTTAATAGGTTTTTTTTACCTTATTTACCTATTATTTGCCTATATAAATAATGTTTGTCCTAAAAACGTTTATGAGCAATTTATGTAAAGAAATCACCTTCACGATATACGAGATAATCCTCCTCGGTTGTGGGTAATTTTTTAAATATAATTAACAAATGCCTTACTTGTATAGCTTTTGTCATTTTTGGGATCCATGTGCCATATGCAGCCACTATGCAGTGCAATTTAGACGCATTCAAAAACTTTTTTGAGGTTACGTTTTTATTATTTATTACAATAATAATAAATACGGCTCATCTTATTTTTTATTATGGATCAGTTAGTTCATAGATGTTCCAGAGATACGGGTTTCACATGACAGGAAAATATTCTGTTTATTGTTACTGTTACAGCCTACTCAAGTTCACTGCTGAACATAGGCCTTCCCATGAATTGGGATTTTGTAATAGTTGCCACGCGTGGCGGGCGGGCTAGCAACAGAAGGTTTTTATATTTTTGGATCGTTTTCAGGAAGCTGCTGCTGCCCTTCTCCTGTTCCAGTTTCTGTCGCTTCTTACGACAGCCCCGGGACGATATGGGATAGTGGATATTCTTACACCCGCGAATTAACGTAAATTAATTGATATCAGTCAATTTACATCAAAAATAAGAGGAAAGTCCTTAATTCCAAAAGAAAAAAAATCCTTTATGTCCTCTATAGGAAACAGCTGACAAATAACGTTATATTTATCTGATAACGAATTATTTGTTTTAGCATAAACACTTTTCGCAGTGTTATTTGAACTCAAAAACCACTGTTCAGAGATCAGATCACTGCGTTACGCAGACGTGCATTAATTATGGTATAAAACCGCTCGTATTTTAAACGGATAGAAGGTAGTTTTATTTATGCTGTCTCAAGTGCATTAGGGGGAAGTTCCGCTGATGTTATTCATACTTTTCGGTTGAAAGCCGCTATCTACAGTGCAGAAATAGGGATGAAGTATCGAATAAATGAAGTGTTGTCTCTTGTGTTTATATTTTTTATTTTGTTTTTTTTTTTACAAAAATATATTACAAGAGGCAACTTTTTATGTTATAGGAGTGATAGTCCACCTGATTGTACGTAGACACCGTGACCCAAGGAGATACACGTCTATCCTCGATTAAGAATCAAAATACAGGTGAGTTATCACGCTTGAGGAATAACACGTTATTCCTACTGGACTGGAAACGGGCAGTTCACGAACTGCCCGTTTCCAGTAAAATATGTCTCCAGCTCTCTACACCCACCATACAAAACACAGCAGCATTAAGCTACTATTTTACGCTGGTATTCTATGAGAGCGTGGTCCTTCCCCGGTCAAGCCGACCCATTCGAGCCACCACTTTATTAAAACAGCTAGCTTTAAAGCTAAGACGTTAGTTTATAAGTGATGCAAAGTACTTCACTAGAGTAATATCATTCCCCTGTGGCGTTTCTAATCCCTTTTGTCCCGCCAGACTATTATGTGTAGTCGGAGCGAGCCGAGTCGGCTATTGTTAAATTCCTGAGTTAGTCTAGACATTTCATCATGGCTTAGGCATGTGTTTATGTTTATGCATCCCGATATTGTGTGAATTAAACCGAACAACGCATAGAATGTGAAATATAAGCAAGTGTGGTAAGTATGGAAAATGTGGATTGTGAATTGAAAGTGAGTTTTATGAATTTACCAGTGTACATAATTACACGCAATTTTTTCTCTAACGTTACCTCCACACTGAAATTTTACAGTTTACAATCATAAATTGCACAAAGACAAACATCTGTTTTTCAACATCCAATATCCATACCCGGAACAATTACTTGTAAGCCATGCAAATACTCGTTCGGTGCGGGATTCGAATCCACGGCCCTCAGTGCCACAACTCAATGCTAAGCTACTGCTACACCACGGAGCCAGTTAATATTGTTCTTGTCATCAGCGCTGATGGAGCTACTGTGGCGAGCGAAAGCATTCTCGCGATACCTACTTCTTTTTTAATCGGCTATCATAATTAAAACGTGCGGGTGAAACCAGTTCATGGGCGGCGGAAGTCACTTACAATCAAGTGAACAGTTTTTTTCTTTTGCCCAATCTTCTATTAAAAAAAATTAAGTAAACTTAATAAGCAAACTTTAATTCAATATAGAATTTGGAATTAACTGGGATTCAACACGCTTTTATTAGCTTGACGATGATAGGTATTGAATATTCTTACACCGCCACTGCAATGTTCGCCGCGCGTGAAAATTTCAGTGCATTTATTAGATAGTGACCTAATAAATGTGGTGGAATTTTCAAATTTAAAACCCACCCACTTCCTGACTACTGAATAATTTTTATTGTAATTTATTAAATTGAAATTTTGCAGACGTATTAAAAGCGAACTTTGGTACAATAATATAATAGCTATGACTTATTGTACCCACTACGATCATGACGGTTCATGATAAATATTCTAGGTTTTTTTTCTATCTTACGTTGAACTAACCTCCACTCTAGGTTTTTCTCCTGTGTCGTATCGTGTAGTTTACATACATAAATTTCACCGGGAGAAACTTGGGAACTCGAAGTAACTATTTGTAGGTTATACAAATACTTGCTCCGTACGGGATTCGAACCCGCGACCCTTAGCGCTGCAACTCATTGCTAAGCCCCTGCGCTACGGAGTCGTTAAATGTGTATTGCTGTAGTGTTTTTTAAACTTGCACATATAAATATGCTTTTCTCACTAAGTTTTTCATCTAACTTGTTTATAGACAAGTGTATAAAGATATTTACATTTACCGAAATAGGTAGATGCTACATTACATGCAGTCAGCTGTTCGATATGGCGCCGCCGCGCCGCCAGAGTTCCCGCGTAAACACAGGCGACACTCGTGTCCAGTGGTGCACTATCGCTGGTCTCAATTCCAGCGATAAGCCACTTTTTTTCATGTTCCATTTTTAAAAAAGTTTTGTGTGGTGGCAGTGGTATTTAGTGTCGCGGAGATTTTATAATCTGTAACAAGTCGTAAGTACTTTTATCGGATCGTTATACCCTTATTTTTTATTATGAACAGAATGATATTCAAAAAAATCAACATGATTTATTAAAAAAAAGGAAGGTTTAACCGTACTTATTTAGATCGTTTTTAACTTTTTTCTTAAAGAGTGGAGTGATCATAATAAATAAATATTTTAATTGATGCCTAAATTTAATGTCTATCAAGAAGGTTTTGAAATAAGGTTAAATGTCGATAATTACTCTTTAATATATTCATTGGTTGAATAAGGTCCTTATAAATTATTGCCACGACTGGCAGACGAGTTGGCAACCGCAGGTTTTTATTATTGAGTTATTTTTACGAAGTATCTGCTGGCCACCTGTTTTAATCTGTTTTAACTTCCTCCTCTCGACGCTTAAGTAAACCACGGGTAGATATATACGGTAGAGGGTTTTCTTACCCCACGGCATAATTGTATAATATTTATTTATTAAATTTAAAATTAACTTGATTTATTTATTTAGAATTAAAACCTAATTGTGGCCATGTTATTTACTGTTATTGATAACGCAGTTATCATTAATAACTTTATCATTGGTAAGTGGACTGATAATGATGTTTGCCTTCTGAAATCTGAACCAAGAAATAATTTAATCTACGTATATCAAAATTTACCTATTATCAAAATTAAGTTTCGTGAAATAAGACAAAAGGTCGATGCTTTTTCAGAATAACTAATAATTAATTTTTCAAAAATATGGGTCTTTATTTAGCTCTGATGAGATATTAATTAGTTTAATTCACTTATCCATTAATAGAACACTTTCAGAGATAATATTCTTTATGATTTCTTCTGAGAGTTAAATATCATTGAGTAACTTGAGTAACGCATGGAAGTACGTAATTGTCTTTGTAGCTTTATTATCTGTTGTACTTATAATAAAACTGCGGCGTTGCCAAGCAACTAGCATTTAGGTCACAGGTCAAATACCCAAACTTTGTATTTAATGCTAACGTCGGCGTAGACCGTCGGGTATGATGGGATGTTACTGTCACTGTAATTTAGGGTCCTGGATTCATATTAGTTAAACAATTGTATATTACATAATATATGTTATGTATGTTTGAAGATTAAAGATTTTAAAAATAATTATCTAAGATCCGTGTATTAAAAATAAAATGATTATGTCGAGGGTGGTGTGTATATCTTAGTGTAGTGGTGTTGGGGGTAGTGGTGACGGGGTTAGTGGTGACGGGGGTAGTGCACGCGATTGAGGGAGGGCGGGGGTGCGGGGGTGCTCTTCAAACTGGGTGAGACACATCATTTTATTTTATTATGCGGATCATAGCCACTCAATTTAAACATCTTTAATATAGTGGATGTACGCAAAGTAATGTCTGATACTATTGTTTTTAGATGTCAATAAGCCTAAGCTCCTATCTCTGTTAATACTTTTTTAATCTATCTTAAAGGTGATAAAAAAGAGTAAAGGAGAAAACTTCTTCTTGTTCAGATTGCAGTACTCTACTGGACATATTTTTATATAGAATAGGGTGACAAGTGAGCACACAGTCCACCTGATGGTAAGTGGTTACTGTGGCATATAGACACATACATCTATCCTCGATTACGAATCAAAATGCAGATGCGTTGTCACCCGTGGGGACTAAGATGGAACGCCTCGTTTCCAGTAAAAAGGGTCTTCGGTTCTCTACACTCACCATACGAAACACAACCGCATTAAGCTGCTATTTTACGTTGGTATTCTGTGAGAGCGTGGTCCTTCCCCGGTCGAGCCAACCCTTTGGCTCCAACTCTTCGACATACGAGTCCCGTCTGGGTAAGAATGCGAACCACTCTCTTACCTAATTCTGTTGCCATGCAGTAGCTCGTGCACATCTGTATTCCAGTCTAAAGAGGAGGCAACGCATCTGTAGGCTTATTTTTGTTTGAAGTTATTTAGAAGTAGCTATTTACCATCAGATGAATTGTACTACTAACTAGTTTGTTTCTTCAGTTCAGTAAAAAGTTGTAAAATAAAAAAAATCTGCATTATTTAAGGGTAATTCATATGTGTCAGTTATTGATGAAATTTATTTGTGACCACATGAAAAGCGACAGCTTTCAGATAAAAAAGAATCATCAAAATCGATTCATTTAGAAAAAAATCTGAGGTAACATACATAATAAAACATATAGTCGAATTGATCTTCCGCTAGAAAAATATGCCTCTCCCGTTGCCGGGATTTGCTCCCAACGCATAGCGTTTGATGGTATAAGGATATATCGTGATTTTGTGAAATTAATTTTACCGATTTTATTGCGTTTCATATGTTGTATAAATTTTTTGGTTCGATTTACGCAGAACGCGCTAACTGTATCTTGAAGTCTTAACTATACTGCACATAACTAACCTTTTTCATATTATATATATATATATATATATGTATACATATATATATATATATATATATATATGTATACATATATATGTATATATATATATATATATATATATATATATATATATATATATATATATATATATAACCACTAGCACTACTTATTAAAACGTTAAAAGATAGACAACAATGTGTGCAACGGATTTGCAATCAACTTATTAGATAAAATATTTAAAACAATGCTTACGAGAATGAGAAATACGCTATTAATTCTTAAAATCATAAAATTCTGCATATTAAACGTTTCTACCAGCAGCCAGGTTTTTAGTTCGCATTTAATTTGCGTCCTTTTATTATTTTAATACAACACTAGTGAACACATTTTATAACGTATTGACTAGCCAGTATTGTCATATAAATAAAATTTTTAGCGTAACATTTTATGAGGGAATTTAAATAATTGTTTATTGCTGTCATAAAGGGTTTATTAGGGCAACATGGCGTTGCATGTGCGACTAAAAATAAATCAAAAATTAATATTTTTAAACCTCTTTAGGTAAAACTTGGATGAGTTCAAACAAATTGAAATTATGTACACAAACGAATTACAGTAAGCATTAACATCAATGTCTGTTTTATAACTGAACAATCGGGTCAGCAACGATTCCCGCTACAGACGCTTTTCCCGCCTATGAATTAACTTATAAAAACAAACAAGATGGAGTCATAAAGAAAGCGTTTATTGCAAAGGACTTATTTAACAAGTGATTAATTATTAAAAATAAGGAACTTGACGGCGGTGATATAACATTGAATTTGTTATCTTGGTACACATACTACATAATAGCCAAATATATCTATTAATAATGCAGGCTTCTTAAGAGCGGTATAAAATTTGTATATAAAATTTATGTTAGTAGAATGTGGAATTGCATATATTGAGTATAGGTATTAATTTATAACAATATCATCAGATTGTTTTTAATTCGTACACGAACAGACGGACATAATATAGGCATTGACTTATATATTACTAGCGTAGGTAGGTAAGATTTCAAATAAAAACCAATGTTAAATTTTGCAATGGAATGGGAAAACACAAAATAATTCACCGGCGACTTACATTGTAGTGACGTAAGTAGCTATCATGTTGATTTAGAGCTAATCTGCTGTTATGTCACAACATATTAAGTACATAATTATGATAAAACAGACGACACTATTAATTAACGATCAGTTCAACGATTTAAGGTCAATTATCTGTTGTAACTTTGTTTTCACAATTACATATGTTTTAGATTGCGTGTTTCGAACACGTGTAAATAACTGCACGTCTGCCGATGGGTTTGTGTTGTCTATTTCTGTATCATTTGTGTAATATCTACACCTGAACGTAAGAGAGCTGTGCTTGCTCAGGGGCTATGTGCTCGCTGTAAATTTCACACTACGCGAGTAACCCGGATTCGATCTCCGCCGGCACTAAAGAAAATGTTAGTTGCAATTTTAAGTGCCGATTTAAGCACTATGCTCAATGATCTCAATGGTGTCTCCCAACGGATGGGTCTTTAAATGAACATGGACAAAACAATGATCATGTTTAATGTTCATGTCACACCTATGCCGGTAGTTGTTGGGAGCACTATGCTCGAAGTTGTTGACGAGTACGTTTACCTGGGACAAATAGTCCGACTAGGTAAGTCCAACTTCGACCGAGAGGTCAATCGACGGATTCAACTCGGCTGGGCAGCGTTTGGGAAATTACGACGCATCTTCTCGTCAGGTATACCTCAAAACCTGAAAACTAAATTGTACAACCAGTGCGTGTTGCCAGTGATGACCTATGGAACCGAGACGTGGTCCTTCACTGCTGGCCGTGTGAGGACGCTCAAAGTCGCTCAGCGAGCTATGGAGAGGGCTATGCTCGGAGTTTCTCTGCATGATAGACTCAGAAATGAGGATATCTGCAGTAGAACCAGAGTGACTGACATAGCCCAACGGATTAGTAAGCTGAAGTGGCAATGGGCCGGCCATATAGCTCGAAGAACCGACAACCGTTGGGGAAGAAGGGTTCTCGAGTGGCAACCTCGTACCGGTAGGCGAAGTGTAGGGCGACCCCTCACTAGATGGAGTGACGACCTGGTAAGACATGCAGGAAGTCGATGGATGCAGGTGGCTCAGGACCGTGCTTTGTGGCATACCTTGGGGGAGGCCTATGTTCAGCAGTGGACTTGTGAAGGGCTGTAATAATGATGATGATGATGATATTATACTTAAAGCACGAATGGGTAAACTCGACAAGCGATTAGAACTAGAAAAAAGCGGTCTAGGTGCGACCCAAAAGGTCCGCAGGACTAATTTGCCAGTGGAAAAAATAAAAAAATATCGTATGTTTTAATGTTTTATACAATTTTTCATTCGGTACTAAAAACGACTTGACTGATTTTGCTCAAAATTTAATGAGGTCTAAGTTACATAATTATGCGTTAAATGAAACTGGTCCCATGTCAATATCACCCTTTGTTCTCGAGATACACGAGGCGAAAATTGAATCCGAACATACATACATACGTACATGTGCACACACGGACATCCTCTTAAAAACCATACTATTTGACTCTAAAGATCTTGAAACATGGTGATATAATAAAATTTATTATTTGCCCATTTTGACCCATTACAATAAGTTCCCACTGGAGTTAACAAATTCCAACGCATCTGCATTTTGATTCTTAATCGAGGATAGATGTAAATGAAGTAATGTAAATGTCGAGAAAAAGGGTGACTAAGGAGTACACAGTCCATCTGATGGTAAGTGGATACCGTGGCCCATAAACTTCTACATCTATCCTCGATTTTGCTACTTTACGCTACGTACATAAAGTATCTAGTAGATATCTAGCACTCGAACAACCCGAAACCTATTTAGCTTTACGCCGCTTTTGCACATTTTTTTCTGTATAGGTTTTGCAAGCTCGCGTTGTTATGATTGCGGATTGCGGTATGAAATCTTTCATGCATGTACTTTGTCTCTGCCGCCATTTTAGATTTTTTGAAGGACGTATGTCGTAGTAAAGGTAAAGCTTTTAGCTCTTTAGTAATCATGTAGTACTATGAGTCGAGCTCGTTTCGTCGAATTCGCCATCCGAGACACAATAACATCACAATGTCTTTTATGAAACTGCTGTTTTTTATATATTACTTCAACCAACTTGGTTGCTAACTTTTTTCTAGAATATATGATATTTTCTATAACTTTTGAACGCCTCGTTCGATTTTGATTTACTTGGCGTCATATGTCGCAGTTTTTTTTTAATGCAAAAATTGTTTGTCAGGTCTTGAGTCGATAGATTGAAGAATTTAAAGGTTATCTCAAAAAAAAAAAAGATTATTTAGAAAATTTTAAATAGTTAATAATTTTTAAATGCGTCGTTTGATTTTTACTTAATTGGCGGCATTCGACTCAGTTTTTTAAATACACAATTCTGGAGTTGACTAAACAAATATTTTGAAAATTAATTTAAAAAAGCTGAAACAATTCTTTTTCGTTTTAATTTTTTTAATATGTTTTAAAACAGTTCGACCGATTGACATCAAAATCTAATCAGTTCGAAGTCAATGAACACTTTCGGACGCCGTATCGCTCATTTCGATCGGTTGATTCGTTCTAAAACATCGTACGACAACATTTCATTAACACACATGTACACACACAAACACACACACGCTCACATACACATACACGCACACGGCCGGGACGTCCAGCCGGAAAAAACCGGAACGGCTTCCTAAGACTTCAAAACGTGGAGATCTGATGAAAACTCGCATTCTCAAAATCGGGCAAAATCAAACTTAATACTCTTGAAAATTACTATTAATTTCCAAAGCGGGAAGTTCAAAATTTAAAGATTACACCAATAATTGTAAGTTCAAGTTCAAACGTTTATTTGCGAAAACACAATTGAAAAAGGTCACAATAAACATAAGTACAGTACTTGTGTTCAGCTTGCTCAGACGTGCAAAAATTGATAATACAATTCAAATTAAATTAAAAAGGTATGTCATAAAAGAAATAATAATTCGTGCAAAAGTACAATAATACCAATAATAAGATTAAATTAAGTTAAATTAAATCAAGTAATAAATGAATGTCGCCAATTAAAACATTATGTATAACTATAAACACATTTATCCGAGAGCCATTGACTGACGTCAATCATTTTTTTATCAGCCCACTAAGTATTATGAGTTATTCTGGGAGCAAGTTATACATGTTACTATAGTCATATTATAAACACTTCTTTTGTATATATCTTTGTGGCAGGGAGGTTGATGAATTAGGTTCGTGTATTCTTGTCTTAATTATTTCAATGTGACTTCTCCACATGTTTTGTAAAAGTTGGGGAAGGATTTTACAAAAAGGCAAGCTTTTCTATATATGCAAGGTAATGGAAGCAAGCTAAACTGTTTAAAAAGAGGTATGTAACTGTCCAGGTACCAAACATCGCATAAGGTGCGAATGTATCTCTTCTGTATTTTCAAAACTCTTTATGTCTATGTCCACTGTACTGCTCCACAGAAGTATACCATAATTAAGTATTGACGATACGTATCCGTGGTAAGCAAGCGTGGTGAGTGCAGCTTCAAATGAGACCTTTTGTCGTAGTTGTAATTAATATATTCATAATAATTAATATGTGCTCCAAAGCCAATTTCGGTCACGACGGCCGGTCTCAACGGAGAGTGACCATCTGCGCAGGGCAGGATTATAGTGTTAGAGTGTATGCGCAAGCACAGGTGCATTCCCTATTCCCTCACTGTCATAGACCTATGGGACGGTAATTCGACACGACCGGGGAGAGATCAGACCAACGGTTTTAAGTGCTTTCCGAGTTACGGGGTAAAACACCGCTAACTTCTTGACTGCTGCCACTAAGAATTTCTTAGTATCAAACCTCAATACTTATTTTAGCCCAACCTGGGATTTGAACCCGGAACCTCAGGATCAGTAACCACGTGTACGACCACTAGACCAACGAGACAGTCATAATATTACACTAACTGCACCTTTAACCTAATTAAATGACTACTTCATATATTCAGCTCTACAAGATTATCGAATGGAGAGCACTAGTTTAGGTAAGTCTAAAAAACACTTAACTGATATCACGATCAGACAGATTACGTGAGTTACCACACCCGTTTTGATAAGATTTAAAAAAAATCACGAACGTGCCGCTTAGTGTTCAAAACATCTAACAGTCCTAGATTGGAATATTAGTGCAAATACAGGTAGCATGACATATGACCTTAGAATTTTTTATCTCCGTGAACTAGTGCTGACCGAATGTGTGTCCACTCAAAAACCTTACTGAAGACTAGGAACCCGCCCCGGCCTTGCCTGGATCGGATTTACTTTATTTATTTAGATTTAAGATATTTAAAGACTATTTATTTTTGTCAACCTTTCGTTTTATCTAAAAGTTTTTCAGACAAAATATAACCTAGAACTCTTCTGGCATTTTTGTCTAACTGTTCCTAAAGTTTCATCACAATCGAGTCAGCCGTTCCAAACATTAGCCTGGACGAATAGACAGTCAGACAGACAGACAGTCCAAAATTTTAAAAGTGTTGTATACATCTAAGCGCGTAAATAACCTCTGAATCATTTATATATATATATATATATATATATATATATATATATATATATATTTAGATATATAGATAGATAGATATATAGATAGATAGATAATTAATAGAATCGGGAGGAAAATAATTATAATGTATACACATGAAAATTAATTAGTTAAGATACTTACGTGCAGTATGACAGTAACCTAACACTATTCTAAGAAACACAAAATGGAATAAAGTAGGAAAAAGGTCAACTCAACTTATTCTGAAATATCCCACTATTCTGTTCAGCATTAAATAAAATTTTTGCAATCATATTTTTATAAACATCCACTTATTTTATTTATTTTTCGTATATTTAAAAAATATGTACTTTTAATGTGACAGCACTCGTCCAAATAAATTATAAAATATTTTTTAACTATATTTAGCTAGTGCTTCACTAATAATCCGCCAAAAAAGGCCTGAGATTATAGTAAGGTGCACTCTCTATTCTCTCACTCTCATAGTCCGATGGAACGGCAAACCAAAACGACCGGAGAGAGATCAGGCGCAAGATCATCGGCTTCATGTGCTTTTCTAGGCACGTGGTATATTAAACATGAACATAAGAGTGACTTTCAATAAGTATTATGTATATTCCTTAGAGAGTAAAAGGTTTCTATTTCTATAACATCGCCAACTTTCTGACATCGGGCTGCTAAGTGCTGAGAATTTCTTTACACAAAAAACTCCAAAGACATCTCAGTAGTCGCAGTTACAAAGCAATACATAAGAATTTAAGTGAAATTACGTAGGATAAATTCATAATATTAACTCTCACAAATTACCAGCGTAATATAGCTGCTTAACGCTGTTGCGTTTCGTTTGGTGAGTGTAGCGAACTGGAGACCCTCTTTACTGGAAACGAGGCATTCCAACTTAGTCTTTAGGAGTGATAATGCATCTGTATTTTGATTTGTACGGAGGATAAAAAATGTAAATGTCAATGGGACATAGTACCTACTTAACATTAAGTGCACGGTGTGCTCGTTTGTCACCTAAAAAGAAATTAAAATACGTTTCTGAGTAGAAATGTTATTTTGTTTGTACCAATAATATTTTTGTTGTATAGTCGGAGTCATTAACTTCAAAACCGCACAGGATATTAACTTAATTAGGTCTCAGTCATATCGGAACGACTCCAGCCGCGCTAGGTCATTAAGACTAATTACTTAACACACTAGCACGCACTATGTATCTAGAGTTGTGGACCGATCGCGTGACTTTAAACTCAGTATTTAGTGCCCTTGTTCGATCCTAGCTAAAACAAAATTATTCTGAAAAAATACAATAGTTAGCCTTTGACATGGTTATTTCTGACTACACCGAAACCCAAAACCCGTTTTGGTTGGTTTGTATATATTATGTCCGTTTGCAAGTCCGTCCGTAACTATGAACATTATGTTAAATTAAAGTAAATAAATAAATATACTAATAGAACATATACCTGTAATGTATATGTTCTATTACTATAATATATATAAATATACAATATAAAAATATACAAATATTAGTATTACAATTAAGGCATTAGAGCTACCTAGCTTTATTTCATATTGTTATACCCTTGCTGGGTGCATGTGCTGTAATGTATCACACAAAACCTCATGTACTCCTAAACTGTCCGTCGGATTTAAAAAAAATTATACATCAATATTAGACTAGACCGATGGGGAAAAAAGGTTCTCGAGTGGCAGCTTCGTATCGGTAGGCGTAGTGTAGGGCGAGGCGACCCCCCACTAGATGGAGTCACGACCTGGACAATGCCAAGACATGCAGGAAGTCGATGGATGTAGGTGGCTCAGGACCGTGCTTTCTGACATTCCTTGAGGGAATCCTATATTCAGTAGTGGACTTTTGAAGAGCTGTAATGATGATGATAATGATGATTAGACTAGACATAATTTATACTTGCGTTTTTCATCATTTGATAAAACTACAGCTTCATTTTTGTATTTTGGATAAACACATTTAGGAACTAATTTCACATTTTTTTATCAGGATATATACCCTCATGATGCCGTGAAGCAAAACCTTTCGGTGTCAATAGCTACTACATTAATTATTTTCAATAAATATTGTCGAAGTACTAGTACAAGTGTTTATAAAAATCGCATTAATTAGACGTTATATTGTCTTCAATAGAGTGAAGGTTTTTACTAACTTACAAGTCTTACATTATAAGCGGCAATCGCACTACACTAGTGCTTTATGTAGGACGCCAGTCAAGCACGATCTACACGGTTGCCAACCCGTTCGCCAAGCGTCGCAATTGTGGCAAATGTACTAAACCCAAAGAGGCGGTCTATGTTGGAGGCCTATGTCCAGAAATAGACTTAAATTGACCGTTACGGTAACGGTAACGATAACGGTGTAGTGGTAGCGTAAGAGAATCCGCTACCCCTTATCATGCTGTGGCTGGCTAAGAGTCTACAGAGGGAACAGGTGCACATTTTACGTGATAGAATCACGCTGCAGCTATATTAAGGCAGTACGAACGGGTTGACTCGACTGGGGAACTACGCTCTCCCTGTATACCATGAGATATAGTGAGAGTAGAGAACCGGATATTCTTTATACTGTTACCGCGGCATTCCATTTTAGTCCTCATCGTCCTAATTTTGATATCAATGGGCCACAATATCGCTGTTTATCAAGTAAACTATGTAAGCAGCGTATTTTATGAGCTGACTAACTTTCAAATCGCGGTAACACTTTGTCAACGTATTTCTTGCACTTCTACGAAGGTTATAGGCGTAGTTGGATCCGGTAGATGGCACTGTTGTAGAGTTCAGATATCACCCGAAAATAAAAACATAATATTCCCTTAAATTAATGATAAGTGGGATTAATTAATGAATACCAATCATTAATCTTATAATATAACGAATCACGTACACGTAGAACACAGACGCAATAACGACAATTTATTTTAATCACAAAATCAATTGATATTCAGCGATATGGCGCTACTATTTTCTAAGCAGATATTCACGTAACAAGTGTCGTTATGCGATGCACTCACGTTCCGACCCGTCCCTGGGAGACCCACCATCCACGTGGCGACGCCGCACTCCATGGAACCCCCCCTCGATCAATAGTTCACTGACATAGGGCCCGCCCTACAATGAGGTCACTTTCCACGGCAGTAACTCGATTGTTCCTACGTTAGTTAAACATATCCTGCTGTTCTTGTAGGGTGTAGCACTAATTGACATTAAGTACAAATATACTCGATATAAAAACTATTATTTAACTGAGTGTTTATTTGTCCTGACATAGCTGTATCATTACAATTATTAAAAAAGAACAAAAATTTATATAAGTGAATTTTTGTTGTAATTTTTGAGATAATAAACTAAATCTGTTATAGTACTTGCATTAATAAAACCACGTTAGGGTCGCCACGAATAAAGTCGGTTCTACCGGGAAGGACTACGCTGTCACAAAGTACCATCGTGAAATAGCAGTTGTTGTGTTGTTTGCGTGTGGGAGTTTATAATGTGTGCCATTATTTTAAGAAACATTTAAGAAACACAAAGTTAGACCTCTAGGATGGGTCTGATCGTTCATCTTTTTTAGGCATCGGGTGCACTAAAGATGTCTTCCATGAATTAGGGATTAATACGCCAGCGAGTAGGAGCACCAGAGAAAACGCTTAATGACCGGTGCCAAATCCAGTGCACACGTCTTCAGCTCAATAGGAGGAACTTTATCAGGCTCACACGCCTTGTCCATGGCAAGGAGTGCTTTGCGTACCGAGTGTTGTGCATGGAGCAGTCATTGTGTGGGATGGTCCGTGGTTTGTTCTCCTCGTCATCGAAAGTGGTGTTTGATGCAAAAATGAGGTATAAAAGATCGGCTTTCTCATTTGCGTATAGGCCAGTGAATCGTCATCCGTATTCAGAGACGGAAAAGATGGCTGCCAGAAATTACCTTGGACAGCATTAGCAAGAGACCAGAATGCACGTGTTCCCGAAGAAAGGTGAACTAGTTTCTCATCAATTTTGCCGATGCTCTGACTTTGCCTTGGCAATGAACATTTTAAAGCACCTGGAGGCGGAATCATAAATGTTTTTTAAGAGGGGTGATGTTAACATCCTGGGATGTCGATACATCAGGCCAGGCCCGCTAGCACCCCTGATTATGGCGTTACGCAATTTTAAAGAACGATACAGCTATGGCTTGGACCTGCCTCTGATAGCACCATAGGTGATGGAGTATCATCACTATATATATAAAAATTAATTGCTTTCCGTTAGTATCACAAAATCTCGACACCGGCTCGACCGATTCTTGTGAATTTTTTTGTGTGAGTAGGTCTCTTGATGGTACAGATACACAATTGGACCCAGTGCACTGTTGTCGAGATCTAGTAATCACTAATCCGAAACCGCGGCGGATTGCTAGTAATATAGAAAAGTGAAAAGCATATTGCCAAGGCCAAGACGTTTCAAGAGTATATTGATATAGTTTTTCAGAAGTTGAACTCCCATAGTTATTTATCAATAAATAAATCAAATTGGAGCACTAGAAACTACATAAGTAACAGATTTACGATTGGTCCATTCGCATTCAAATTTAACAGGCGTCGGCGGCACTTCAAACTTGATTACTGTAATAAATATTGTAATAAAATTATTTATTTGCTGCTTACGTCAAGTGCTTATAATTCTCATAAAGTAAATAGCTCAGGCCTTCATTTTTATTTGGTTTAGATTTCATTTAAGAGATATCGTTTTGAACAATATGGCTTCTTCTGCCCAGAAGTTCGTCCTGTTTGGTACCACTCGGTGGCAAATCTGTCATCGTGCCTCAATATGTCATAAAATATATCACATGACTACTACTGAACGTACTTAAATGTATCATACAGAACAAGCACCGTACAACCATTTAATAAATAAATAAATAAAGGGCTATTTATTTGATACTCACATTTTATACATAGGAATATACAAACACTAGTGGCCAAAATATGCGCACACCGGTCTAAGACTGCTTACGCGTTTACAATTAAGAAGCAGTACATACACATCAATAAATAATAATAAAATTTAAAATGAAGAAATAAAAAAATATGACATGAAATGGGTCTTCAACTCAGCATAATGCTGCAAAGGCAGCGCTGGTTTTCAGTTGGAGCAAGTCACACGTCACAAGTCGATGTGTTATACTCCAATTGCGAAACAACCAACGTTGTAAATGCTTGCGTGGTCAATTCCGAGTTTCCCAAGTGCATCAACATTTAAGGATATTTATGAAGAACTCTAAGCCACTAAGTACCGTTTTTCAAATTAAAAAAACCATTTATTTAGGATTCTTTATCAACAGGTGTATCTTAATTTCTGATAACAATTGAAATTAACAAAAGAACTGTGGTTGCCAACCCACTTGCGAGGCGAGGCAAAATCGTATACTAGTAGTAGACTTTTTTTAGGCATTAATGGTTAGCGTTAGTAATGTTTTAGGGATATAGTTAATTTAATCTTGTGCCTGGTTAAGATCCGGACGCATGTAGATAAATCCCATAGAATACTACATATAATATACAATAGAATGGCTGTCAACTATATTTTGTAGGAGGTTGGCGTCGCCAAACCCGATTCGCTGTGTTGACAGACTGAATAAATTTACACATTTTAGACTTTTGATTAATGTTCAAGATCATCATTAAAAAAAATTGTTTAAATTTTAATACATATTTATTTGTAAATAGGGTATAATTTGGCATTTTTAAATAACTTTCATTCGAGACTCGAGACGACGATTGTAACGTCTCTTCTATTATGTATGTATTATAGTATTCTATGATAAATCCAGTGCAGTGCAGTGTACAATCCCAATATATGCCAATGCGCCCAGAATGGTGTTCAATGTTTCGCGCATATGTGATAACCTAGCAGCTTGAGATGCTTCTCTTGCTAATCAGTTTGCGCCTCGGCAAACATAGTCGACGCACTGCAAAAACGCGGCAACCTCAACAACACCCTAAATACTAAACGTATATGTTATATTGAACACCGAGGGATCTTCTTCTTACGTAGTAAAGTCACGCTGAAGCTATATTACGGTTGTAGCACATATAGATCGGCTCCACCGGGGAAGGATTGTGCTCTCACAGAATACCAGCGTAAAAATAGCAGCTTAATGCTGCTTGGTTTCGTAAGATCGCTTTTTACTGGAAACGAAGCATTCCGTTTTAGTCCTCAGGGGTGTCAACGCATCTGCATATTGATTCTTAATCAAAGATAGATATAGATGTCTATAGGTCACAGCATCTATTTACCATTAGGTGGACCGTGTGCTCGTTTAATACCATTATTGTTTCAAAAAAAGGAACTGTAAGCTGCTACGTGTAGTTATCCACATTTTATTAATCAATTGTTTTTCCTGAACACTAAAGATTTACATGGAATTGGAACTCATTAAATAATTCCTTTATTTAGGAAGTATTTCCGGTAAATACGTGATAATAACCACATAACATGACATGTGTTGAATAACTTAGATGGAACGGCACCTACCACTATTTGATGGGTAATACGTAATGAAATAATCACCGTATTTCCCTGTTGTCGATTGATTGCTGCTTCCATGAATAGCGGTATTTGTAGGTTAATTGATTGATTTTATATTCATAATAATGTCATGACGTCAGAGATGCTACTCTACTAATTTGTTTTTAGTATATTACTATTTTGGTACTACTTTGGTTTCTTAGTATATTAATTGTACATTTTTATTTAAAAACACAAATAGCTTTAAAAGTCGGATAAATATTCTGCGAACCCTATGAACGTATACAAAGCTTCTTTACAGAAACAGTAATTCTTCTGTGGGGTAATCATTATCACCATTAGTCAATATTTGCGAGTCCACTGCTGAACATAGGCCTCCCTCCAAAGAAAGCCACAAAGCAAGGTCCTGAGCCAACTGCATCCATCGAATTCCTATATATCTTAACAGATCGTCACTCCATCAAGTGGGAGGCTGTCCTACACTTCACTTTTCGGTACAAGGTTGCTCAAGAACCCTATTTCCCCAACGGCTGTCGGTTCTTAGAGCTTCGTCGACCCATTGCCACTTCAGCTTACAAATCCGTTGGGCTATATCGGTTACTCTGGTTCTACTGCGGATGTCCTTATTTCTAAATTTATTACTTTGACAAACTCTAAACGTAGCCCTCTCCATAGCTCACTGAGTGACCATGAAAGTCCTCTCACGGCCAGCAGTAAAGTTGTGGGGTAATGTACACACATACACAAAATACTTGAAAATAGATAAGATCTGAAGTATTGCATAATATGGTCTAGACAGATATTTTGACATTGAGGTGTTTAAGATTGTTTCTGAATACCGGCTTTGGAATAAATAGTAATAATTTATGATTTGTTTCTATGTGCCAATACCTTCGATCGGAAATCTTTTCCACACGACGATGATAAAAGGAATAAAAAAGTGTCATATTTTATAAAACTCTACATTATTCATTGTACTTAATAATTTAGTAAAATTTCTAATAAACTAAAAAGACATCTGCTATTTACCATTTGCCACTGCATCACCACATATCATCAAGTGGGATATTGGTCAGGCACTGGCTCAGAATATTAAAAGCCAAGGTTTACTCCTGTATCATAGAAGCCATTAACATACATAAATTGCACAGGGGCCAAATCCACTTTTTACTGGTAATGAGGCATTGAATCTCCTTAGGCGTTACAGTGTTACTGCATTTTAATTCTTAATCAAGCACAAATGTAGATTCCTAGATCGAGTTCACGTTTGTTATTGTTACACTTATTTCTGTAGCAAACAATTCAGAAGGTGATTTAATAGCAAACGATTACAAAACGAATTTTGTGCCATTGTTTATGGACCAATTAATTCTTAAATCATCAAAATTCACCCACAAACCATCGCCTTGTTCATTAATCAAAACACGTCACACATCAAAGTGGCATAAAATATTGCCAACGTTTACAAAACGTTCTTAAAATAGTCTATATCCTTTAAATAAGCTTCGTTAATGTGGGATATAAACGTATTTCGAATAACTTTCGGCGCCATGCTGTTTTAGTGATAAATTTCTCTAGTTGAGCTTTAAATAAACCAAATGGATTAGATATAATATGTACGAGTACGTCATCGATTTCTTAGGAAACTTAGGAAACGTTTTAGCGGCCTGCCACCACAGAGTCTCTTTTACCTAATGTTTTTTTATAGAATTAGGGCAACAAACGAGCACACAGTCCTAATGGTAAGTGGATGCTTTGGCCCATTGACATCTACATTAAACCTTGATTAATAATCAAAATGCAGATGCGTTGTCATCCCTGAGGACTAAGATGGAATGCCTCAATTCCAGTAAAATGTTTACTGGTTCTCTACACTCACCATACGAAACATAGCAGCATCAAGCTGCTATTTTACGCTGTGAAAGCGTGGCCATTCCCCTGTCGAGCCGACCCTTTCGTGCTACAACCATAATATAGCTGCAGCGGGGCTCTACCACGTATAACGGTTGCCTCGTTTAGTGCAAAACACAAATCGTTTCCTCGTGTTGTTGCGAGTAGCGGTGCTAGGATTATTGGTGACGGTATCCCCGTGCAGACGTTGAGAGAGGGTAAGAGGTGCTCTTCAAACAAGGTAAGACACATCATATTGTTTTATTACGCGGATTTTACCTAATTAATTTTCTTCGTTTTTTATATAATCCGCAAAGTAACGCCTAATTCTATCATTAATCTTAAAATGTTTATATCATATAAATGAAATTTAGAACCGTAGCTCAGGGGATAAGCGCTCGCTCTAAGTTTTACAGTACGCGAGCAACTACGTGGTAGCGCCATGCTGCAGCTACATCATGGTTTAAGTAGGAATGGGTCGACACGACAGGCGAAGCGTTCTCACCTTTCGTGTAGAGAACCGAAGACCTTTTTACTGGAAAAAAGACATATACCTCTGAGAGGACAAATTATTTGCATATTTATTCTTAATTAAGGGTAGATGTAGATGTCTTATGTCCGTGGGACATAGCATCCACTTATCTTCAGAAATAATACTTGAATACGTTACTTTATCCTTCAGGAAGTCGTTAATATTAACAGGTCCCGTTGTGGATGCAAGTGTGAAAAGGGGTCAAGTTTAGTATCAACGACGTTTAGGGATGTCGGCTACGCCGATAATGTGGTTAGATTCTGAATAAAGTTACAACAAACTTCAATTGGTTTAAAGGTAGATATCTATGGGTCACAGTACCCACTCATCATCAGGTGGACTGTGTGCTCGTTGGTCACTCTTGTTCTATAATAAAAAACATTTTATTACCAATTTTGACAATCGTTCTCAAATAACTACAGAGTTCGAAATTCAAAACCAAAAAAGTTACAGTCACATTGACTTTACAATGAGTCAATTCTTCAGCGCTACATTTATAAATAGCAGTTCGAAACATGTTGCAGGAGTCAGAGGAATTTAATGAATTTAAAACTAGAGACGGCGATTATTTTAAGCGGACTGCGCGACGCACGGATAGTTTCGTTTTCTCACTTAACTCACGATGTGGTTTTTAGAGATAATATTTTATTTAACACTAGCAACCAGCCGCAGCTTCACCTGGATCTACTAGGGCCAATGCAGATGCAAAGGTAAAACCTTTTGCTAGCCTCATCTATCTTTATTTCAACAAAAGATTCAATCAAATGGTGTGACATTGCGTAGATAAAAATTAATCAGCTCATCTAATCAATCCAAATTAATCAGCTCATCTAATCATATGATTAGATAGTAAAAGAAAAAAAAAAGAAAATTAAGATTTTTATTGTTTACAAACCTTGACTGCGTTAAGCTACAAATATTGCCGAAACAATTATGTAAATTGGCCTACGGGTTACGAAGGAGATAGAATTCAAAGAATCGTTTTCTTGCGCTATGGGAGCTCCGCTTCAATTAATGTGGCATCAAAGACCATTTATTTTATCAACTTTTTAAATTCTCAAAAATATCTCCAAGTTTTTCGGTAAAATATAGCCTAGATCTCTTGTTACTATCTGCTTGTTAAGTTTTGTTTCAAACAGCTCAGCCGTTCCGGAGGTTAGCCTCGACACACAGACAGAAACGATGACAAAAATGTTTAAAATAGTTATTCATATCTTAATAGCATGAAAATACCCCACAACCCAATATTTTTTTTATATTACATACACTTCAATTTTATTATGTATAGATAAATGAGCTACGTTATATAACTTTTATTTTAGATTTTTTCCATAAAGTTAAAAGTTGGAAGCTGAATTAATTCACACTTTGTCTCACACTCAAAGCCATGAGATCTTTTTGGTTTTTTTATGGATTATGGAAGGACCACGCTCTCACAGAATGCCAGCGTAAAATAGGAACTCAATGCTGCTGCATGTATCCTACTGTGAATGTAGAGAACCAAATCCTTTTTCTGGAAACGATACATTCTGTCTTAGTCCTCAGGGGTGACAACGCAACTGCATGTTGATTCTCAATTGAGGATAGATGTAGATATCTACGGGCCTATGAATAGATACCTACGGAGGGATATTATATTTGCCATAATTACCATGCTTCGCAGGCGGGTTGGCACCCGCAGTTTTGCATAGGTACATCGAATGCAAAGCGGAGATGTAATGGTCTATTGTCACCAAATCAAAAAATCGTGATACAATCAACTTAAGTCACTTCCACCAGCTTTATATTGCACTTATACAGGATTATTTTGCAATAACTGGGCAAATTTGTAGAGAAGGTAAGGTAGCAGAATAATTAATCAGGCATATGGTTAAGAAAATTTAATCGAAAAAATCCCACACATTCGGTTGTTTTTACCTTTTAAATTCAAAATGCGTGGTAATGCATTATTTTAGATGATTTTACTGCGCACGCACACATTCGCAAGGGTCGATCGGTGGACAAAAATGTCCATGTATGCCCATAAATCATCTTCAATTTGGAACAATTTTAAATAAAATTAGAAGCTTTATTTACTCTATAAGCCTTATTTATATCATCATCATCATTACAGCCCTTCACAAGTCCACTGATGAATATAGGCCTCCCCTAAGTAATGCCACAAAGCACGGTCCTGAGCCACCTGCATCCATCGACTTCCTGCATGTCGTCACTCCAACCAGTGGTGGCTTGCCCTACACTACGCCTAACGGTACGAGGCTACCACTCGAGAACCTTTTTTCCCCAACAGTTGTCGTTTCTTCGGGCTATATGGCCGGCCCATTGCCACTTCACCTTACTAATCCTGGGCTTTGTCGGTCACTCTGTTTTTACTCTGTTTCTGAGTCTATCACGCAGAGAAACTCCGAGCATAGCCCTCTCCATAGCTCGCTGAGCGACCTTGAGCGTCCTCATACGGCCAGCAGTGAAGGACCACGTCCCATATCATATGTACGCTTATACTATTAATCCTTATTTATAACTTAATTTTATAACTTAAGTTTAAAATTTATTTATAATTTATTTATAACTTAAGTTTAAAATTTGGCTACTCTTTCAAAAATAACCCTGTATAATAAAAAAGTACACCAATAGCAAGAGCAGATTTCAATTAATACCTACTTCTGAGTTATAAAATAATTTATTTCGATTATTATTAAAAGAAAGTTATTTGGAAATAATTTCAATCTGGTCAGTTGGTCGGTATGACTGTGAACAAGATATCTTTCGAAAAACTGAACTTATCAGTTTGATTTTTCATTAGCTTCATATTTTAATACTTATATATTTAAAAATTTTCTTCGGTAACAAAATACAAATTACCGGTACTTAAGCAGTCAAAACAATTTCGAGTTAATTAAACAGAAACAATTTTTTGTAGCTTTAAACGAAATACGTGTTTCGGTAATTAATAAAAGTGAATTTATTAATCAAAACATTACATAAGCTTTCTAAGTATAGGTGTGCACTTTTGGATTTTCTTAATATTTTAAATTTTAATTTTCTAGTTGTTAAGAATACGCTGCTCCTGGTTTGTTTCCGTCGCCTCTTACGACAAAAAAAGACGATATGGGGTAGTGGGTATTCTTACACTGCCACGACATGGTCTATTTATGGTCGAACTATATTTAATATATAATATATATATATATATATATATATATATATATATATATATATATATATAGGATAGAGTGACAAACGAGCACATAGTCCACCTGATGGTAAATGGTTGCTGTGACCCATAGACACATATGTATCCTCGATTACGAACCAAAATGCAGATGCGTTGTCACCTCTGAGGACTAAGATGGAATGCCTTAATTCCAGTAAAAAGGGTCTCCGGTTCTCTACATTCTCTCCACACGATACACAGCAGCAATAAGCTACTATTTTACGCTGGTATTCCCCGGTCCTTCCCCGGTCGAACCGACCCATTCTTGCTACAATTATACTATTAAACTATATAACTGCAACATGACATGAAATGTAGGATTGCTCATGATGTTTTCCTTCGCCGAGCACAAGATTTCATTAGTGAGGGGATCGAACCTGGGTTGCTTGCGTACTTTACAGTGAGCACTTAGCCTCTGAGTTACCTGAGCTATACATTAAATTGAAGTGCCTGTCTAATATTGAAATAACTGCCTTATAGCTGGGAGGTTATTTAGACATAAATAATCATTTTTTTAATGTTTTTGTTTTGCATTTTGTGTTGCCTGTCTGTGTAGACTAATCTTTGTAATCGTTCAACCGATCGAAATGAAACTTCACGAACAAATAGAGATTTATAAGAAAATTTGGAGATTAAAAAAAAAACGAAATATAGACGAAATATCTTAAATATAAATCTCTAAGGCCTTTGGTTATCATAAATATAAACAACGTCACTTAATAGATCCCAGGCTAAAGTGGGGCAAATCTCTTGTTAACAATAATCGTGTATTTACTTCATCACTTATTGCTCTGTTAAGAAGTTATTAATGCCACTATTGTTTTAAAACAAACGGCTATCACTGTCATCCTTCAATTTCAATTCCTTGTACACTCGCAGCAAACAATGTACTTATCCGTTGCTAAAACTGAGGGATCCCTAACGGTAAATATTTTTTACCTGGACTCCATTGACCGATACCTGAGTCACCCCAGGACAATCAGTCTCGTTTTTGTTTTCGCAAGATTCTGACATATTGACAACCTATATATAATTTTGGGTTTACCTGCAGTCTAAATGTGTGCATAAATCAGCTGATATATCAAGTTAATTTCATTGTGCATTTTGTGAATACCGGCAGTTTGTTTCTGAACAGTGTCCCGATTTTTATTACTGATAATACGAGTGTTTGATTTTGTTACAGTTTTAAAGTGGGTATAACTTTTATTTTTACCTTTCTTTTTGTATAATTTACTTTAAAAAGGTCCAGCTGAGATTCTCACCGGTTCTTCCCAGGAAAAGTTTTTAAAAGTAAAACAAACTCTATTCTGTTTTAATCTCATTTATTCTATTCTTTTAGAGTTGCATTATATATTATGGTAAACGTTGCAAAGAATTTGGATTCTATACTGCCAATCTTTATCTAGTGCCCAGCCAGCCCAGCCCTTCACAAGTCCACTGCTGAACATAGGCCTCCCCCAAGGTATGCCACAAAGCACGGTCCTGAGCCACCTGCATCCATCGACTTCCTGCATGTCCTACCATGTCGTCACTCCATCTAGTGGAGTGACGCCCTACGCTTCTTTTGCTTCACAACATTTCAACAATAATAACAATTATTGTTGAAATGTTGTGAGTGATGTGTTCTCTTATAATTGGTAGTATGTAGTAATTTGTAGATGTTGATTTAGAGATGTAAGACATGTGTTAGATGTAAGTTAATATGTAGAACTGTTGGAGATCCATACAAATAAATAAATAAGTGAGTCTTTGACTACGACACTAGACGTTGCTACTCCGTGTCCAAGACAAGATCTCGTCAGTTGTCATCAGATTCCACCCGGTCGCTCCAGGGACATTTAGGTCGGCCAACTGGACGGCGAACAGGCGGTTGATCCAAATATTATGCTCTCTTTACACTCCGATCCACTCACATCCGTTTACATGTCCGTGACCGAGCCGGAAGAGATGTGCTTTTATTTCTCCGATTGTGTTTGGTTTGGCCATGAGTTAATTTTTTTTTATCACCCATTCATTCCTTGTATCAATATTTTTCTTTACAGAATAAGGATGACCGATCCGACCGAAGGGGACCCTGTTGAGCCGACCCAATCGTGCTAAAACTATATAACTGGAGCATTCTTATTTTATGTTAGGTTATACATAAAAATAAGAACCTATATATTAAATATTTTTATTTTTACTAGACATTATTAGAATCGGGAAACAAGCCCCTACGACACTGTTGACAAAGCACATTAGAGTCGCTAACAATAAACATCATGCATGGGACTGCACATGGGAATTTATTGATTTGTTGTACTTTACGTGATATAGCCACGGTGCAGTTATATTATGGTTGTAACACGAATATGTCCAGTCGACCAGGGAAGGACCACGCTCTCACAGAATACTAAAGCAAGCTTGTGGTGAGTGTAAAGGACAGGAGAACCTTTTTACTGGACACGAGTCACACCATCGTAGTCGTCAGGGGTGACAACGCATATGCATTTTGATTCTTAATATGGATAGATGTAGATGCCTATGGGTCACAACATCCATTTAGCATCAGGTGGACTTTGTGCTCTTTTGTTAACCTTATTCTATTAAATAAGTCTATTAGTTGGACGCATCACCACAAGTCTATTTATTGTGGACTTTAACCAGACATGCATATTTGTCCATCGCACATGCAGGCAGACTAACTGCATTAGCTCCGCGACACCATGACGCTTGCACCACTAGAATACATAATGTGACACCATAACGCTTGCACCACTAGAATACATAATGGGACACCATAACGCTTGCACCACTAGAATACATAATGGGACACCATAACGCTTGCACCACTAGAATACATAATGGGACACCATAACGCTTGCACCACTAGAATACATAACGCGACACCATAACGCTTGCACCACTAGAATACATAATGGGACACCATAACGCTTGCACTACTAGAATACATAATGCGATACCATAACGCTTGCACCACTAGAATACATAATGGGATACAATAACGCTTGCACCACTAGAATACATAATGGGACACCATAACTCTTGCACCACTAGAATACATAATAGGACACCATATCGCTTGCACCACTAGAATACATAATGGGACACCATAACGCTTGCACATCTAGAATACATAATGCGACACCATAACGCTTGCACCACTAGAATACATAATGGGACACCATAACGCTTGCACCACTAGAATAAATAATGGGACACCATAACGCTTGCACCACTAGAATACATAATGGGACACCATAACGCTTGCACCACTAGAATACATAATGGAACACCATAACGCTTGCACCACTAGAATACATAATGGGACACCATAACGCCTGCACCACTAGAATACATAATGCGACACCATAACGCTTGCACCACTAGAATACATAATGCGACACCATAACGCTTGCACCACTAGAATACATAGTGCGACACCATAAGGGTTGCACCACTAGAATACATAATGGGACACCATAACGTTTGAACCACTAAAATACATAATGAGACACCATAACGCTTGCACCACTTGAATACATAATGGGACACTATAACGCTTGCACCACTAGAATACATAATGCGACACCATAACGCTTGACCCACTAGAATACATAATGGGACAGCATAATGCTTGCACCACTAGAATACATAATGGGACACCATAACGCTTGCACCACTAGAATACATAATGGGACACCATAACGCTTGCACCACTAGAATACATAATGTGACACCATAACGCTTGCACCACTAGAATACATAATGGGACACCATAACGCTTGCACCACTAGAATACATAATGCGACACCATAACACTTGCACCACTAGAATACATAATGGGACACCATAACGCTTGCACCACTAGAGTACATAATGCGACACCATAACGCTTGCACCACTAGAATACATAATGCGACACCATAACGCTTGCACCACAAGAATACATAATGGGACACCATAACGCTTGCACCACTAGAATACATAATGCGACACCATAACGCTTGCACACTAGAATACATAATGGGACACCATAACGCTTGCACCACTAGAATACATAATGAGACACCATAACGCTTGCACCACTTGAATACATAATGGGACACCATAACGCTTGCACCACTAGAATACATAATGCGACACCATAACGCTTGCACCACTAGAATACATAATGGGACACCATAACGCTTGCACCACTAGAATACATAATGCGACACCATGAAGCTTGCAGCACTAGAATACATAATGGGACACCATAACGCTTGCACCACTAGAATACATAATGGGACACCATAACGCTTGCACCACTAGAATACATAATGCGACACCATGACCCTTGCACCACTAGAATACATAATAGGACGGAGAACAAATTTCATTTTGTTTAGCTCATAACGACCGGAAGTCTAGAAAAAATAATACAATATTTTGATTGACTACGTGTTATAAATTTGTGCCTAATATCGTAATATAACATGCGTAACCATGTTTAGCTAAACTTTACTATGTGGTAGCAGTATAGAAAAACCCATCACCGAGGTGTCATCATCTTAATGTCTTCGTAAAATTAAGTAATAGAGTCGTACCACAGCTTTGTCATTTTTGTAACGGGTCGGCTGTACTAGGTAAGGACCCATGCTTTCAGATAATTTCAGCGTAAAATAGCAGTTTAAATGCTGTTGTGTTTCGTATAGTGAGCGTAGAGAACCGGAAACCTTTTTAAACCAAACGAGGGTTTACCTCTCAATCCTAAGGGGTGACAACGCACCTGTTGTTAATTAAGGACCGAGGATAGATGTAGTCTTTGAGTCACAGCAGTCTTAACATCAGATAGACTGTTTTATTTTTTTATAGAATAGGGGCCAAACAAACAAGCGGCTCACCTGATGATGAGTGACTACCGCCACCCATGAAAAAATGCAACACCAGGGGTTGCCGGTCTTTTAGAAAGGATTAAGCTCTTTTCTTGAAGGTCCCTAAGTCGTATCGGTCCAGAAAAATTGATTTTTCTGATTTTTTCCTCCTACGACCCCTTTGTGGAATCCCACAGAGAGGTCGTACGAGGAAAAAAACTCCCAGTGAAACGTATAGTGGTCAACTGCCAAGTATCCCGATGGTGCGGACGGTATCACGAATTTTGTCGCGACGTGCGTTTGTTGGCGGCTGAGATTAATCCAAACAATTGCTCAGAGCGCTCCCCGTAGTATATGAGATTGAAGATGCATAGGGGTGCAACAACTCTTCGCAGCGCCAGTGAATCGAGCCGATCGGAGAGAAATCGGTGGTTGACGATTCGAGACGCTCTGCTAAAGGAGCTGTACTGTAGAGCCCCCGCCCAGAGATGGGAACAGTATTCCATGTGCGGACGAACCTGCGCCTTGTAAAGGTGCAGTCGGTGTGCCAGCATGAAATACTGTCCCGATCTACTGAGCAAGCCAAGCTTTTTAGTGACTAATTGTGTCCGCCAGTCTGTCTGCTAAGCTTGGTGACTGTGACAAATGCTCCGTTCATTGTAAAAGGTTCACTCCCAGCAATGGGATTTTACGGGGAGATCTTCATCACCCTGTAAAATTTTTACAAGTACGGAATACACATATCCATATACATATCCACCGTTATTGTTACATCGTATCGAATTACTATTAAACTTAAGCCCCACTCAAACATTGTTACAAACAACGTTCTTGAGCTGTTTCCTCCCTCGACACCCTGCAAAAACTGGATCATCACACCATTAGTTGGGAGGTAACCCTACACTCGACCTCCCGACACAAAGCTGCTACTCGAAAACTCTTCTTCAATAATTCTTTGGCAGTTTTGAAAATTACAAATCCAACCAATAATTGCTTCCTTATCTAATCAATCCAATTACTTGTAAGATAACCATAAAAAGACATTTAGGTTATCACATGTACGACTTCACAAAGTTATGTGTATATTCTTCAGATACAATATAGTCTAATCCCTTTTAACATTCTTCGTTCCTGAATTTTTATCGCAAATGGTAAAGCCATTCCGAAAATTTTTTGCTGAACTGACAAACACACTGACAGACAAAATTTTAATCATGTTATTCAAGTCTTAATAGCATCCAAATAACTTCCTGTGCTTAACTGGTTGGTGGTTCTGAAATAATTCGATATTACAGACTTCAGTTTTGTTTATATGTATAGATTATTCCTTGACGCAGATTTTTTAGCATTCAGTACGTATAATGAATAATATTATTAGCGGATAATATGATCGTAGATTTGCACAGCATATAAATATTAGGAATGATGTAAATTCTTTGTCTTAAGTATGCAAAGAGGTTTTATTGACACTTGTTGACATGTTGACTATACTACATATGGTTTGACGGATAAATTATGACAATCATACATTATGAATGTCATAACTAACTAATAACTAATAATAATAATAATGATTACTAATTAGTTTTAATGCGTATATTGTTATTATATTTAAAAAACAATAATATGAATAATTGTTAGAATTTAAATTGATTTGTTGCATGCCATGCAGCCTAAAGGTAATAGACTACTGTTATCAGTGTTTGTTAAATAATTGCTATTAAAATCATTTAAATAATAATTGTGTAATTACCTTTTTGTTTTTTACTATTTTTTTAAATTACGAATATAACATTGATTATAAGTCGTTGTATTTTTATTTGAGATTTGCAAAGAATATTAATTAAGTAATTTAATTTCCTAAACATTTGTAATTAATTGACTTATCAGTAATATTTATAATAGTTATGATTTTTTAAATTTACGCGAACACTACACATTGAATAAAACTATTATTTACGGATTTTATCGCGTTTAATTACTTTAATTTATTTTTATTATTATCCCGACGTTTCGGGTGCTTTACAGCGCCCATGGTCACGGGGGGGACTGAGATGTTTGACGTCCCAATGTCATAGTTAGTCCGGCTACCTTCAGTTTTTTAATATTAATTTTTGGTCCGATTTACGCAAAACGAGCTTATAGTATCATGAAGTCTTGCAGTGGTATGCTTGGGTTTGGGTTTAATTTTGTTAATTATAGGATCCCAAGCAGATGGTAGCACCCAACCATCTTCTCTATTGAAATTTGGATGTTTTTTAATTTCAATAGCTTCGCGTATCATCCTTGGTAGGAATCGGTGTTCTTTTGCGAGAATTTGTGTTTTATCAAATCTAATGTAATGGTGGGGACGATCTTGAACATGTTCGCAGACTGCAGACTTCCCGGAGCGTCGGTGCTTCACATCAGCTATATATTCCTTCACGCGGGTTTTTATAGATCTCTTTGTTTGACCTATGTAAGAGAGACCACATTCACAATCTAGCTTATACACATGCATCTTGTAGAGGAATATTACATTTGATGGATGGTAAAAATTGACTAATCTTCTTCAGCGGCTTGTAGTATGTCTTAATGGACGTTCGCTTCAAGATGTAGCCAATCTTGTCCGTGACTCCTCTAACATATGGTAGTAGAGCAGGCGCGCGCTCGACTGTGGCCGGCTTCACTCGTTCACTGTGACGTAGGCGCGGGACCCGAAGCTTGTTGTCTTGCAATACTTGCTTGACGTGCTGAAGCTCCGCGGCCAGATGTTTTCTGTCACAGATCCCTCGTGCTCTCTGAAACAAAGATTTACCCACGGTAGCTAACTGTGAAGGATGATGGTGAGATTCACCATTTAGATATCGGTTGGTATGGGTCTTTTTCCTATACACAGTGTGACCAATAGTGTTATCAGGATTTCGGATGACTAAAACATCTAGGAAGATTGAGGTGCATGTAACTGTAGTAAAGCAAACATCAAGTGATCATGCGTATTATTATTCCTTTCTGCGACTCCTATAATACAACATTGTTGCTGTCTCATTCCAACCCTGACGATGAAAGTCTTAATTATGTTCTACATTAGTCTGCTGCTAGACAGGGGCTCTGACGTAGTAGTGAGGTGCCTTTAACGACTCGCTCGGCATGCGGCGATCGAGTACCAGATGGTACCAGACGATATCTACACATCTTTCACGCTACTGCTCACTTACTCATTATATTCAATGAATTATATACTTCTCCCCGTCGCTCGACTGCGTGTTTTTGTCTTTGTTTTTGTTTTTGTCTGTCGTCGATGACGAGATGAAGATAGAGTTACCGCCGTCGATCAAAAGCCATAAGATTTTTTTGGCTTTCCATAATCATATTTTACAATATCACTGAACAAAGGAATCAATTCATATATTATGTCGCCACCAGATTATTTTATGTGTCACTATTTATATTTGCTAATGTTTATTAATAAATACACATGAAAATAGACACTAATATTACTTACATACAAGATGTTATAACAGTAAACCACAAAACAAGTTTTTTTTTCCTATATGCGTATTATAAATGCTGTGTTAGTTCAAGGCAGAAGTTAAGCGATAGCTTTAAATATAATACTAGAAAAGCAACTTGAGATTATTAAAGGAAAACATCGTTAAAAACCTGCATATTTGAGAAGTAAAATGTTATTTTAGATTGAAGTACCTAAAAAAAACCTCCTCTTTTCTGTTTGCGCCCGCTCGCCTTCGCTCGGTGGGCTTTGAATAGAATATAATAGTGCTGTATAAAGTAGAATAGTATAGTATAGATTATAATACAAAGTGAGACGAATGAAATGAAAAAATTTCAGTAAGTTCCACTATTTTAACAAAAAGCAAAAATGTGACTACTATATATCAATCTATACTTTTACGTCTTTTAATCTATCTTTTACGTGGTAGATCCATCCTGCAGCTATATTATGACTGCAATTCGATTAGGTTAGCTCAAACGGGGTAGGACCACGCTCTCACAGGATACCAGCTTAAAATGGCTGATTAAATATTTATACGCTAGAGAACCGGAGACTCTTTTTCTGGTAACAAGGCTTTCCATCTTAGTCTTCAGGCGTGTCAACACATCTGTGTTTTGATTTTTGATCGAGGATATAGTAGATGTAGATGTCTATGGGTCACAGAGTTCACTTACCATCAGATGGACTGTGTGCTCATTTATAGAATAAGGGTGACACCCGTATTCTATACAAAAGAAATCTATGAGCATGCAGAAAATATAAACAATAAGATTTAGAGAAAGATAATTTTCAACGTCAGTTTTGTAACGAAAAAAACCACATACAAATTTAGAACGTAATCGTACTTTAACCAAAGTTCAAATCTGCTTATTTTAAAACAAAATCTATGGATTAATCACAGTCTATTAAAGTCCACTTGACATCCTTCCCCATCAGGCCTCCCCCATAGATTGCCTCATGGGGAAGATTTTGCCAAAGTTGCCACACTTTGCAGACGGGTTGGCAACCGCAGTTTTTTATTATTTTGACTTGTTATCACAAATGTGCTACAATCCATCTCCTGTTTCAGTTTCCCTCTGTCGCCTCTTACGACACCCACGAGACGATGTGGTGTAATGAAATTCCACACTGCCACTACACGGTTACACAAAGAAATGATCATCCTGTATCTGTATAAAAGGTTTTATCTTTGCACCTGCATAGGCCCAAGTATTTTTTTCATACTATTCAATTATCCTGCGCCATTATTTATAATCCAGAACGCAAATCTGCGATCATTCTGTATCATTGCAAACAGCATTATGTGTTTCCCATGTTTACTCGTGTCTCTAATTTTTACTCTTTGATCCAATCTACTCATTTTTTTTTTGCACTTTCATCAGTTGGATTCCCGTTTAAGTAAGACATTTTTATGGAATATTTTTAAGTAATTGCAAATAAATAAAGCCTGCATCATTACGCTGGGTCATTACCTTTTCACTGAATATACACACATCCCTTCACTTTTAGCCTTAAAACGTCCTACTTCTGTCTTTTTCTATTCATGTGATTTGTATAGTACCAGTGAATACATGTCTTTCTTTCTTCCTAATTTTTAGTTTTTCACCAAATTCAATAAAATATATATTGAGCATTTTCGAATTCTTTATTGGAGTACCCATAGTGCAAGAAAACGATTCTTTGAAATCTATCTTCTCCATAACCCATAGGCCAATTTACATAATTTTTTCGACAATATTTATATTTTATATTTTAGCTCAACGCAGACAAGGTTGGTAAACAATAAAAATCTGAATTTGTCTAAAAGATATTAAAAAATAACTAAAAACTAAATTCTCTATGGGAAAATACATGTAAAGCAAAAGCGCGCGCTTTAGACTTTTACTCCATTCCGTTTGTGGTGCTAGTAAAAGATTTTATCTTTGCACCTGCATCGGCCCAAGTATTTCTTTCATAGTATCCAATTATCCTGCGCCGTGATTTATAATCCAAAAAGCAAATCTGCGTTTCCGAACAATCAGTACTAACCACAAGTATTTATTGACACATTAACTCATTACCCGGTAAATCAATTTAAGGGAATTCCTTTGTTTACGTATAAATCGCGTTTTCCTCCTGAAAATTATTATAAATTGGCAATGACATAACATTGGATCATCATTTCGGTTCACAGATGCAGACGCAATGCTACACTAGAGTTATAAAGAGTTGATTGAAGCAGAAGATGACCAGGGAATTCTCTGGGACACACGATGTCTCCAGATGCGAAGGATTGCGAAGAGGTATAAGATAAAAATAGTTCTATTGTTTGATACGTGAAATTATTATTTCGGGCTTTTTTTATTTTATTGATTTTGTTTTCGTTTTGAAGACTTTTCTTATGTTCTTCTTTATGGGTTTGTAAAATTACTCCTGGAAATGTGTCATCAACAATAAATCAAGACAAATCCTGACTATAATGTAAAGGACATTACAGTCAGGATTTGTCTTGATCATCACGCTTGGCAGGCAGGTGGACTACTTCTTTGCTAGATGTCTAGCATGATATGCTCGAATCGAAAAACGACATGGCAATACGTCATCTATCTCAAGCCGTAAGATTATTGTGGTATTTCCCACAGTCGTCTCTTACAACACCCAAGGGAGGATTGGTACATTGAAGGGAGGGTGATAGATTCTGCTACCCCGCCAACACATTGTAAATGTCATATGTGATCCATATCAACAGTATGTATAAATGTAAGTTAGTGAAGACGATTAGATGGGTACTTACTCTAACGCATCGCGCATTAATGATTCATAAGCGACGACTCGGTCACGCATCGGCTTACGGCTCGGTTGGGACTTGCGGACCGCGGGTTCGAATTCCGTGAGGAACATGTGCTACTATTTTAGGTCATATAGACCCAAAAATAATTTTGCCGGATTTAGGTATTTGACAGACGTTTGTCGCAATACAGAAAAAATTATTAGTGTTAAATAACGATTTTTTTGCAGATAAATTATTTTATAAGTATTCACGGAAATAATTATAGCAAATCTCATAAATAAAGAAAATTAAGATAAAATAAAACAAGGAGTAATATAAAGATTTCCCTTTCAATTTTTAGGTGGAACGGCTGAATGGAGAAGATTTTCAGGAGGTACCTGTCCATCAAGGCAGACGTATCCAGCCAGAAGATCCGCCACCAGTGCAAGCTTGGACCGAAAACGAGGAGCTAGAACGTTCAGGAGGAGACAGCAGGACAAATAGTCCAGGAGAAAACAGAAGATTATTGGGACACGATGAGGTTCCTCCTTGTAACAAGCCAAAGTCTCGGCTTCAGGCTGGCTTGACTCTCGGCGTCAGGGGAGTGCCCAAGGAGAGCAATAGGAGAAAATCAACAAAATGCCAGATACCCGGCTCTACGAAAAGTACGAAAACAAAGTTTCAGAAGAGGAAAGAAAAATTTATTGCAGTATTTAAGCCGCCCTACTTCATCCTTACCATGATTATAACTATAGTAAGTTCAGGTATCTACCATGATATTTCCTTTCTGTCGAATTTCATCGAAACTTGGAAGAGGCCTAACGTTCTTCTTTTATTTAAGTAAGATTAAGTAATTAAACAGGCCACCTAATGGTAAATGAATGCCTAACGACATTAAAATCTATTCTAATTAAGAATCGAACTAATTATTGTCTAGTGTTTTTGTTTTTGTCTAGTAAGTGTCTACTTTGTATATCTGTATACAAAGTAGGCACGTGTCACGACCTTAAATACTCGTACCTTAGGCGATCTTTTTGTTAAGCATAAATATGGAGAGTAGAGATGAGAATGTCCACGCTGCAGCTATATTATGGTTGTAGTACGAATAAGTCGACTCAACGGGGGTAGGACCACGCTCTCACAGAATACCAGGGTAAAATAGCAGCTTAATACTCCTGTGTTTTGTATGGTAAGTGTAGAGAACCGGATACCTTGGTAACTAGAAATGAGGCTTCTAGCTTAGTCCTCAAAGTTGACAACGCATTTGCATTTTTATTTTTAACTGAGGATAAATGTAGATGTCTATGGGCGGGCAGCAGCATCCACTTATCTTGAAATGTACTGTGTGCTTGCAAAAAAAATCCATTAGGAGGCCTATGTTCAGCAGTGAATCTTTGACCTGTAACGGTAACAACTAATTCAATAATTGCTTACCTTTTACAGGTGTGTATCCATGTGTGGGGCACGGAATCACTGCGCGCCCAGCTTGAATGGGCGCCGGGAGCGTGGTGGCGGAAACCTTGGAGGCTGCTCACGTACGGCTACGTCCATGCCAGCAGTGCTCATTTAGCACTGAATGCGCTTGTGGCCCTCGCAGTAAGTTTACGCCACTAAAGGCTCCACAGTATTTTCATAGAATAAGGATGGCAAATAAGCGCTCAGTCCATCGATGTGAATGTTATGGTCCATATTTAAAATCAAAATGACGTATTCTGCATTTTTGTCATCTACGAGTATAATGACTAAGATGTAGTGCCTCGTTTCCATTAAAAAAGGTATTCGATTACATTTTTTTATTACAAATCCCACGTAAATACGTGATCTATGAGCGTCTTAGGTATTCTTTCCTAATGTTCCATTACGGTTGTTCAAGGTGGGTTGGCGCTTGGAGCTGGAGCAGGGCTGGCGACGCGTGGCGGTGGTGTGGCTAGGGGGCGTGGCGGCGGGCGCACTGGGCGCAGGTGCTCTGCAGCCACATGTGCGAGTGGTGGGTGCCTCTGCCGCAGTGTACGCGCTGCTCACTGCGCACCTGCCTAACGTCTGCCTCAGGTATTAAAGTAGTTCTCTTTGAAGTGAAAACTTCTTTAAAATAATTGATTTGAAATTCAATGAAACAAAAAATCGACACTAACAAGAGACAAACATATACTACAGGTACATCTAAAGGGTTCAGCCTGCTAGAGAATGAAAAGTATAGAGTGTTTTCTATTATCTGGGTCTCCTCTGGGTGTGGTACTTTAAAGACGGTTAATATAACTTTTAACTGTTAAAATGAGTTAATTTTTATTAACAAATTTATGATCTATATGCGATTATCCATATTGAATAAAATTATCAATTCAATCCATTCATAACAATCCACGATTTCATAATTTATCGGTTTATATTTAATTTGTTGCGTTTAGGCTATCTAGTGTCAATTTTTTACCACCTCGAAAGTCAATCAATATTTGTTCGATAAAATGATTTACCTATATAGAATAATGTAGATGCTACTATTACAAAGCATTTTACTTACAATTTCTATCACATGTGATATGCGCATTTTTTTAATTACTTCAAAAACAAACATGTCGAATGTATAACCTCACTGGTTATACATTCGACACGTATGTTTTTGATGATTATATCACGAAGGAAATCAAAATATACACAAGTGAACTAATTAAGGATTATAGTTTAAATAAAACATTTGATTTGCATTCAAAAAATATTGATTTATCAATTTATCTTAAATAAGAAGCTGGTTGGGCGGCGGGCCTAGGGGTTCCCGAGTTCGATTCCCAGGTCGAGTCTAGACCCTATTATGCGAGATGTTATACTAGGTGGACTGTATACGCGGTTGGCTTCTTATGCCTCAACAAGATGGCGGACGTGGCATGCGACAACCTTGGATATAGCACTCGCTCTTCCAAATCTATT
Organism: Parnassius apollo; assembly: GCA_907164705.1. Lineage (NCBI taxonomy): Eukaryota > Metazoa > Arthropoda > Insecta > Lepidoptera > Papilionidae > Parnassius > Parnassius apollo. The sequence continues at coordinate 1,242,902 of CAJQZP010001037.1, forward strand.
GCTTGCCAATGTTAGGATGGAATTCTACTTGAGCACATTAGGAGAAACAAAATGGAACGAGCTAGTTAATGAACAAATATAATTGGAAATATACTTACCGGGGTGTGATTCTGATGCTGCGGACGACGCTTCCGTTGCGGTGATACGACAGAGATGCGATCCAGGCTAGCGGTGCGAAGGCAAGAGGCCGCTCGAGGGCAGCGCGCGAGCCTTTATTGTCTCGGCTTTCTCACCAATGCACCTCGGTCGGGCGCGCGTTTCATTGGTCGAAAGAATCGCGTCACCTTCTAGACTCCCCCCTTTCCCCTTTCTGTGTGTACGGAAGGGACATGAGGTTGAAGGACGGACAAACACTTGGCAAATATACCCTCGAACAAAATTAAAATACACATCATTTCCGCGTAACCATCCCCCCGGCTTGAAGGGTCAAAATAACTTCAAAATAACTAACGCTAAGATTAAACCTAATTTTCGACTATAATTTCTACTTTAGAAAGCTAATTCAAACTATTGATTAGGCAGAGGGCACAAACGGACAACAGGGCGCATGTAAGATCTAGTCGTGGTCCTAACGCGAGCTACCCTTGTTACCCCGTCGGAACCGGGACAAACTTCTTCGACGATCCCTAATGGCCAATGGAGAGGTGGCGTATTCTCCTTGGTGAGTACAATCACAGTTCCGACAGGTAAAGGTTCAGTTGCTGTGTTCCATTTTTGCCGAGACTGCAACGTATGCAAGTATTCCGTCTTCCATCGTTTCCAAAACGACTGCACCAACCGGTCCAATAATTTGTGGCGTGCAAAAATACTAAGTTTGCTCTCGTCTATGTCTATGGAGGGCAGATATTTCAAAGGCGTTAAATTCAAAAAATGTGCTGGAGTTAGAGCCAGCGGCTCCGAGGGCGACTATTCATGACGCACTCTATTTGAGCGAGCACAGTACTTAACTTTTCAAAGGACGAAATTTGATCTCCTATTACTCGGTATAAATGACTCTTTAGACTCTTAATATTAGTCTCCCAATTTCCCCTAAAATGGCTCGCGGCGGGGACGTTCAGAGACCACTCGATGCGGTTCTCAGCTAGGATGTGAGCGAACTCCGAATTATAATATTTAATTATAGGGTTAAAAGCTCACGTAGTTCTGATAAAATACGTTTCGTGCCGACGTAGTTTGTACCGTTATCCGAATACAATTTACTTACAGGGCCACGGCGGGAAAGAAATCTTTTAAATGCACCCATGAAGCCCGCTGTGCTTAGATCACCAACGAGTTCTATATGCACAGCACGAGTAGTAAGACATACGGAAATGCAGACGTAAGCTTTGTGGATCTTATACCACGCCAGCGAGTGAGCGTGACCTTAAACGGACCAGCAAAGTCAGACCCAGTGTGCATAAAGGGCTTTACGGATTGTGTTACACGACAAAACATAAGGTCCGCCATTTACGAAAATGACGGCTTAGGAAGTACTCGAAAGCAAGCCATACATCTGTGCACCCGATTGCGGATTAAATTACGTGCACAAAGAATCCAATAATTCTGGCTCAAGATTGACATCAACAAGTCGGGGCCAGCGTGAGAATTCAATTTATGGTGGTAATCAACTAATAAATTCATGATATGGTCCTTACGCGGTAAAACTATAGGGTGCCGTTGATCGAAACTCAACTGCGAGTTAGACAAGCGCTCATCTACCCTAACGATTCCATCTTGTAAAAATGGCTTAAGGCGTTGAAAAGCGCGACTACAAGTTCTATTCGATTGTAATCTTGTAATTTCATCGGAAAGATACTAGCAACTCGGCTGGCTTTGCGAATCGACAAACGTAAATAATGCTATGCAATAATTTCGACCAAGAGGATAAACGGTTCGCCAAAGCAATGATTGGAGAAACCTCGCTCGAAACGTTCGCAAACAGAGCGTGCCTCTTCTCTTCCGGTGGTTGGGACACTGACGAAGGGCGGTTATTGGCCACTGCGAGGGTTCCAAGTGAACCCAAGAAGGTCCATGGAACCAAAACGGGTGGTCCTTTATTGGCATCGGGGTGAGTCCACGGGATAGACAATCGGCAGGGTTTTCCGTAACGGACACGTGATAAAAGTTCCGCGTTCCTAACTCGTCTTGGATCTTGGCCACTCGGTTGGCGACAAACGTATCCCTACGGTGGGGTGAAGAATGAACCCAACATAAAACGACGGTTGAGTCAGAAAAGGCAAATATTCTTTCTATGTGAACTCTATCACTACATGCACTGGTAACTGCGGTGATAAACTTGGCAAGGACTAATATCGCGCAAAGTTCTAAGCGCGCGAGAGAGAAACCTTACGCGGGAGACCCTTGACTTAGAGCTAATGAGGCTAATCAAATTTCTACCATTATTCTGGACGTGAAAGTATACAACGCCCCCGTAAGCCTTCTCGCTAGCGTCTGCAAACCCAACGACAGTGATGACGCTATTTCTATCAACGTTTATATGACGTGGTATTTTAATTTCGCTTAGTAAAGGTAGTTCCTCTCTAAAACGTAGCTACGAACGAACAATGCTATCAGGCGGCGAATCATCCTAATCTCATTCACATAACCAAAGTTTTTTGTGTAACAAAAGATGAGGGAAAACCGATGCTCCAATGAATCATCAAATTCTCATAATCAATCATTGTCAAGATGTCGACCGAAACGGTTGGCAGACGCACGGTGACTTTATCTATTACTAATGCATTTATATTAAAGTTAATACTACGATCTAGCCGAGAATAAAATTTCAAATTTATAGAGCCCTGGGTTTTTTTTTATTAGTACCTCCAATGCCTTTGACTACGGGACATGAAAGTATCTTATTTATTTGCAATCCTAAACGCTGGAAACATTGTCGCGTTATGAAGCTACTCTGTGATCTGCTGTCTAGCAATGCATGAACACTTTGTTCGTTTCCATGCGAATCCCTAACTACGATACGGGTTTTACCCAGCAACACGGTGGAAGGAGACTGCGTTCCCGTATTCGACAGTGAGCACAGGGCGACGTCACCCGGTCGACCGTTAGAAGCGTCGACTTTAGTATGTGTAGTTTCCTTGTCCGATTTACTCGACGCGAATATGTTGCCACCTTCGAAATGTATTAACAACGTGTGATGTCTGCTGGCGCACTTGTTACATACGGAACTAGAATTGCATTTAGCAACTAAATGTCTATCGCTTAGGCAATTTAAACATAAGTTGTTGGTCTTTACTATTCTATATCGTTCGCTGGGAGAATGGTTACGGAAGGTCGCACAATTATACAAATTACCGTGTTGTTTATTCTTACATGGAACACAGACGCTATGAGAATAAAAATCATATGGGGAGAGCGTGATAGTGATCAAATTGGTGAATATTACTATGAATGTAACTCCAGGTTAAAATTAATAGATTTTCCAGCTGAATTTTCAAATTGTTGCGATAGTATGTGTAGTAACCATCAACACAAAATAGCGCTTGACAGATTGTATGAACATATTGTGTGTGTACTTTCGGAGGCCGCTATCTGTAGTTATAGTATTAGGACGGGGCGAAAAGGTAAATACTTACCTGGTTGGAACAAACACGTTCGCGAGGCACACGGGAGGGCTCGACGTTGTTTTCAAAGTTGGTAACTAACATGGCAGACCCGGCTCTGGTCACGCATATAATGAAATGTGTGAATCGAGACGCATTTTTAAAGCTAAATTAAAATGGTGTCAAAATAATCAGACACAAATAAAAATAGACATAATAGCTGAACACCACAAAAGAAAGAACTTCGGTCAGTTTTGGAAAGCCACCAATAAAATGAATCATAAGTTGAGCCTTCCCGTGAGTGTTTCGGGAGCTTGTGATCCTAGTGATATTGCTGAGGTGTTCAGAGAATACTTTAGAGTGGAATCACCACTGGGACCGGCAGAGCCGCTGGTTTCTAATGCTGAGGCAGGTAGTCTGAAGCGTAGTGTATTTTTTACCGCCAAAGATGTAGCTAAAGTCATTAAGGGCATGGTGAGAGGCAAGTCGCCTGTGCATGATCACCTCAGCATTGAACACCTGCGGCATGCTGGAGTTCATTTTCCAAGAGCTTTGTCCTTGTTGTTTAATCTGTGTATTGGGCATTCATATCTCCCTGACAAATTGATGCGAACTATTGTTATTCCTATTCCAAAAAACAGGACTGGTGACGCCTCTGATGTGTCCAACTATAGGCCCATCTCCCTTGCTTCTGTGATCGCTAAGGTACTGGACAGTTTGCTTAACGGGTTCCTGGATAAGCACATCACGCTCAATGATGCTCAATTCGGTTTTAGACCAGGTCTTTTTACCGAGAGTGCTATCTTGCGTCTCAAGCAGACTGTCCAGTATTACACAGCAAGGAAGACACCTGTGTTTGTTTGCTACCTGGACCTATCAAAGGCGTTTGACTTAGTAGCTTACCAACGAATGTGGGATAAGATGAGATCTGAGACTAGCCTGCCCGAAGAAGTTGTATTGCTCTTTCAGCACTGGTATAGCAACCAAAAGAACAATGTCAGATGGGCTGGCTCGCTCTCAGAAGAATACAGATTAGAATGCGGCGTGAGGCAAGGTGGTTTAAGCTCTCCTATGCTCTTTAACTTATATATGAATAGGCTCCTTGATGAGCTCAGCAGTACCGGTATCGGTTGCCACATAGACGGAGTTTGTATTAATAACATAAGTTATGCAGATGATATGGTGCTGCTGAGTCCATCAAGTGCAGCCTTAAATAAAATGTTAACTATTTGCGAATCTTATGCTGTGGCCCAGGTGATCAAATATAATGCTGTTAAGAGCGAATTCATGATGTTTAATCCGGACCACAAGCGATACACTAATGTGCCACTTTTTAAGCTCTGTGGAACCCCTTTGAAAAAAAGTTTAGACCTTTAAGTACCTGGGCCACTGGATCACAGATGACCTGAAAGACAACCAGGGTATTGAGAGGGAGCGGAAGTCGCTGTCTGTCCGCTGTAATATGTTGGCCCGCAGATTTGCTAAATGTACTGACGAAGCAAAGATTACGCTTTTCAAGGCTTACTGTCAGTCATTTTATACGTGCAGTCTGTGGGTTAACTTTACGCAGAGGGCATACAGTGATCTTCGCGTACAATACAATAACGCGTTCCGGGTATTGATGGGGCTGCCGCGTTTCTGTAGCGCTTCTGCTATGTTTGCGGAGGCTCACGTAGATGGTTTCACCGCCATAATGCGTAAACGTTGCGCTTCACACCTTAGGCGCATTCGCGACAGCCCCAACAGTATCTTGTGTGCTTTGGCAGACCGTTGGGACTCGCCTATACTTGCTCGATGGATACGGCTGCACGCAGTCAAGTAGTCATCTTGCGGGCGGGGCCGGGTGCCATATATGTTTGTTTGGTTTTTCTGTTTGTCCTTGTTTTATGTTATATGTGTTATGTTTCAATTGTCAATTACTAACATTAGTTATAATCTCTAAAAATTGTTACTAACCTATAATATGGATCATGATGTCCGAAATAAACGTTTATTATTATTATTATTATGAGGCGATGTAGGCGCAGCGGTTACGTACATCAGAGACCAGGATTTGCGCTCGACACATTTCTTAACTTCTTGTTTGACATTCGAGGAACGCTGTACTTTAATTTGATCTCGTACAAAGGAATCTATGGAGTCGAATGACGGTAACTCAGAGCAACGATGCTCCATTTCAAACGCACGCACGGTGTCCTAGTCTAGCTTCTTTAAGGCGATATGTAGAAACACAACGTCCACAAGGTCATTAAATTTCAGGTTCTTGAGCGCAGCTACCGATGCTACGAATTTATTCAAAAATTGCTCTAAGCCAGTGATGTTCGCGGATGATATAGCTTTAAGAGCGAATATCCGGTCTAGATATGAAGAGGCTAACATTCGCTTATCTTCATATTTGTTTTAAAGCGTTTCGAAAATTAACGAATAATTGTATGCTGTTGGTGTGAAACCCGAACAAATGGACTGTGCCCTACCACTCAATTTATTAATTACATAATATGATCTTTCAGCGTCCGATAACGATGGATTGTTATGTATAGTGTTTTGAAAGCTATTAATAAACAACGGCCAAGTTTTAATATCTTCATTGAATACAGGAATATCCATGGGGGGCAATCTAAGTGATTCACGTGGGTGTACCTGAATTTCTGGTTTTGCTTCGCTCTGGGCTGGAGACAGTAAGAGCTTTGCCGTCCTTTTTATGCGACACAACATATCTTCAAATTATAGAAGTGATTGATAGTTCACTGTATACTTAGGGTCGATTTGTAATTCTAAACTATTAATTTTGTTTAATATATATTCGTAATCCGATCGCAAAGAGTCCACTGTTTCGATTTCACATAAAAACGTTTCCCGCACTGAATCCACGTTAATATTTTTTATGTGATCACTCATATATTGTATATTGTATTAACATCATTAGATCCACGGATTTATAATGGAAAGGTAATTCAGTATAGCACTCGTGTTAAGGACTTAGGATTAACCTTAAATTGTTCTCCTTCTTTGCGCAGCCATGTTAAAGAAGATAGCCGTAAAGTTTGTGCTACTTTGAGACAATTGTACAGATTTAAAAATATTTTACTGCCTTGTACGAAGACACTTTTATTCCAATCTCTTATTGTTCCTATGTTTGATAATGCCGATGTGTGTTACTTAGATGCAGACAATTATTTAGTCAATAAATTGGATCGACTTCTCAACTACCGTATCCGTTTCTTATTCGGTCTTCAAAAGTATGACCACGTCTGTTTCTATCGCTCTCAACTTAAATGGTTCAATATCCCACAACGCAGGATTTTTAGAATTCTTATCACTCTCTTCACTATCCTTAACGATCCATTGGCCCATTCTTTCCATGATTGCAATCTTTGTTCCCTTAACTTTCTCGTACTGCAAATCCTTTCTCACCGTACTGGTTTTCCCTCAAACTCCTTCACTGTTACAGTTGTGTTGTTGATTTTTAGAACAATAGTAAAAGAACACTACCGAGACTGAGTTCGTTGGTCACTTCAGTTTAATATTATTATTCCGATAGAGAGCTGATGTCTATCATCTGAGCGTGTTGTCGTCTTTGATTAGTGAAAAAGTCTAAAGGTGGAGTCCATTGTACAGATTCGGGCACATTCCGCTGTGGTGGTTCCGGCCGCTGAGCGTGGTGGTGCTGGGCGCATCCGAGGGGTGCTGGGCGCTGCTGCGCGCGCCGCCCATGCTCCCCGCGCTCGCCTCCTCCGCCGGCTCGCATGCGCCTCCCAACTACGACCACGTGGCGTGGGCCGCGCACGTGCTCGGCGCCACCGTGGGTGTACCACTCAGTTTCATCGTCTTCAATGGTGAGAATAATAATAATATTTTTATTCTGACATACAATCCATATATGAGTGAACAAAAAAAAATGTCGAATTTCGCGAAGATAGTCGCTGAAGGACTGTTTTAGTTTTTTTTTTTGCGCCCGAAGCAATTAAAGGGCTACCCTTTATGTAGGGAGGCGGAAAATGCATTACGCATACCACGATAGCCGGTCTATCGTGGTTATGAGGGACTCACTGCCTACCGGGGGGAACCTAAGAGTTACCCTCTAAAAACCGCCTTTGGGGACTGGCAACTGGCTGCTTAAGCTTCTTATGCCATATCGGGAGCGACCCTCTTTTGGGAAAAGAGGGCGCAGATTGTTTTAGTTAGAAGGACTCTTCTTAAATTATAGTTTAAGCCCAACGCTTTTTTCGAAAAACTCATTTGGATCAAAGATATTTCCTGTCGAAGTATTCGTTCTCACACACAAATGCTCCTCCAAACACCCGCACACAAAACAGCAAGATATAGAAGTTGTTTCAAATTCACTGCAGCGAGAATTTGGAATGACCTCCGTCCACCCATGAGAAAAAAAATGTCAATAGATTGCTTCAAAGCCAAGTATAAATTGGCTCTGTTAAAAAGACAACTCGCTGCAGAGAATTTGAAACATCCCTATGTTAAGTTTTTACATTTACGGGACTTTTTTGTCAAAAATTAATAAGGATAACACACACACACACACACACACACACACACACACACACACACACACACACACACACACACACACACACACACACACACACACACACACACACACACAAAGAAAGTTCAAAGAAAGGAAAGTTTATTTTATATTTTCTATTTCTCGTGTTGTTTTTGAATCTGTTGTTAGTTCATTTCGTAATGGTTGTTTTATGCATATTTTTAAATGTTTTTATTTTGTCTTTAATGTTTTTAATCTTTTTTTTGTAATTGCGATTTAATATTTATATAATATTTTTGTAATTAAAAAAATATTTTATATTGATATAATATTTAATTACTTTGTACATAGCTTAAAAGTATAAGTCAGGTAAATGGGGAGCCTGCTACTTTGGACTCCCGCACAACACCTCAGGGAGGAGGGAGCGGCTGAAAAACAGCTCTGTATGAGATCTGTATCTCGTTACAGACAAAGCTGAGCCGTCTCCTTTTGTCTCAAATAATTATAATGTTCTTTTGTTTTTAACGTGAATGTAACTGTGTGTATTAGAGGCAATAAAATTTATTATTATTATTATTATTATTAACGCTGTCAATAAAGTACGTTTTAAGGTAATGAAACGGTTTATGTCTTGCATAACGAGAAATCGTTATACCGCTATCTGTCGGAACTCATAATGTCTTTCTAGCATTTTTCACGCCAGATTAATTATTTTATGGCATATTTATTAAAAGTGTCATGGTGATGTAAGGATATCCACTACCACGTATTGTGCGGTGGGTGTCGTAAGAGGCGACAGAGGGAAACTGGAACAGGAGATGGTGGCAGCAACATCTTCCTGATAACAACTCAAAATTATAAAAAACTGCTACAGCCAAACCGTTTACCAAGCGTGGCAGTGATGGCAGAATCTATGAGTTATCACTCTTATGAAATAATCTATGGGTAGAATATGAGCTGAGCTGAACTGTTCAATTACTGACTATGTTCAAGAATTAAAAAAAAAAACATTTTTTAAACTTTTCTAACAGATATGTCATATTTATTGCAGGCGAAAATTACAAGAAGCATTACATCGTGGCATGCCGCGTGATCTCGGGCTTAGTTCTGACAGCTGGTGTGATTGCTGCAACAGTTCATTACGTCTTCTGGTACGACGTGGACCACTTCACCTGAACGAGCTCTTGGACGAAATCCAGACGTTATTAAGAGCTTAAATATTCATGAAATTTTTGTGTAGGGTGAAGGAATTCTATTAACTTCCTAATGAGCAACTCAGGCCTCGTTGCTACAATTTTTTTCACAGGCCAAAATTGGATTCTAGACACTTTAAATACTATTTAACAACTGTCAAAACAAACATTTCTACAAAAGAGTGATATACCTAATGTAATGACGTCATAGACTTCAAGATCAAACGATAATCTGATTTTTATATTTTAAATACTAAAAATTCTAATTTAACTTAATATAGAAAATCGACCAAATTTTAGGAATTTTAAATGTGGCAAAGTCTAACTATATAATGTAGTCATTCATAAATTAATAATTTGAAAACTTAATTGGACTTAAAGACTGATAGATAACGTCACAGAATTGATTTTGTCCGTCCGTTATTCATTTATTACGAATAACAGTCAACAGTGACATACGACTTTTATATAAATAATATACTTGTATACAAGAAACACTTATACATTTACGAACTAAAGGTGTGCGTACTCACGCCTTACCCTAATGATATTCATAACTTTTTCTGCCATCATAGTGGTGTCTCTTTGGAGCATGGCGAAATATTGCGGGAAAGTTGACTTGTTAGAAAATTGTAAGGTTTAATTAAAATTAATATAAAATATTAGTTATATTTTATATTAATTGTATTACATATAAACAAACAAATTTAGCGATACTGCTACAAGAAAGAGTTAAAAATATGCAAAAAATTTAAGAGTATACCACTGGGGCATTGTTTTGGGTTGCATACTCTACAAATCGATAAATTTATATTTAAAACGCAACTTCTTTATTATAATAACATCGTGTAACAAATGACTTCATTCCAACTACAATTAGCGACATGGTGAACGATAGATAATTTAAAAAAAGCGAAAGGTAAGATTAGCGCTCATTGACAGAGTATTGTGTAAGTAAGGTATGTCATGTACAAAAGTGAGAGAAAATCAAAGAATCTAATTCGAATTTCAAATATTCCTTCTTTTATATTTAGTTAATTTTTAGCTACAACGAATTCTACTTGTAGTTATATTAATTAAATATTGTAAACATATTTTACCTTTTTGATATATTTTATATTATGATACAAAATGGTCCTGTGAGCTATTCCTACATATCCATCAATTTACTATGCTACTGTTGAACTTGGTACGAATTTGAAAATTGACGTAAAATAGAACTAAATTAGGACATAGCAATTTTCTTGAAGTAAAGGTAGGGACAGACGTGCTCATTACTAGCACCAATGCATGATTTTATTGCGCAAGTGCTCGTTAGTAGCGCGCGTGTGGCGCAGCATTGCTACTAATGAGCATGCTCAAAAATCGACCGACGTTTGATTTTCGAGCGTGCTATCTGAGGCGCGATTAGAAGGGCGTGCTCCGAGTGCGTCTGAACTGAACGGGATTGCATAGGAGCATGTTTTATCGAATCGATCTGGATCGCGACAGTTGCTGCGTCAATTTAAAATAAAAAACCCTTGATTAGGTTGCAAGCAATATGATTATTTTATTAAGTTCTATACGGATAGCACTGTCACTATGTCTTTGTACATCCATTTCGGCCGAGAGCCTGGTGCCAAATAGCACGTCTCATGCTTTAAGCGTGCTTATTGCTGGAAAAAGTGAACAGTTACAGAGCATGCTCATTTTAAGCAAGCTTATGAGCATGTTTTTTATACTGGTCTGTACGAACTGTAACAGCAAGTAAATTAGCACATACATATCTGTGTAACATAAATGGGTATTATAAAGACTTCTATGTATTCACATAAAATGAATACCTATTTATTTAAGAATATTACAGTAATCTACTCCTTAATCCACCAGTGTGCGTGACGATTGCAGTCTCAATGGACTGCGGATACCGCTTACCATCACGACTGTTACTTTTTAGTTGTTCTAAACTTCTAATAATATTATTAATGTTGAAACAGAATTTTCCATAATTTTTTGACTCCATATATACATACATATTTATTGTTAGTACAATACAATAGTCTTTTATAATATATGTCTAATTATAATTGTATTTAATATATTTCATATGCTTTATACTTAAGCTTTTTTACGTACAAAATGACAGCAGAAATTGTTGTAATATTGTCGTGAAAGGCTGCAGTGATATTAGTAGTATACTTGTAGTACGAATGGGTCGGCTCGGCCCGGCCGAGGAACGGAAGGACCACGCTCTCACAGAATACCAGCGTGAAATAACAGCTTAACGCTGCTGTTTGAGTGTAGAGAATCGGAGACCCGTTTAATTGGAATCAAGGCATTACATCTTAGTCCATCTTAGATGACTATGGGCCACAGCAACCACTTACCGTCAGGTGGACTGTGTGCTCGTTTGTCACCCTATTCTACAAAAAATAAGGTAGGATTAATTTATAATTTATAGATTTCCATGAAATCGCGCTTTTTTGTTTTGTATCAAAATATTCTATTTAAGTTGACATATCGAAGTTAATCTATTAATAAATAGTATAAGCATTACATTTAACGAATGAGTAATTTTAAAAAAATGTTTAAATTATTAAGTTTTTGATAAATCGAAGAACGAGGTGCTAAATTCAGATTATTAAGTCACGAAAGCGAAAGCTATTGATGTTTAATATGGCTCGAACTTATAGTAGTTATTAAAAAATATTACTGGTGTCTAGGATCAGGGTACAATCTTTAAAAGCCAAATATTTTTCCGGCTACATTATGGCGACACCAAAGAAATTATTAAATCTAGTCAACATGTTAATTAAACAATTGTAATTAGCTTCTGTCAAATTTATTTAATTATATTAACCATTAAAACTATTGTCTATTTAGTATTCTATCTGTGGTAATTTTAAGAATTTGTACCTTTACTTATAACACCTGACTGGCAATTTTCGAAGTCAAAAACCCGATAATGACAAAGCGACTTTTTAGATTTTATCTAACTCGCTTTTAGTATATATAAAATACATAGATTATTAATGTTCTGATCTAATCAATTTCATCAAAATTGTTTCATACATTTTGATATTTTATTTCTAATCTAGATATAATAATAATGTCAATGAAAAATCCTCCTTTATTTTATTTAGCTATAATATATAGCTATAATCGGATTAAAATAGGCTAAACTGGTCCAGTATTGACACCAGATGTGTGTTATTATTAATTAGTATCGACAGCTGTGTTAATTTCTTGATATGATATCATCTAATGTAAACATTTTTACCAGGGATTCGCCAACTTGATTGTGACTTTTTTATATTATTAATTGTGTATGGTTAATATGAAAATAAAATTTGATTATATTTACTCGTTTGGTTTTTATTAATATGAAATGGTGACGCTAAACAAATGCGTGGCTATGAACGTACCCAGACATCAAAGTACGCCGTCACCATAGAATTCCACATCGTTGTCCCTTATATCGTATCAAGGTACATAAACTTTGTTGGTCTAGTGATCGATAACATAATTGTCCATCATGATATCTCGGATTCTAATGAGACGACAAAAATTATTCGATTAGACCCAGAGGGGTCTAGCCAAAATCAGCCATTGGGTTTTCTTTCAAAAAGTTAATTAGTTTCAGTAGTTGCCCGGAGTCAGATATTTGGCGCTGTTTCACTCCCTTGCCACGGAAAACACGTAAAGCCGTTGGACCTCGGTTCTCGGTCATGGTCGTGTCGGATTACCGTCCCATCGGACTATTAGAGTGAGGAAATAGAGAGTGTACCCGTGCTCGCGCATACTCTGGGATACTATAACCATGTACTGCGCAGATGACTAATCTCTGTTGAGATTGGCCACCTTGACCGAAATTCGGTCTAGAGGACATTATTACTAAAACAAGTCAGCAGGCAGCACTTTTGAAACCTCGACTGATAATTTGAGTTTTAAAACAGTTAGTTCTTCACCTTAAGGTACCTACTGCGAGTTGCCGAGGCCGTCGTATATTCTTGGGGATGTTGCGATCTATAGGCCTATTTTGGGGTACTAGGTCCGGGTAGAAAGAGTACTTATTGAATTTTATTAATTAATTTATATACAAAACTTCTGTAACTATAAGCTGTCATAATGGAATAACCTTACAGGTTGTGATACACGAGCGCACAGTCCGCCTGATAGTAAGTTGATGTTGTGGCTCATAGACATCTACATCTTTTCTCAAGAATCAAAGTGCTGATGCGTTGTCATCCCAGAGGACTAAGATAGAAAGCCTCATTTCCAGTTAAAAGGATCTCCTGTTCTGTACACTTACCATACGAAACACAGCAGTATTAAAATAATATTCTAAAATAGTATTCTGTGTGGTCCTTTCCCGGTCGAACTGACTCATGAGTGCTACTACCATACTGTAGCTGTAGCCTGGCTCTATCTCTTATAATGCAAATCATGAACTTTATAGCAAATTGTATATAATGCTTTCCTTCTAACTCGCTCGAACCACTTAAAAAGATAACAAAACAAGTCTATCGCACTTACTATAAGGTTGAGAGTACAGTATACGTACGTGTAAATAGCACCTCAGCTACAACAAGCTCGACCTACCGCGACAATGTTTTACGAGTATGTCTACCGATACTCGTATGTTATCATAAACTGTGACCATGTTCCAGACCTAAGCGTGTAGTGGCGGTGTAAGAATATGCTCTAACTTATAACAACCCGCAGGTGTTGTAAGTAGCGCATACTCTTACACCGCCACGCCACGCGAAGAAGGGAAACAAATCAGGTGATGAGAAGCAGCCTCTTCTTAGTAACAACTAAAAGCGAATCCACTTGCCAATATAAGCAATTGCCTTCTATGACTTTACTAGGCTGTAACGGTAACGGTAACGGTAACGGTAACGTTGTTCCTAACGGATCGAAATTCCTTTATGTAGTGGTGTTCATCGCGGAGTTGAGTTGGCCCTCTGCAACCAACTCTTAGGTCGGTAAACAGAGACAAAGTTTAAACAAAAACTTCACAATATTAAAATTTGCGTGTTAGCAGTAATGGCTTATGAATCTGAGACGTGGTCCTTCACTGCTGAGTGTATGAGAGATCTCAAAGTGGATCAGCGAGCTATGGAGACGGCCATGCTCATGGTTTCTCTGCGTGATATATACTTAGAAATTAAGATATCCGCCGAACACCCAAAGTAACCGTCATAGCCCAGCGGATTAGTAAGCTGAAAAATGGGCCGGTAATATATAGTTCGAAAAACCCACAACCGATGAAGAAGGAATGTTTTCGAGTGGCAACCTCGTGCCAGTAAGCGAAGTGTAGGGCAGCCCCCTACTAGATGGAGTAATGACCCGGTAATCCTATCTATGCAGGAAGTCGATGGATGCTGGTAGCTCAGGAACGTGCTTTGTGGCGTTCCCTGGGGCGGCCTATATTCAGCAGATCACTTGTGAAGAGCTGTAATGATGATGATGATAATGACTCACAAACCTTCAGACTAGTTACAATTATGATAACAAATTACGTATTACTGTATAAAATCAGGCTTGTAAGCTCACGAAGTCATTCTGCAACTTCTTTTTCGGAAACGTTTTTATTTTATTTTATTTAAAAAGTACACTTACAATACACATATATGACATAATCACGAAAATATACACATTTCGATACTCTCAGATATGTATATCAATATAACAAGTGTACATAACATTCGCAACGGCGTGGGACACATCTCCGGAATAGCTAGAAGAAGCGAAGCTGCGGCGTTGAAGAAACGGCTCGAAAATGGTCAAAGGATGCATGAAGATAGCAGGAGTGTGAAGACGATGCGGCGCTGATGATATTTGCGGCTAATTCTTGTTTATTATTAGAACGTTAAATATATACGTCAAATTATCTCGCATCGATATGCAGGTAATTAGGAAATAAATGTTTTCTTCAGACCTTCGCCTTCTTTGTTATGGTAGCAGCAGGGTATATATTATTTATTGCCGTTTAGGGTTGATTAGCCTGGCTGCTACAATTCCATCATATCATGCAATTTTGGGTTAATTTGGAGTAGAAATAACATCCAATTAATACAATGCAAATAGAAACTATTCAAGTAAATTGGGTACTTAAATAAAAAGATCTAAAGAAGAAAAAAACAGGTTTAATTATTAAGTGGGAACATGGTAGATATTATATTGTCTTCAAGAGTATGTACATTTTTAATTAAAGTTTAAGATAAATTCTATTCAAATTATAATTTATATCAGGAACTCGACGATAAATGATTTTGAAGTTGTATAAGTTTAATTTTGAAAGCAATATAGAGTCGTGAAATATGTCAATGCCAGGTACGGTTATTGCCATATATACGCATGATAGGAGCGTGATTCCCGAGATGAGTTTTCGCGAAAGGAATATGAAATGATGACAATTTTAGGATGCGAAAACGGGGATATTTTATTGTGTTAACGTGGAATAGCAAAAGAAATGCGGTCAAGTAGGTCACTGCACTTAACTTTATTGTGTACTATTTTATGTAGAAAATACAAATCTAGAATGTCTCGTCTATTTCGGAGAGACATCATTTTAAATTTGTCCGGTCGCTGATTGCAGGGCTGTATGACATACCACTGGCATGAAAGGCAATATGTCGAGTAAAGGCGCGCTGTGAACTTTCAACCCGTTGGAAGTGCACACTAAAAGATGGTTTCCATATAACACTAGCGAATTCAAGGTGACTTCTTACGAAAGCAATTATATAAAAGAATTTTAGACCCAGAAGAAAATCCCTTTGTATGATTGCGTTTAATGAATCCTAACAACTTCGCGGCTTTGTTAACAATAATATTTATATGTGATTGAAAGGTTAACTTTCTGTCAATAGTTACTACTAAGTCTTTAATCTCCTGTATCTCTTGCAAGCTACATTATCTATTAAGTAACTAGAGACAAGCGGTTTTATTTTCCTGGTATATTTTACATGGAAGCATTTGTTAGCATTAGAAGTTATACTATTGACGTCACACCAATAAGATATTCTATTCAGATCATCTCGTACAGCTTTATATTCTCCACTGATTTTAGCTTTTTATAAATTTTTAAATCATTAGCAAATAACGAGCAACGATAATTTTTGATTTCTCTGGTGATGTCGTTAATAAAAACCAAGAATAATAGAGAGCCCAGATGCGAACCTTGAAGCACGCGGATTGAGCTTGATACTGTCTAGATTCAAAACCATTGACAAGAACAATTTCAGATGTCTTTTCGAGATAAAATCTAAACCACCTAATGAAGAAAGGACCAATACCATACAGAGAAAAAAAAATTTTTTTCCTGGACCCCCCCCCCAAAAAAAAATCAACTAAAAAAAAAAAAGTTTAAATATAACAAGAAAAAAAAAAATAAAAAAAACAAAAAAAAAAAAAAAAAAAACCCCCAAAAAAAAAGGAAAAACCCCCCCCCCCTTTTTTTCGACATCTGTTTCATTAATCTTCAATTTACTCAAATGTGTAATATTGCTGTTTTGCATAAAGCGTGCCACTATGTTGTTAGTTGTTTCGGTGTAAATGGATGACAAATGGTTTGCAAACAAAAAGAGATTGCAACCTTGTTATCCAATTTTATGGACTATCTAAGTAGCTGTAGAGCAATTTGTTAAATAAATATATTTCGTTGGTTTATTTTTAATAGACGGTGAATATTTATATTACGAGAGGAAGTGTGAAGGAATAAAAATTAAGTGACATTTAGATTCCAATAATTTATTTCTTTGACTCTAGCACTATTAGTTGTAATTTAAAATTAACTACACAATTATCTTGGCAAGTCATTGCTCTGATGATTGATTGACGAAAATTGATGACACTGTTGCTTGCTTTGGCCAAACTCAATAATACCTATAGTACATAGTCTACGGTAAAAGTATTTGGGTATGAGATCAATATCTACAGGCGTCGTTTACTATAAATTCAGGCAATAAATATTTGATCTATTTTAAGCTTGTGATCCGGCCAGTTTCGTTCGCATATGATCTATTATCGTGACATTATTAAGATTAATTATTAAGATAATTAAAGACAATTTATTTTATCGTTTTTCAAAGAAATCTTTAACTTTGTCGGATAAAATATAACCCGAATCCTTTGTGACATCTTTCTCTATCTGTTCGAAACTTTACATCACAATCGTTTCAGCCTTTCTGATTATCAGCCCGGAAAAACAAACACGAAAATTTTAAAAGTGGTTATTTACGTTTTAATTACATGCAAATAACCCTGAGCTTAATTGAAACCAGTTATATCAATATTACAGACGGACATTACAATTTTATTTATATATAAATATGCATGTATTCTAATTATATATTAAATAATATCCAGAATTTGACTCCAAATACTCAGTCAAATACTTAGTCTTATAGCTTGACAATGTCATGTAAAGGTCCTTAAAACTAACTTTTCATACTCTGTACAGTAATTTTAACTAATGCATTAAATGTGAGGGAGACTCATTTTGTTTTGATTCCTTAACAATTATGTCACTGCGATTTATCCAGTCTTATTTCAACAGCTTAAAGGCCTACACTGTACTCCAATTTCGGTACACCTACACTCCTGACACGGCGTTGATAACTCTGTTATTATCCTTCCAACTCGATACATTTGTCCGTAGATGTTGCATCCAGCTAATTTCAATAATCCTGGTCCAAGCCCACCTAAAGAATTAAAAGAAGTAGGTATATGACTTTCTTGTGGAACTGAAGTGTATTGTCCAATTTCACTTTTTTTAGTTACTTCTACAGGCTTCGATGCAACAGTTGGTATTTGGGTAACAGGTCTTCTAAATGGTGGAGGCTTTCTCGTAACAAGTGGTTTAAATGGGACTGCTACTGGACGGGGAGTAGTTTTTCTTATAGCAGTTGCTTCGCCTAGAACTAGATGATCAATACGATTTATTGTATTATGTGGTTGTTGAATTTTTGGTGGCGTATATGATGCATGGTGCGTTGCAGGAGTTGCTGCAATCGCCGGTTGTCTATTGGTGCTTGGTCTTGGTGTACTATTTATTGGCATAGGCACTGGTAATTTTGTCACCGGTGTTGATTGAACTGCTGAAATCGTAGTTGTTTCATAACTATCACTAAGAAGAAGTTTTAAAACGCTCCCGAATGAGAATCCTTCATCATCGTCATCTTCATCTTCATATTCTTGTGAATTATTACTGTGTGCGTCTAAATCATTTATGATTTTCGTTGGTGTACTAGCTGTATTTTTTTCAATAGAATTTGTTTCTAGTTTCATTTCTGTTTTTTCCGCTGGAACTGTTCTATTAATTAATGTAGAAGAGTAGCTATGAGCTATGTTTGGTTGCGATGTTGTTGTAATTACATGAGATATTGTTGTAGCGTTTTCTGATAAAGGCACTTCCGTCAACAATTCTGTCATGTTAGCTGAAGGTATCTCAGTTTTATTTAAAGTATCTTGTACACTTCTTGTGGATATGTATATTGGTGCTGGTGTAGTCTTATTACCTGAAAATAAAACGCTAGTTAGTTCGTTACCACGAATGGTTGACCTTTTATTTGCGGTGTAAGAATATCCCATATCATCCTGTAGGTTTCAAGTAGCGACAGTAATAAACAAACTAGTAGATGCGTAGAAGTGTCTTAATTCCGTGACAACTATGGCAAACAGCAGAAAGTTTTTTAATAGTATGTATTTTATCAAATCAAATCAAATAGTTTATTTGTTATTCACAGGTAATAAAAAGGTCTTAATTTTAATTAATAATTATATATATATATATATATATATATATATATATATATGATGAAATAGATGAAATGTATCTATGCATCTCTGATGCCTTTCTTTATTTTCCAAAATGATATTGTCCAATGTTTTGTGTCTTTATTTGTGAAGCATGCCGATTTCCTTAACATTTGTTTCAAATTTAGAAATTCAAAAAGTAAAATCAGATAGGTACCTTCATTACAAATTAAATCACCACAGCATAGGTCTATCGAGCTTGAACTGGATGGTCGTCTTTTACATCCTGGAGGAATATGGCAAGGGCGCTGAGAGCAGTGTAAATCACCCCAAGCACAAGTGCACACCGAACATGCTAAATATATAGATTCTCCTTCAAGAACCCTGCGGCCGTCTCCAGACACACAATCACCTTAAAATATTTAAATTTATTAAAACTTTTCTGTGTTAGACAAAAGTGTTCTAATTTTCCATAAGTATTTAAAAGCGCAACACTTATGTGACAAGTGATTTTATTTAGATGTTTAAAATTCGTTTTTAAATGGTAAGATAATACATATGGGTTGCATACTTTACCTTTGACGGTATCTAGTTGCATTGATGTGGTTAAATGTGGTATAATGGAATTGGCTGGTGTGCTAGGGTATACTCCGTAATAATCATTAATAATGCTTGGGCCTTTTGGTATGAAACCTCCTTAAATTTTAAATATTAGTTATAGATAAGTTTTTCATTTAAATATGTGATGTCTTGCTGTATTATTGAAACAGACTAAGGATTTATTTATATATAGTATTTATATATATAGTTAATTTCATTACAAATAATATCAATATGCTATACCTTCAGTTTCCATAGGAGGTGAAAACAAATTTACTGCTGGAGTCTCCAATTCAAACTTTGTGATTGGATTTGGTACTTTGGTAACTGCCTTATTTCCTTGCGGCACGTTGCTACTGGCAGATCCTTGTACAGTATATTCGTGCAATGCGGTGACTATATCACTAGTAATACTGGGATATTCATTGGTAAGGTCCACTTCATGAACAGAAAGTGGATATTGATGAGGTTCAACTTTCTTCGATAAAAATATTGGAAATTGGGTTGGATTATAAAAGTCTTCTCTTCTTGTTGCATAGGGAATTTCTTTAGTTCCTACGCTAGAATAATAAACTGGATATTTATCTTGTTTTTCTCGACTAGGATACGTAAAACTTTCTTTCGACGATATATCGTCATCGACGACAGCGTCTGCTGCAACGAAAGGAATGATCCTAAAAATAAATTAAAGTGTTATAATATTTATTTATGAAATAAATATACAAAAATAAAATTATAATATATTATAGGCACTTTAGATTTGGTAACGATGGCGGTAACGTAGGCTTATTGTAGTTATTATAATCGTAATCTTCCATTGTTTTCTTCGAAATATTCAGGGCATCATTCATTTCGGTCGATACTGACATTGTAGTTGAGGTAACAGTGGTCGAGAGCGTTGGGTTCGTTCTTATGGAGCTATTTAATGAACTAGTCACTTTGATGGTAAAAGATTCATTATCATCAAAATCTTCATTATAATTTCTCTCGGTTATGATGTCGTTCGGATTATAGGTGTGATTTTCCAAGGTTGGCATGATATTTGGTATACGAGGTTGAAAATCAGACATTTCAACATATTTCTCTGTGTCATTATTTTCGGTCGAGTTCAGAGTTATTGTTGTAGAAGATAATTCTGCAGTACAATTAATAGTTCCGTTAATCATTATTTTTACAGTTCCATCGGGTTGTTCTGTTGTTTCGTCTTCATATGAAATTTCTGTTGTGGCTTCTGTTACTAAAGTTGTCGTTCTCTCAGTCGTTTCGATAGTTTTAGGTGTCGTTTGTACTGTCGTAGTGGTAACATTTTCAATGGCTTTTTTGCTTGTGTTATGAGAAACTGGAGGACCGCTTGTTTTCCTTTTCACTTTTGTTGTCGTAATCAAATCTTTATTTACTGTTGTTATTGTAGTTTCATCCGTTTCTGTAGTCGACAATAATGTAGTCGTTTCATTAACATATGACAATGCGTTGTGTAAGGATCGATCCTGATTTCTAATTGAAATAAGAGCGTTGTCTATTATCGGCTGAAGATGAAAACCTGGTAGACCTATAACAAAAAGTAAGTTAATACTTTTTATGATCAGGTAAATCAAAGAATGTGATATTTTCGTGAGTAACCTTGAGAAATGATAAGTGGATGACAAGACTCTGATAGATATATGTTTACTCTGTGTATATACCGTTTCTAATAGTTATATCAAACGTAAAGTACCGATCGACAAGGGAAAGCAAGATCAAAACAATACTAATTTGTAAAATAAGATTTTGTCTTAAATTTAAAGCAAAAATGCTTTTTATCACATAAAATTTTGATTAAAACACCGGGCCCAATTTGAGCAATAATTTACTAAAAACTTATTCTTATTTTGATTTTATCTATAAAGATAGGAGTTTGAATATTATTACTTAACAATTTTATTTGATACTAGAATATTCATATTTTGGACTGGAAATATCGGTAGTGTCTGAAAAAGAAGGAAGATTAAGCTTACCGCGACGATGTTGATGATCACATTGATATTGATGTGGACAGCATTGCCCTGGCGCCAGAAGGGGTTTACATCCAAGCAATGGCGGAGCACAAGCCAAGTGCTGGCATTTCACAGAACCACGAAGACAGAAGCAGTGAGAACAATTTATGTTGATCCCTGATACAATCCGCTCTCCTTCCATTACCCATTTCCCCTCCACTTTGCAATCTGAAATTAATGACATACTTAGAATTTATTATAAAAATATTAGCTTTTGTTACGTAATTTTAAATACAATTAGAAACAAAATTATAACTACCACATTTATTTGTAGCAATCATATTCAAAATTTGCTAAAATTTGCGTGAAAATTTAATTAGCTACTCGTAAAATCGACGTGTTTAACGCGGATTTAATATCTTATATATAATGGATTCCTCAAAGTAACGCCTGATTGTATTAAATATTTTATTTTAATATAAACTAACTTTTTTACCGTTGTAACCGTAGATTATTTTTATTGAATACGAGGCTTTCCATCTCAGTCTTCAGGGGTGACAACGTCTGCATATTGATTCTTAATCGAGGTAGGTGCCTATGGGCCACAGTATCCACTTACCATTAGTCAGACTATGTTCTCGTTTGTTAACCAACTTCAGTAAACATGGATTTGAACTGATTTAAAATTAATTATGAGAAAAGTGATTTATCGCCATTTCATATATTCCAAATATAAATTAAGCAGACCAACGATGATCCTAAACTAAGTATCACAGTAATCAAATAAGACCTACTGTAAGAACTATAAATCAGCACTTTTTTATAAAGAATACAGGTAACAGAAGAGAACACAGTTCACCTGATGGTGAGTGAATGAAAATACAAAGGCGTTGTCACCCCTAAAGGCTAAGATGGAGTGCTTTGTTTCCAGTAAAATGTGTCTTCAGTTCTCTACAATCACCATACGAAACACAGCTGCATTAAGCTGCTATTTTACGCTGTTATTCTGTGAGAGCCTGATCTTTCTAGCTGCAGCGAGGCTCTACCACATATCTGAGGGCACGGCAGTGCCCCCACCAATTTGAGTAAAAAAGTGGCACGGCCGTACCATACTTTCCTCGAAGCAGTTTAGACCATTTTCAACCGTACCATAACTTCGTTGTAGATATAATTAGAAGTCTGAATTTTCAGTAAATAAGCTGGCATTGTATATACACAACATATTTCAAACTTTATTCAATTTGAACCAGTAGTATAAGAATTATAACTAGTCAAAGTTTCTTAATTTTGTTAATATAAAAAGTTAATCTATTTATTTAAAACATAATAGATTTTTGATATTGATAACGTCGCTATAAGATGTTGATAGGTTATCTAATTACGTAATAACTTAAAACATAAGGACCCTTAAGTAGGGACTGAATAAATTAACTGACTTGGTATTACATGGCTCTCACAACTTTTTACGTTAGAAGAACTGAGTTGCAAGACTAGTTTTTTTTTTACAAGTTATGTTTTTGATGGCATTACTTTTTACTGTTACCTGTAGATTGTTAAAAATGATGATTTTGTATTCTAACTTGGAGTATGACAACTTACCATGTACATGTCGTTCATCAGGGGGGTTTAGTACTGACATAGTCACAGTAGTATCTTTGAGGGCAGCAAACTCCAGGGGCAGGGCGAGCTCGACATCCGTCTGGGGGCGGCAGGCACTTCGGTCTCACGCAACGACGAGCCCCACCCAAACAGAAGCACTGTTCGCATGCTGTGTTGGAGCTCATTGCAGACCCCGCTGCGTAAGCTGTGCCACCTTCCACGCACACTGGAAAAACTAATTTTTTGTATTTTTTTTTCTTTATTGATCATAGAACCAACAACACGTTATAAATATATATAGAAATTCTTAAGTAACGCTTAATGCAAATAACAGTTCTTACTTTACATACATATATACTAGCTTGCCAGGCAGACGTTGTTCTGCCCTTTTCGACGACCTTTGTCTTATGAAAAATTCCTATAAATATTCCTTAAATTCGCAAAAAGAAATTGTTTTGGGTCACTCCTGGGCAAAAAAAAACAATCCTATCTCTCAAGTTGGACCAAACTGCACACGGTGTGCAAATTTGATTAAAATCGATTGAGTAGTTTAGGAGTCCATCGCGGACAAACAACGTGACACGTAATTTATATATATTAAGATAATATCCATTGATATAGTTGACACATTAATTTAGTGCTTAAATATTTTAAGCTACCTCAATAATAAGTTTAAACAAAAGAGAAGTTATAATTTGTAACGGAATAAAAAGCAGAGAAATAAAATAAAATATTACAGTACTGAAATATTATACAAAATATTCAACACACTCACACACATAATACACAACACAACACTTCACATCACATGCGCTCGCATTTGTGTATGTGTTTCTTACTTGATGTTAAAATAATATAAAATGATATGATATAAAATGATTTGTGTGCTTTTATTAACTTTCTGATTATAAATTTTGTGGCCGTGGAAGGAAAAGGGGAGATCTCCCGCCAGGCAAGGTGTTCTGCCCGGGGAGCGGCCAACACTCCGTGTGATAGTTCGATGATGTTCTATATATACTGTTTATGATTCGGAATGTTGATAGCGTGATTTAGGCTTCGATGTACTTTCGCTTGTGCCGCGACCACAGCGCCGCCACAATCTACTTACCATGACCATTAGACGAGGCTATATCAGGGTGTTCGGTTTCAAATCTGGCAGAAGCACCGCGTTCCATTGTTATTGCACCATCTAGAATCACATTTACATAAACAATATCATTTATTTACATAACATTGAAATATATACAATATTAAAGAAATTAAAATAATTTAAAGTAGAAACTTAAATTATCCTACAGTCCTATTGCACGCGGTATAGTGCCATAAACACTATAGCAGGAGTGGCCAACCGGTCGATCGCGACTATTAGTCCAGTCAATCGTGGCGAGTCAAATAATGTAATAAACATAAATACGTAGAACAGACTGCGCAACGTAATCACCAACTGCTGCACGCATCATCTTTTATAATTTTCAATCGCCGTTCCGTCATATTATTTATTCTGTGGTTCCGTCACGTTATTTCTCCTCCCCTTTACGCAGTATAGCGCTCTTTTGTTTTCGGCACGCGATGAAAAATAAGCGGTAAGCCATTCATGGTTTACAGCTGTATTGAAATACCTACAGTGATTCGCCGTATATAAACGATAAGTAAAAACATAAACGAACAAATAAAAAAGATACGGTCCGCTGCGTTGGTTTTTCGCTACATCACTGATACTGCACAATTACTTATTTTTCTTCGGATGGTCTTTGAAGATTTCTCGCCAAAAGAAGAACTGCTAAGTATGATTTCCATAAAAGGAAAAACTCATGGCGTTGATATATTCTCAGAATTCAAAGCATATATTAGCCAGATTAGGCTACCTTTGTATAAACTCGTATCAATGACAACTGATGGGGCTCCTGCAATGTCAGATATTCACAATGGTTTTATTGCTCTTTGTCATAAATAGTTCATTACCTACCACTGCATAATTCATCAACAAGTACTGGCTAGTAAGAGACTAAACACTAAACATGTGATGGATATTTCTTTCAAGATTGTAAATTCCATAAAAGAAAAATCTTTCCAAAAGTGGGTCTTTAAACAGCAATTAGATGAGAAGGAACCGGATTTGGCATAGTACACTGACGTAAGGTGGTTGAGTCGAAGCAAGTTTTTGCAAATATTTCGAGACCTATTGGACGAAATAATAAAATTTCCTAATGAGAGAAAAAATTTCAACAATTTGTAAACATCAAGGATCACATGGAAACACCAAGAACCTACAAATAAATTCCTGACAAGTACACGGCAGAAATTAAGGCAGTATTATCAGACTTTGAAATTCGCTTTAATTATTTAAAAAAAATTGAGAAGTTGGTGAAATTCATCAGTTACCGTTTAATAATTCTATTAAACATAGTAATATCTATGAAATGTCTACAAAATTTGCAGATACTTTTCAAATGGACCACATGATACTTCAAAACTAAATTATTACTCTGCGCTGCGACATATTTCATGCATAGTTTTTTTAGATTCCTCGGCCCTTTTTTGTATAATCAAGTCAACGCAATTTTGTACATATATCCAATAAAAATGGCAGACTGTAAAAAGGTAATTCGAACATGGTTACAAAATTTGTCATAAGATGATACGGAGAAGTTGCTGATTGTTTTAAGTTAATTAATATCATAAGTAAATTAATGATAATATATTTTACCCAAATAACCCTTATTAGTTAGTACGTTATTCATTTTACATAAGAAACAAAAAATATTTGTTATGTATCTTTTAGCACATACACCTTAGATACAGGTTTATCCTAGTTCAGGTGCTTGTTATTATAGACTATTTTTAAAATTAAGACTTATTGGAATAATTTGTACAGTTTATCAAAAATAAAATAAATTATTATTATTATATTTCTAAAAGCAAGGTCATCCTCAGGTTTAGATTTCTTGGCATTGGTTTCCAACGAGAAATATCCAAGTTTGAAGAAATGTGTTGAACAATTGCATTCGGGTTTTGTTTCAACATATTTATGTAAGTCAGCATTTTCCTACTTAAAACAATCAAAAAATTAACACCGTTCTCGCTTGACAGTAGCTTATACACTGGATCTTTTAAGGTTGGCAATTTCCAACTACAAACCTGATTTTGCTAGTCTACCGGAAGATGCTCAGACGCAATGCTCACTCTAATATACATTAAAAGTTACAAAGAATAATTTTCAGTTTTATGTTTTCTCTCTTAATAAAATAAAAAATACTATTTAATTGTGTACTGAAATATGCTGTTTCATTTAAGATTTCGAGAAGTATGTAATTGGTAGATCGCACAGGGCTTCCTTAGTAAACAGTAGATCCTGGATCTAATTAAGTCGGCCACCCCTGCACTATAGCGTTTCCTCACTAATTGATTATACTTAGACTTAAAGAGAGAAATCATCTCTCTTTTTCTCCTATCACCAGTAGGGACAAGCAGTCTTGCATACAGTTCTTGCGACAAATGACACAAATATGCAGTCATCTCTCAAAACTCATATTTGCGCCACTTACTTAGTTCAGCTAAGCCCCTGATGTCTCTGATATCTATGTAAGCAACATCCCACACTAGGGTTTTATCTCTCTCCCAAGGGACAAAAGTCATACCGTCGGGTCTCCTGCCATCGTCTCTAAATATGCCACAAGGCTCAATATTTTATTATAAACAATGATATTACCTTAAACAATGACAAAATGTTATTGTGTCGGTATCGCTAAGATTGCTAAGATCAGCATGTAAAAGTAAACCATTTTGTGCTGCATTTACTAACATGTTGTCTAACATGGTGATTATTAGACTAACCGTGCAGGGTAGTCGATAAATTCCTAGCCTTTAGTTTCTGTGGCCTAAAAAGCTAAATAATCAATATGTTTGGTAGTGATTAGCATTATGATAAATAATCGCAGCTTTTGACAGTACTATTTTGTTCTTTTCTTATGCTACCTAGTAGCGTAATTAACATTACTGATACTCTGTTAGCAAGTAATCTTAAAATTATTGTGTTAGTAGTGGTTCACGAATGTAGTCGCATCTCGGATTCAAACCCACGATATTTTAAAGAGGGATAAACGGGCACATAGTCCACCTAATGGTAAGAAGACGCTTTAATCCATAAATACCTATGTCTATATTTTTCTTTGACTGCGTTGTCTAGTGGTTGTAGTAGTGCCATTGCTGATCATGAGGTCCAAGTTTCAAATCCCGGGTCGAGCCCAAAAATCAATTATTGAGTTTTTCTGTCAAGAAATTCTCGATAGCTGCCCGGAGCCATGAAGTTTGCAGTGTCTCGACCCCGTGCCCCGGAAAGCACATAAAGCCGTTGGTCTTACTCATTGCGTTGGCTCTGCGCCTGATCTCTCTCCGGTCGTGTCGATTTACCGTCCTCTCGGATTATGAGAGTGAGGGAATAAAGAGAGCACCTGTGCTCGCGCATACACTTTGGCATTATAATCCTATCCTGCGCCGATGGCTAGCCTCCGTTGAGGCTGGCCACCGTGACGGAAATTCGGTCTGGAGGACATTATTATTACATCTATCTTAATTTAAGAATCAAAATGTAGATGCGTTGTCAACCTTGAAGGATAAGATCGATGCCTCATTTCCAGTAACTTTCTCCGCTTCTCTACACTTACCATACGACATACAAGCAGCTTATATTGCAAAGTTTGCTTTTTTACGCTGGTATTTGGTGAGAGCGTGATCTTCCGCGATCAAGTCGAGCCATTCGTTGCTTCAACCATAATATGTGTGGCTCTACCACGTATACCACAATAGGTCTGTGAGCTTCAACCATAATATGTGTGGCTCTACCACGTATACCACAATAGGTCTGTGAACATCTTTAAGATCGTCCCTGCTAGTACATTAGATTTCATAGACCACAAATTGTCGCAAAAGAACACCGTTTTTCCTACCAAGGATGATTCGCGAGGCTATTGAAATTAAAAAAAAACATCCTATTTTCAGTAGAGAAGAAGAATGGGTGCTACTATCTGCTTGAGATCCTATAATCATCATCATCATCATCATTACAGCCCTTCACAAGTCCACTGCTGAACATAGGCCTCCCCCAAGTAATGCCACAAAGCACGGTCCTGAGCCACCTGCATCCATCGATTTCCTGCATGTCTTACCAGGTCGTCACTCCATCTAGTGGGGGGTCGCCCTACACCACGCCTACCGGTACGAGGCTGCCACTCGAGAACCTTTCTTCCCCATCGGTTATCGGTTCTTCGAGCTATATGGCCGGCCCATTGCCACTTCAGCTTACTAATCCGTTGGGCTATGTCGATCACTCTGGTTTTACTGCGGATATCCTCATTTCTGAGTCTATCACGCAGAGAAACTCCAAGCATAGCCCTCTCCATAGCTCGCTGAGCGACCTTAAGCGTCCTCATACGGCCAGCAGTGAAGGACCACGTCTCAGATCCGTAAGTCATCACTGGCAACACGCACTGGTTGTACAATCTAGTTTTTAGAGATTGAGGTATACCTGACGAAAAGATATGTCGTAATTTCCCGAACGCTGCCCAGCCGAGTTGAATCCGTCGATTGACCTCTCGGTCGAAGTTGGACTTACCTAGTCGGACTATTTGTCCCAGATAAACGTACTCGTCAACAACTTCGAGCATAGTGCTCCCAACAACTACCGGCATAGGTGTGACATGGACATTAAACATGATCTTTGTTTTGTCCATGTTCATCTTAAGACCTATCCGTTGGGAGGCACTATTGAGGTCATTGAGCATAATGCTTAAGTCCTCCAGCGATTCTGCCATAATGACTATATCGTCGGCAAATCGAAGGTGAGTGATGTACTCGCCATTGATGTTAATACCGTATCCTTTCCAGTCCAGTAGCTTGAAAACGTCTTCCAACGCAGCGGTGAAGAGTTTCGGGGATATAACATCACCCTGTCTTACACCTCTCTGCAGTTGGATAGGTTTCGAACTCTGGTTCTGTACTCGGATAGCCATCACACTACTCGATGTACCGACAGTCAACTTAGCACCGCTGAAGGGACTGTAGCACCGCCCAAATTTCGACGGAATCAAAGGCTTTCTCATAGTCCACATATGCCAGGCAAAGTGGCAGATTGTACTCTTCGGTCTTCTGTACAATCTGCCGCAGGGTATGTATGTGGTCTATGGTACTGAAGCCTTTTCGGAAACCGGCTTGTTCGGGAGGCTGGAAGTCGTCGAGTCTGCGTGCGAGACGATTCGTAATGACTCTCGAAAATAGCATGTAGACGCGGCTCAGAAGGGAAATCGGTCTGTAGTTCTTCAAGAGAGCGTTGTCGCCTCTTCCTCCGTTCACCATGGAGGACGGAATTGAAGAGCTTCCGAAGGACTTCAAGTACCGGTTTTCCACCCGCTTTCAGAAGCTCCGCTGTAATTCCATCCTCGCCCGGGGCCTTGCCGTTTTTAAGGTGGTGGAGAGCCATTCTAATCTCGCTCAGACTGACGTCCGGGATATCATCGGAATAGTGTCGGACAAGATCCTATAATCAATAAAATTAAATTCGAACCTACATAAACATAAACACTCACGCCTGTCACCCAGAGGGGTAGGCAGAGACTACAGACTGCCATTTAGCACGATCCTGACATACCTCTCTCGCCTCTTCCACATCCACACACCTACGTATACATGCTCGTCGGTTAAGGGTACTCTTAATTTGGCCTATTTTTAATATATCGCCAATTTGGTCGACAAACTTTCGCCTAGGACGTCCCTTTCCGACTTTTCCATTCACTTCTGCAACATATATTTGCTTTGTTAGTCTTTCCTCGTTCATTCTTTCTACACGACCAAACCACCGAAGCATCCCTCTCTTAATCCTGGTCACCGCATCCTCTTGCAAACCACACTCTTCTTTTATCACACAGTTTCTCACCCTGTTACTCAGATTCAGCCCTAACATTCTCCTTAGCGACCGCATTTCTACTGCATTTATTCTACTCTCGTGCTTCTTCTGCCACACCCAACTTTCACTAAATACGTTTAAGTAGGGACTAGTACAGCATTGTGAATTGCCATATGTGTCTTTTTCGACAAATTTTGACTCTTCACAATAGTAAAATAACAATAGAGTTTAGAGCCCCATTTACTCTATTTCCTGCATTCACTCGTCCTTCTATATCCTTATCATATCTCCCATCCCTGCCGAATACACATCCCAAATATACAAATTCATCTACTTGCTCGACCATCTCCCCTTCTATTCTTATTTCACATAACGTTTTACTTTCTTCTCTTTCAAAAACCATAACTTTCGTCTTACTTGCATTCACTTTCATTCCCCTTTCTTTTAATGACCTGTTCATTAATTTAACCATCATTTGCAACTCGGCTGCCGACGACGCAAGTATGAGTTATGTTTATATATGTAAATTCGAACCCAATCATACCACTGCAAAACTTACATACTGTAGTATGTGACCAAAATTTTATAAAGCTGACGGTAGCCGGGCTAACTATGACATCGGGATGTCAAACATCTCAATCCCTGCCGTGGTAAAAATTTTGAATCATTTGGCAGGAAGAGAGTGAGGGAGATTGGGAGAAGGGAGACGAGTGACCTCTACACTTCGACACCATTTGCGTGAAAAGTTAATAAGAAATGAGAAAATTATAAAAAAATCCCACAATCCTCAAAATGATAGATAACATTTGTTTCTCCGGCAGAAGGGGCAGGGATGTACCCCTATCATAACTGTAAAGCGCCGGGAGCTGTGCTACACGTTGCTCCCGCCACATCATTTCTTTGTTGTTTGTAAACATAATTTATTAAGAAATTATAGACCGCAGAAGAAATAAAAATACCATAGAAGTACAATAATGTGACACTAGTCTTTGACATGGTCTGACGTTCTAGTCGTACTTACATAAAATGACGTATGCTACCAAGCTTTCACAATAATATTGCACTTGTTTTTCCATATTTTACTAATTCTGGTCTGGAAATTTCTTAAATCCTTAGGAGTTAGGAAATTATGACAAAATCTCACACACCATAACCTTCATCTCAATCAACTTAATTTGCATTTCTCATCTTCTTCTTGCATTAACGATAAAGCAAAACATAATACTTTAGATTCTCTTTCAAAAGCTCCCACTCCGGACACCCCTGCTTTTAATTTTAGCCAATTTAACAGTTGTGATGTTAAGAGAGCCATAATGTCCATCCATTCAAATTCGATTGGTAGTGACTGCATTAGTCGGAAAATGGTCATCCCTCTCATTGATCTCCTTTTACCTATAATCACGTCTATCCTGAATAAATCACTGAATTCTGCTTTTTTTCCCTTCAGCTTGGAAAGACGCATTTGTAGTTCCTCTTCCGAAAAAGTCAAATCCCTCTAGTTTTTCCGATTATAGACCTATCTCTATTTTGCCTTTCTTTTCCAAAGTTCTAGAACGTCTTGTGCAAAATCAATTAAGCACCTATCTTTTAAAACACAATCTTTTAAATCCCTTGCAATCCGGTTTCCGTCCTGGCCATAGTACGACTACTGCACTTTTACAAATCACTGATGATATTCGGTATGGTATGGAGAAACAAAAGCTTACTATTCTCATGTTGCTTGATTTTAGTAACGCATTTAATACTGTAGATTTTGATATCTTGTTAAGCATCCTACGCTCTCTCAACATATCTCCAACTGTAGTTGACTGGTTTCGAAGTTACTTGTTTGGTCGCCGACAGCGAATTCAGGTGCAAGAGGTTTTTTCCACCTGGATTACTACAGCTGCTGGTGTACCACAAGGTGGCGTGTTGTCTCCTCTCCTTTTTGCAATTTTCATTAACTCTATAAGTCATAATTTGTCCTCTTCCTACCACTTGTATGCTGATGATCTCCAAATCTATACTCAGTCCTCTCTTGAAGATCTATCTAAAGCAGTTGACACACACACACACATTATAAATCGTATTATTTAGAACGCTATTAGATAAATTACTTTACCTTTCTCTTACTCTTTTCATTTAATCTATTATATGATATTTTATATATAACTTTCACTTACTTTTATTTGTATGTATTGTTGTATTTTTTTATTATTTTGTATGCCCCCCTCTATTTGTAACTTTTGTTTGCATCATTACTCTACGCAAAGGTTGTCTGGAAGAAATCACTTTCAGTGATAAGACCGCCTATTGTACATACTTTAATTAGTTGTAACTATATGTTTCTGTATTGTAGTGTACAAAAAAGGATAAATAAATAAATAAATAAATAATTTATAGGATAAAACAGTTTTTTTTTTCGAAAACAGAGCATTACCTTTTAATACGAGTAGTATTGTTATAGTCGGGGACCAAACCTCTACCAAATATAACACCTTTCTCACCGCAAACTCCTGCCAAGTGATTCTAAATCCAACCCACAACCACTGGTGCTGCTATAAAGCACCCGAAGCGTCGGAAATTAAAAAGTTAAAATTAGTGGCATTACTCCGAAAGCGTGGAGCAGAAGTGCGATGGTCTTATTCTTCAAGAACGGCAATAACGCTCTCTTAAAGAACTACAGAACGATTTCCCTTCTGAGCCGTGTCTACATGCTGTTCCCAAGAGTCATTACGAATCGTCTTACAAGCAGACTCGACGTCTTTCATGCTCCCGAACAAGCCTCTTTGCCAAATTGTACAGAAGACCGAGGAGTACAATCTACTACTTTGCCTTGCGTAAGAAAGTCTTTGATTCCGTTAGGTGTTAAGGCGGTGCTGCAGTCCCTTCAGCGGTGCCAAATTGACTGTCTATATATCGAAGTGCTACGATTTCTAACTGCAGAGAGGTGTAATACAAAGATAAACTCTAAACGGCTGCATTGAAATACTTTTTCAAGCTACTGGACTGGAAATGATACGATATTAACGTCAATGGCGAGTACATCACTGGTCTTAGATTTGCCGATGATATAGCCCTGCCGTAGAAACTATATGACTACGATGGCTATCCGAAAACAGAACCAGAGCACCAAGCCTATCCAACTGCGGAGAGGTGTAAGACAGGGTGACATTATATCCCCAAAACTCTTCAACGTTACATTGGAAGACATTTTCAAGCTACTGGACTGGAAAGGATACGGTATTAACATCAATGCCAATTACATCACTCATCTTCGATTTGCCGACGATATAGCCCTTACGACAGAATTGCTGGAGGATCTAAGCACTATGCTCAATGACCTTAATAGTGCCTCATAACGGATAGGTCTTAAGATGAACATAGTCAAAACAAAGGTCATGTGAAATGTCCATCTCACACCTATGCCGTTAGTTGTTGGAAGCACTACCTGGGACAACTAGTCCGACTAGGTAAGTCCAACTTCGACCGAGATGTCAATCGACGGATTCACCTCGGCTGGGAAGCGTTCGTAAGATTACGACACATCTTCTTGTAAGATATAGCTTAAAACCTGAAGATAAGATTGTAAAACCAGAACGTGTTACCATTGTTGAATTATGAGTTTGAGACGATGAGGAAGCTAAAGGTCACCCAGCAAGCTATTGAGAGAGCTATGCTCATAAATTTAAAAATTCGTAATTCGCAGTAGAACCAGAGTGATCGACATAGCCCAACGGATTAGTAAGCTGAAGTGGTAATGGGCCGGCCATATAGCTCGAAGAACTGACGATCGATGGGGAAGAAATGTTCTGAAGTGGCTGCCTTTTGCCGGTAGGTGAAGTGTAGGGCGGCCCCCCACTAGATGGAGTGACGATCTGGTAAGACATGTGGGAAGTCGATGGATGCAGGTGCCTCTAGACCGTGCTTTGTAGCATTCCTTGGAGGTGGCCTATGTTCATGAGTGAACTTGTGAAGGAATGTAATGATGATGATGATGATATTCGCGTAAAAAGAAGAAATCACTACAAGTAATTACTTACAAATCAGGTGACTTATTAGCTAGTTTTACATTTATATTACCCACGCTTTCTTTAGTATGCTCACATCACGAAAGATTGACTCGATCCAGAAGACTTAATGCTGCTGCGTTTTGTAATGTGACTAATTTCGGGTTACTCTTTTCCTGGTGACGAAGGATTGCAGTTCTCAACATCTGCATTTTGATACTTTATTGAGGATAGATCTAGATGACTACATTATCTACTTACCATATAGATAATGTAGTCATCTAGATCTATCCTCAATAAAGTATCAAAATGCAGAAGTTGTGAACTGTGTGCTCATTTGTCACTATTTTCCTATAATAAGATGTCTATACCTCGACAATGCAACTCAGGGCAGCATACACCTTTGCGATGCAAGGTGTGGCACTGCGGGGGCGGCGGTTCTGGCAGGGGTGCGCATGCGCGGCGGCGGCAGGATATCGCGCCACGAACGCACTGGCACCGGAGACACACCTCACGTGTGGTCACCACAGCGCCATCAGCGTACCACCGCCCTTCGTACTGGCAATGAGACGACAGCGATGCTCCTTCTGAAACGTGGTATTCACTTTCTTAGCTATTGCTGTCGCCAAGCTTCGGTTATATTCGCCATTAGGTTGGTCAGTTAGTTTCGGTATTTAGCGGTGTAAACGGTTATAATCAATGTTCTTGATTCCTGCGATACAAGCCTTGTGCAAAAATCAACGTATTGATTTATAATATAATATCTTTTAGGTTAAGTAAATATATTTTCCCCTCAACGATGAGGTCTGTGCCTATGTGTGTGCGTTAATGTTACATTCTAGCCTAAGTGCAAGAACAGACAATCTAAATACAGAATGTGGTGCAATTCATAGTAGACTTAAGAGGTGACAATGCATACATAGATTTTTTGAATAGATTAAGGGTGGCAATCACGCAATCCACTTAAATGTAACACTAACTAATAGAAATTTACATTTATTTCTCATTATAATTTAAAATGCAGCTGTCACCCTTGAGCACTAAGATGGAATGTTCCGTATCGAGTAAAAAGGGATCCCCGGTTCTCTACAAAACAAAACACACAGCACCATTAAGTTGCTATTTTACGCTTATTTATATTCTGTGAGAGCGTTATCTTTTCTTGGACGAACAGATCCATTCATGCTAAAACCATAATAAAGCTGCAGCAAACTCTACACATGTCCTCGCCTTGTAGATACCCTCACGTTACTTAAGTACCTTATGCATGTGAGATAAGGTCAGAGTACATATAACCAGCTCTATACTACCGACAGTAACCATCACTCCATATTTAACTTGAAACTTTCTGTACTTTACATTATTTTATATAAAAGAAACAGCCATGAACGCACAGCTGTTGGCAAAATTAAATAAGAGGGTAGCACCAATCCTAGCAGATTCTTAGGATAAGGAGTCCTAGCACCTACTAATCTCGTTAAGCACACTTAAACAATAATAAACTACAGACAAAAATTCTTACCTAAAGCTTTGCTGCGGTAGCGATAGGCATCGCCCTGATTAGTTTCTGTAAACAAAATAATGCTTTATTGATGGTGAGAATTAATAAAAGTTGACAAACGGATAACTCTATTCTTTTTTTTTATACTGAATGATCTTTTTTACCGTCTGGAAAAAATAGGGTGTAACAGATGAACGGAATAGAACTCTATGGCACTGATATTTTACTTTTTTTTCTTTTACATTAATATATTATGAAACTTGTCTATCAATAAATACTACTAATTTGAAATAAACTTACGGTAATAAAATAAATAAACAAAAAGTTTGA
Organism: Parnassius apollo; assembly: GCA_907164705.1. Classification (NCBI taxonomy): domain Eukaryota; kingdom Metazoa; phylum Arthropoda; class Insecta; order Lepidoptera; family Papilionidae; genus Parnassius; species Parnassius apollo. The sequence continues at coordinate 1,278,769 of CAJQZP010001037.1, forward strand.
ACTAAATAAATAAATCAATTACAAACTATCGAAATTAAAATAATACGCAACCAATTAGTAAAAGAAAAAATATTGTAATATATCAATGCCATAGGCTTCTATTCCGTTCACCTGATACACTCTATCTTTTTACAGACGGTAATTCATAATTATTTATTTGCATAGAATGTAGGTAGATATTACAAGAGTATTATTAAAACATAAAAGTTCCTGTACATTCTGCCTGATTGAGGCGTGCAAATTTTGACCAGATATAACAATTTTATTTTTCAATTATTGATGAATTTAACTTATTAATGTATAATAAAAATGGTCAATTGATAATAAAATAAATGTCAAAAGATTAATTATACTAAAAGTTATGTCACTCAATATTTTCAATGTCAAAATATAAATGTTCATATGTAAAAACAGTAAAAAAAACTGACTAATAATTATTCTATAACATATGTGTAAAAAAGATCATCGAGTATACTTTACAAATAAAAGTACATACCAAATAATTTCACATAACTTTCTATATGAGTTAAACATACGCCATTGCTAAGATAGTGGCTCTATTATTTATTCGGAAGGGAGTGATGACTAAGATTAAAAGAAACACTTTAAATGTACAACGGTTTGTATTCCATTAAAACACGCAATTATAGATAATCAACCATTAACCAAAAACATGAATTTAAAAAGAGGCAGCATGTTGACACACTATATTTCGAGAAGTGTGAGCAGGCAGTGACAAGTGATAAGTGTGATAAAATGCGCACTAAGCACTTGTCACTTGTCAGTTGCACTTGCCACTCGCACTTGTCACTTCTGAAAACGTAAATTGAGTCCTATACCGTCAGGATAGGGTAACAGGGGCTCTAGAAATGGGACTTCCACAAGGCTTCACAATTTGTGGAGGCCTCTTTCTTACACAAACGATATTCAAAAAATTTTATATAAGAAGCTATTCCACTACAAATTACCCGAAAATCAAAATTTCATTGCTACAAATTCTAATAAAGCTTGCAAATTTCCATGTGCCTAACATTTATATATTTTATTCTTTTATCGGCTGTTCCAAAAATTTTTCTAGTACTTCACTTATTGGTTGCCCCAGGGCCCACACCTTTAAATTCGGCCCTGAATAATAGCTATTTATTCTATCTACATACTAGTTTTTCTTCTTTTTTGTCAACTCGTAAAAGGCCTTCTTCCTTTCTAGGAAGAATTTCCTTTTATCGGTTGACGAATGCAGTACCAGACGTATCGAACCTCTGACGGTCCTGCCCACCTAATGGTAAGTGGATTCTGTGACCAATAGACATATACATTTATCCTCGATTAAGAATCAAAATGCAAATGCGCTGTCACCCCTGATGTATTTGTATCTTTACACTCACCATACGAAGCACAACAATATTAAGCCGCTATTTTGTATTTTATGCTGGTATTCTGTCAGTCGTCTGAGCATGGTCCTACCCCGGTCGAGCCGACCCATTCATACAACCATAATATAGCTGCAGCGTGGCTCTACCACGTACAAAAGATATTATTAGCCATAAGATGTCTTTGCTATTCCCGAGTCGTCGTGGTATCCAAGAGATGAAATGGCTTTATGGTTCCCTTTATGGTTATTGGTACTACACGAATTTAATAAACAATTTACATTTAATGTTGTCAGCAATGTTTTTCCGCCAGTTTCTGATTCCAAACAAAAATTCTAACTAAGCCCAACATACATCAGTACTATGGGTTCAGAAAAAAGGGCTCTACGGAATATTTAGTGTCTGGAGTTGAGTCACAGGTTTTCAGGAGAAATAAAACTTGTTAGCCTCAACTACTTAGAAAATTAATGGGTATTGCCATTATGCCATATTTTTTATAACTTAAAAAATTGTTTTACGCACAGACCTAGAATGTTACGCTACGCTAGTTTTACGATTTCTTGTTTATTACGTGTGCGTGACGCAATATTAAATTAATTTTCAATTTAATTTCATAAGTATGTACTAAAGTAAAACTGCATTATCAGTGTTTCGTACGACGTATAACTTGTTCTCGTAATATACTACATAATTTATGTAAAAATATCTTATCTATGGAGTTCATTCTTATTTATTTAATATTGTACTTTATATACAAATATGATACAAAATATTCTATTTCGGCAACTTAGCCTAATAGAGCTTCCTTTAAGTATATAATCTGATAATATTCTAGATATAATATTGTTTTATATAGTCTGCCAGGGTGGGCCTACCACGTATCCACTACATAAGGGTTGATTCCATAGATATACTAATTGGTTTAGATTGGTTTAGGTACCAAGAACAATTATAAGAAATCCATATACCTGGCTGTCTGGCTGTAAATACAGTACTTGCACGTTAAAATGCACACCTCTTTAATGAAACACTGTAATAATAATAAAATATAATTTACTAGTACATACTTATCAATGCCTAAACGAGCCTTTGCTTCATTTAATCTTTAAATCCAGTCTTTATAATGATTAGGATAATTTTAGTATGTTTAGGCAAACTGATCGAAGTTCTTACATAATAAATGCATTCCATGTTTGAATTTAAGTAAAAAGATTTTACTTTTTTAATTTAAATTGATTTGACAGATTATTCTGTGTTACAAAAACTATGTTTACAAACTCATTTCACGTAATTTTTTTTTAAATTCATTTAAATTACTCCGAAACGGTTCTCAAAATAAGCTAAGTTAGCTTAATTTAACGATAAAATGAGAGTAACAAAAGTGAGGCTGGTCAGGCAAACAGCGAGTGTCCACAACTGGTCCTTTTGCAGTAAAAACTGGGACCAACCTTGCGCCCGAACACCTTATTCCATCCTTGTCACGCACAAAGCCTGAGACCACATTAGCGATGTTGCGACTATACTATAACTCTGATTACATACTATTTCGAAGCCGTATTTCATATTTTTACGAATTTGATTTTCATTTCATGGATTAAAACTAAACACTCTTATAATTTATTTTAAGTGCCATTTCAAAGTAAGTTAAAATTAGTTACGTAGATAGATAACTCTTTATTTTGCACCAAAACAATACATGAACGACAGAAGGAAAAAATATGTGTGCAGTTCACACGCGGTAGAAATGAAACTATTAAATGAAATTAAAAATAAAATAAAAATATTTCACGGCAAATGCTTTATTTAATAATATAGTACGGTCGCTGAGTTATTACCGATTTGACAGATTATTCTTAAATTAATCGATATAACCTTGCACGAGCGACACATTTGCCGAATGATTTAGAATACCTCTTTAATATAAAACTTTATGTCAAAATGTCAGAATCAAGTAATTTTCCAATAAACTCTGTTTCAAAACTTAAAATAGTTTGTAAATAATATGAAAATATTTATTTTTTGTTCTTTGGCGCGCTTGTACAAAGTTGCATCGTGCGTCTAGTTTTCATAGTGATGTGCTTGATAGTATTCGGTCCGAATTCATTGGAATAGATATGATATTTATTTTATTTAGATATTTTTATTTTACTTATTCCTTCGAGCAACTAGACTATAATGCTACCATTTTTTTGCGTCTCCTAATTGCACTGTGTTGCCAGTATCTCATCTATGATTTTTAAGATTTATGTGTGATCCAAAGACAGAAATACTTTTTTCTATGATTTAAAAATAAATACAATTAAAATGATTATGTATAATTTTTAACATTCATAATATATAAAACAACATTTAATAAATATAATTTTCTCCCTCAATTAATCAATGTTATAGGTGTATTTTTTTAAGTAATTGGCGATACTATTCTGGCAACACCCTTTCCACCGCTATTTTAATCTGTTTAGTCGTCTTCCGTACTCTCGTGCGCACAGACTACGTTCTCTTGTGTAACCGTTGTTTTTTGACTCGGCTTTCTCCTGTTTATCGTTGCGCTTTATTGGACTAATTTTGTTTGTGTTTGGTAATTTTGTTGAAAATGCCGAAACGAGGAAAAACATTGAATAGTCAATATCGTGAGCTTATACTAAAGCTACAGGATTACTTTGAGCGTGAGTCACAAAATGGCGGCCCTTTGATTCCTGTCACTCAAGTGAAAGATCGGGTTTCACAAGCTCTTGGAATTGGTGCAAAAACACTATATAATATAAATAAAGAAAAATTTGGTGCTTCTGGAAGTGAAGATAATGTTTTACGCACTCCTAAGAAAAAACGAAGACAAAAGCCCGTGACAGGTGTTGATTTTTTTGATGCAGATGCAATAAGAAACCACATATATGGTTATTATACTAGGAACGAGTTTCCAACTAGACGTTTGCTTTTGGTCTCTTTAAAAGAAGATGGCTTGTTTAAAGGCGGTAAAACGGCGTTGTTAAAACTATTGCACGAAATTGGGTTTGAATATAAAAAAACGAATAAAAGGAAAATATTAATGGAAAGATTTGATTTAATAATTAAAAGGAGCGAGTTTTTAAGAGAAGCCAGAAAAATCGAGTCTTGGGACAACGTCGTTTTTGTTGACGAAACATGGTTAAATGCGAACCACACTGTGTCACGCTCCTGGACTGACGAAACAAAAGCATCAACCTCAAAGGTTTCAATTGGAAAAGGATCGCGACTGATAATTTGTCACGCCGGTTCTGCTGGAAGTGGTTTCTTTGAAAATGGACTGCTGGCTTTCACGTCAAAAAGTACTTCCGATTACCACGAGGAGATGGATACAGAAACTTTTACGAATTGGTTCGAAAATCAATTATTACCCAGCCTGCCAGAGCCTTCTATCATAATAATGGACAACGCTTCATACCACTCGAAACAAGTGAATAAAGCGCCTACTCAGGCCGACAAGAAAGCTGATCTCGTAGCATGGCTACACCAAAATGGAATCGAAACTACTGCCGAAATGCTAAAGTCTAACTTAGTGAAGTTGGTACGCGAAAATAAAACATCAAGAGTCCGTTATGAAGTAGATGAGATAGCTCTAGCACATGGACATCGGGTACTTCGAATTCCGTCTTATCACTGCCAGTACAATGCCATTGAGCTAATATGGGCACAAACCAAAGGTATTGTTTTTTATCGCATAAGTTATGAATATGAATAATTTGTACTATTATAACATCCAATATTCAGCATATAAGTAAAAAGATACATAACTAAGAAATAAATATCTCATATCCCTTACATGTAGGTAATTGTGTAACATTTCGTTTATTTAATGTAATAAATTAACGTTATTTAATGTTTACAACTTCCTCAAATACCCGCCATTCAGTACTAATAAAATGATGGGTCTATTAAAAGATGCTTGCAGCAAAATAACGAAAGAAGATTGGGTCAAGGTCGTCGAAAAGACTCGAAAATTAATAACAGAAGATTATGAACGCGATATAAGAGTGGACACCATTATAGAGAATGAAATTGTCATACAAGTGACTGATAGCGATGACAGCTCTGGCGAATCTGGTTCAGAGTCTGAATAATTGTTTTAATAAATGATAGGTAGTCATTTATTAAAACATCTTGTACCTACTGTATTCATTAAAATGTGTAACAGTGTTTACAAATTTGTTTTATTTTGATATGTCCTCGACCAATTATCTATGATTTAAAAATAAATATCGCCCATCAAGGATACTCCACCTAATAAAGAACCTGTGTCTTTAACTATTATTGTTTTGATTTTATTTAATTACACACTATACTAGAATATTTAAAAACAAACTGTTCCCAAATGATATTAGTGTTACTGGTTCAGTCACTTCACTAGTATTGTCAATTCGTCATGTGTCAAATCGGTAATAACTCAACGGCCGGACTATAGTAATTCGCCCTGGCTTCGCAGGGGTGATTTCTGGATCTTGAATTCATCTCCGCCTACTGGGTCCAATCTAGAATTTAAACCATACAACTAAAAATACGCACAAAAATGTTTATTAGAATCGATCGAGCCAGTTTCGAGGTTTAGCGTGAGTAACAGAGTGCAATTTATTTTTACATAGATGATAATTTTCAACCACGAGCGCGGCGCGGCATAAGATAAAAGTTAATTTTATAGCAAATAAATATTACAAACCTTTTTAATTTTTTAGACTAAATTTTAGTGTAATAAATCAAAGGAATATTTTCATCAGAGTAATATTGTTTTGTAATTGCGCCATCTACTTCATTCTATAGGTACATTATATCGAACAAAAATAGGACTTTCAAGGTGGTATGTAAAATAGACGCTAGATGGCCTGAAGTTATAAAATCATGGGTTGTTATAATAGGGTTGGTATTTTAAGATAATTTTCTTAAATTTAGCTAATTTAATTCTTTTAATAAAATTATTAGTGAAATTTTTATGACCATGATATTAGACAGATAACCGTCCAATCTCCTCGTTCACTAATTAAGAAAATTAAATTAATAAGAAAGTTAAAAAATTAAAAGCTTAAATCGCTACGTTTTGCAATGTAATCTTACCCTTATTAGTAACTTATGGAGATCGATATATAAAGGTACTACTGTGTGATATTATGATGCCTGTAGATACAATCTTACTTATAGAATGGCGTTACACAAAATGTACGTGACTAATTTATGGATAATGAAAATAAGCCAATGATTTGTTATATTCATGCGAATACTGCTCATTACACATTAAATGAAACTAATTTTAAGGATTTTATGGCATATGATTGTAAGCTGAATTATTTTACTTATGTGGCTGAAGGTAGCCGGGCTAACTACTACATGAGAACGTCAAAAACCTCAACCTCCCCTCCCCGTGACCATGGCTGTAAAGCATCCGAAACGTCGGGAATTAACTTGCCAAATTAAACACGATAAAATCCGTATAAATATAGATCACAATTCCTCGCAAAAGAACACCGATTCTTACCAAGGTGATTTCCGAGAGTATGAAAAACATCCTAATTTTAATATAGAAAATAGACGAGTGATACAATCAGCTTGGGATCCTATAATAAAATTAGACCCAAACCCACGCAGTTCAATGCTGCTTTGTTTCGTATGCTGGGTGTAGGATCCGAAGACCCCTTTTACTGGAAACGACTAATTTCATCTTAATCCTCAGGTTTGGCAACGCATCTGTATTTTAGTTTTAATCTGGGATATATGTAGATGTCTATAGGCCACAGCATCCACTTACCATTAGGTAGACTGTGTGTGTTTAAGGCATTGCTTAGTGTCGAACCATGATTCAACCAATTTGCTGAGCTCTTGCGATTGTCAAACAGAATCCATTTCTCGTCGCAGGTAAGAATGTGCTCCAAATTCCTTCGTTTGTGTGCCTGTTGAGCAGTGCAAGGCTTGTTTCGACGCGTACTTCGCGCCGGCAGTCTTTGAGTTCGTGGGGCACTAATTTGTCAAGCTTTTTTCCTTGCCTACTTGAAGCAAATAGACAAATATTGTTTTGATGCTAAAGTCAAAAGTTGCAGCTGATTCAGCCGTATATTGAGTATCATCAACTTCTACAATCACATTTAATTCGTCATTGTCGATCAAAGTTTTCAAACGACCACGAGATTTCAAGGTTTATTAAACGTCGTTGATGTTACGTTCCGCTTGTGCCACGTTGCTGCCACAACCGAACTTATTCGGACTTAATGGATTATATTCCATAATTACGCGAATTTTTAACGTATCCATGATGACGAAAAAGATAACGCTAATCAATAAGTACATTCTAATTTTGAAAAAAGAAATTCATGTTTTTAAAATAAAATAAATTTGAAATTAGAATTCTCAGCCAAATAAAAATTATTCTGATTTGAAATGGCCAGTACTGCAGAACAGAAATTTCGTAGGTAAAGACCTATGTCAGCCAAATCTAAGAAATACCTTTTGACAGCTGTCAGATTTATTGCACCAAGCATGCCAACCAAAAAATGAGAACGCACAATAATCGATTCTTAAAAAAATCGATATCGATTATTTAGAGTTAGTAATCATTCACAGTTAGGTTTAAATAATAAAGAATAAATTAGAAACCTATAATTTAAAACAAAAGATTTATCGTTTTCTTCGTATTTGTTGTAACTGCTTATTTCTAGAGAAAAAGTCATAAAAAATTGAGATTGAAACTAGATTAAATATAAATTTATTCAATCACTCACTACTACTAGTTGAGCTTTCGTTGTTAAGATTAATTATTATTTGATTTTCAATAATGCAATCAAAATTAATGTCTCTTTTAAAGTCATTTTCGGTTTTTTGTTTTTTCTACCACTTTTGCCCAATCATCCTTTGTGACATTACGTGGGGGAGCAAACCTTCTATCTTCTTCGTCGTGAAAGGTGGCTTGGTGTTATGTCGTGCTACGTAGCCTGTAAAAAAAGCATAAGATATTTTCATTTTGTGTGTATTTAAGTAAAGTTAATATGTTTTCACTTTCAAAAAACTAGCCTTTGATTTGGGCCCAAACCAATTCAATAGCATTATATTGGCAGTGGTATGGTGGTAATCTTATAACTTTATGCCCGTGCTCTTCTGCTAATTTATCAATAACGTATAAAGGTTTACGTGGTTTATTTTACTTTACTAATTGTATTAGCTCAGCTTTCAATAATCCGCTTCCACACCTTTGTGTTGCAGCCATGCTATTAAAACTGCTTTCTTATTCGCTTGGGTTGGGGCTTTGTCGATTTGGACAGAATGGTAGGGGGCGTTGTCCATTATTATGCTGCTATTCGCAGGAATATTTCGTAAAAGGGTTATAAGCCACTCTTTGAATTTATCTGCATCCATTTCCTCATGGTAATCTCTTGTACTCTTTGATTGGAAGGCTAATAATTTTGTACAAATCCTCCTCCGGCTGATCCCGCATGGCAAACTATGAGGCGCCCACCTTTCCCCGCGGGCACCTTCGAGCAAGTTGCTCTATTGTCATCTGTCCATATTTGCGCTACAGTGTGATTGGCATTTAACCACGTTTCATCAAGAAATATGACGTTGTCCCAATCGTTTATGTTTTTAATTTCTCTTAAAAATGTTATTCTTTGCAATTCTGTCTCTCCATAATTATTTTACGTTTGTCAAGTTTTTTGTATCGAAATCCTATGCGTTTTAAAATGGTTCTCAATGACTCTACACTACCATTGTACAAACCGGCATCTATTAAACTTGCAACTTCGCCACAGTAGGATATTTGCCTCTTATGAAATAGCCGTAGACATGTTTTCTAACTGCATCTGCGTCGAATTGATCGATACCTGTTACTGGTTTGTTCTTTCTTCGTTTTTTCGGCGTGTGAAGTAAATTATTCTCACTGCCTGAAGGTCCGTACTTTTCACTGACGATCTTTGCAACGGTGCGTTTGCCAATCTCGAGTGCTTCACCGACACGATCCAGCACTTATGTCACTGGTAAAAGAGGCCCACGGTTTTGTGACTCACGTTCAAAATAATCGTGTAATGTCACCACCAATGCACGAGCTTGACGGTTTAAAGTACGACTACCACAACTACGTTTTCTTTTCGACATTATGATCACTTGCTTGGTCAGATTCCAGTATATAAATTGCCAAGGTCAACGAATATAGAAGAAACGGTCCAAAAAGTTAAAGCCGGATCACAAAATAGGAAAACAAACACAAAATCAAAAAAATTGCGGACAGTAAACTCCCAAAATGGCGGGAATGTTGACAAATTAAAAAAATAAACTTGTTTTATTTATGATTCATGTAATTGGAATTTTAAAAATAAAATAAAACAAATAATACATTTAAGAGAATTAATAATTCGATTATTTGAATATTTTTACCGATTATTTGAATATTTTTGCCGATTATTCGCATAACAATGAATTTTAATCATCCTAGCACTACGGTGATCTACATAGCGACATATCATTGAAATGATGTCAAGTAAAAAAAAGTTGATACTGGTTATTTTTTAATATATTGCTTTGTTTGAAAAATTTAAATTTAAATTAGTGATAAAAAACTATACACGTTGTAAAGAAATATAGATAACTTCATAATTATTTGGATTTTCGTAAAAGGTTATTTTTAATCGTGTGAGTACGCTTGTGCAAAGTTATTGCGAAATGATTAATGTGAAACGTCAAAAGGTATTTCTTAGATTTGGTTGACTATAATTATCTACGCCTTTTTGGTTACTTACAAGGATGTGTTTCGTAAATATCCATCATTTAGCAAAAATTGAAGTATTTGGATCAGATATCCGGTTGATATCTTGTACACTTATGTACGGAATGTTGAATATTGCGAAGCGTCAGCTATTTCCTAATGAAAATTTGTTTCCAAATGTGAAAATCTTTACTCTCATAGTAAATATTTACAAGGCTCCTCTAACTTCCAACAGGGTAATGCAATGTTTTTTTTTAATTTTTTGCATTGTAATTTACATATAAAATATTTTGTAAGCAAAAAGAGTTTTTAAATAAAATAAAAAAATAAAATAAAGAAATAAATTAGTCCGCCGCACTTTTCCAGTTGGCGTTAAATTTCACATTTTTATTGAAAAAGGGTGTCACTCATTTTACACCCTTATTTAATAATAATAATATTAATAAACAATTGTCCCCTACATATTGTTTCATAAGAGTCGACTTTAGCAAAAAAAAAACATGGGGAAGATGATGATGTAACCATCTCTTACTATTTTATCTCTTTAACTGGTAGTAATTCTAAAAAGAATTCCAAAGATGTCATGCATTCACAGATATTAGAATGCATGTGTTCATCTACAAGAACTGTACCTAATAATATACTCACAACCCATCATTTAGCGGGGTCTCACAGCATATAAACCAATAAAATCAGCATACACTCCTGTCGCCTTCGTATTTATGTTTTATCAACCTCGTACCCATTTTTGTTCTGGATTGATTTGATGAGGAATACAGCGACAACAAAGTATTCTCATAACTTTTAAATGTTGATGTTTTTTTTTTTGAATTTTTTCAACAACCACACGAATTTATTATACGATTTTGGAAGCGCTTAAAAGAAGAAAGGCGCCAGAGAAGACAGGATCAAGAAACGGGAAAGATGATAATAACCCCTGGATCCCAACCAAATCAACAATTGGTGATTGTGACGTGGCTATCTAATTAGTTTTGTGTTATTAATTGTATAACATATTTGACGCCACCAACTTCCTGAGCTAAGGCTACTATTGAGAATTTCTAGACGTAATAACCCAATAACTAATTTTGTCCCGACCCGGGTTTCGATCATTTTTACGGACACTAGACTATCGAAGCAGTCATACATAGTACATGTTACTCAACAGCATCAGCTTAGCTGGAAGAATTAACAACACGCACTCTTAAGTAGGTAACAGCTTCGTAATAATAAAATAACAGTAATAATAACAGCTTCGTAGTAATAAAATAACAGTAATAATAACAGCTTCATAATAATAAAATAACAGTAATAATAACAGCTTCGTAATAATAAAATAACAGTAATAATAACAGCTTCGTAATACTAAAATAACACTAATAATAACAGCTTCGTAATAATAAAATAACAGTAATAATAATAACAGCTTCATGATAATAAAATAAGAAGCTTCCGTTGCTTTGTAAAAATCTCTGAGGCTTTTTAAAATTAAAAAAGTTCTAAAATAAAACAGCACGCCATACGTTACATTCCTTACGAGATATGACCCAGCCACAATCACACGCTATCAATTTGTCAAAAATAATACTTATCTATACGTATAAATGACATTGAAGTGCCTACCTGTAATAACAAAATAACTGACTTTCATTGAGCTCAGAGGACTATGGCATGCTATAAGGCATAGATAACAATTTTTAAAATTTTTGTTTTAAAAAATCTTGGAGATTTAAAAAAACCGAAAAATTGATAAATTTGTCTTTAATTAACTTACATTTAAGTAATTTCACATTAATTGACAGATTGCTAGCTCAAAATTGAAATTATTAAAAAAATTCTACACAAAACATAATATTTAAAACTTTTTATTTAGTGACAACGAATAATGTGTTTTAAGTCAAAATTTAGTCTCGTTAACAAAGACACGTAAGTTATTTTTTTATTTATTTAATTTTGGGGATACCAAAACCATAAAAAATACATATATAGGCAATAACAGTTATCCACAACTTACGAGTTACATGTGGGCAGATGAGATGAGAGTGATACAATTAGACAATAATAATAATTTATTTTGAAAAGTATTATGATTGGGTTAAATAAATAATTTTAAAATTTATTTATTTAGATTTATTTTATGAATAACAATTTTTTATTATATTATTAATTTAAAATTTAAATAGCTTATATACAACATGTATTAAAAACCCTGTGGTTCCCGTTAAGTGTGTTATCAGAATCAGTATCCAAGCGTATAGAAATAATTTTTTTTTCAAAAAACGCATTAAAATATATTATTTATAATTATATATTTTATAATAATTTTAATGAAAAAAAAATTAATTTGCAAATTGTATGCGGTTTTATTTCCTCTAACTCACACGAGTATTGGTAATGCTGGGGCTTTGACAATCCTCTTACTCTTCGGCCAATGCAGAGATAATAAAATCAAATACAATTTGCAAATACATATTTTTTCAATAAAATATTTTTTAATGTGTTTTTTTTTTGATACCACATTCTGATGCCACAGCTAACGTGAACCACAGGGTTTTTGTTACATGTTGTATAGAGCATAACATTACAATCTAGTATTATAAATTTGACTAATTTAAAATAAGGAGGTGAAAAAAATACAAATAAAAGTGAAAGTAGGTGAAAGATATGTATTTTTTCATATTATTCCTTAAACAGATAAGTAGTTATTTATTTTGATAACAATAACTATACAATTTATATTAACTTGAAATATATCTATTTGATGTTTTTAATTTGTATAAATCTATTTGATCATTTCATTTACAAAGTCGCCAAATTAGAATTAGCAAAAGATGTTATGAATTCTACTTTACGTTTATTTAAATAACAGATTTCATCCAAATATCGAGAAATTGCAAAACCTTTTTTGAACTGCCATCGACAGCACTTCGCAAGGTGAATGTCCTTTGACCGAGACGGTGAGGAATCGTAACAGAAGGCTCAGTCAGGATTCTGTAAGACGCGTGGGAACCGGCGACGATGAATTGACCGCCCACGGCTAATAACAGTAACGCACGCAGACCAGTTCACTGGCGTTATAGAATCGAATGGGTTTTCCGTTTACCTTTACTACAAATAGATATTAAAAAAGAAAAATAAACATAGACAGATATTTTGTTAAATAATGAAGTTCTATTTATTGATTTTTTTATAGAATAAGGGTAACAAACGAGCACACAGTACGTGGATGCTGTGGCCCATAGACATCTACGCTTATGCTCATTTGAGAATCAAAATACAGATGCGTTGTTACCACTGGAAAATGAGATGGAATACCTCGTTTCCATTAAAATGGTCTCCGGTTCTGTACACTCCCCATACGAAACACAGCAACATTAAGCTGCTACTTGACGCTTGTACGTATTTTTTTTTATACAAGAGGGGGCAAACGAGCATGCGGCTCAACTGATGTTAAGTGACTACCACCGCCCATGATCAACCGCAACACCAGGGGAATTGCAGGTGCGTTGCCGGCCCTTTAGAAAGGAGTAAGCTCTTTTCTTGAAGGTTCCCAGGTGGTATCGGTCCGGAAAAATCGCCGGTGGTGAACTATTCCACAGAGAGGTTGTACGCGAAAGAAAACTCCTTTTGAAACGTACTGTGGTGGACCGCCAAGCATCCAGATGGTGTGGATGGTATCGGGACGTTTGCCGCGAAGTGCGTTTACGAAATTTGGCGGCTGGGATTAATCCGAACAATTCCTCAGAGCACTCTCTATGGTATATGCGAAATAAAATGCATGCAAAAGAGATGCAACATCTCTTCGCAGTGCCAATGAATCGAGCCGATCGGAAAGCACTCGGTCGTCGACGATTCGAGCCGTTCTGCGCTGGATGCGGTCAACTGGAAGGAGCTGGTACTGGGGAGCCCCAGCCCAGAGATGGGAACAGTATTCCATGTGCGGCCGAACCTGCGCCTTGTAAAGTTGCAGGCGGTGTGCCGGCATGAAATACAGTCCCACTCTGCTGAGCACGCCAAGCTTATTAGAGGCTAATTTGGCCTTCTCTTCCAAGTGACCACGAAACTGCACGTCACTCGATATGTCAACGCCGAGGATTCCGATACTGGCTGAGGCAACAAGGGGAGTGCCTTGAAACTGAGGAGATACGACAAAGGGGTTCTTTTTAGCGGTTAACGCGCAAACTTGTGTCTTCTGGGGGTTAAATTGGACTAGATTTAGTCGCCCCCAATCCGAGACTCTGTTCAGCAGGGACTCGACTTCAGACACAAGTTTGTCCCGGCACTGGGAGATGTTTTCCCAAGAAATATTGGCTCGGCCGGTGTAAAGAGCATCACCAGTGCTGTCATCTGCATATCAATGAATGTTACGGGTTTGCAACATATCATTGATATGCAGAAGAAACAGCGTTGGTGTTAGCACGCAGCCTTGTGGAACACCAGCATTAATAGGCTTGTAATCGGAGCTTGCACCGTCTACAACGCCCTTGATGCTCCTATCTGCAAGAAAGCTGGTGATCCAATCGCACAATTTCTCGGGAACCCCATAAGAAGGGCAGGCAGCTTCGAAAGAAGCGCTCTGTGCCAAACCCGATCGAAGGCCTTCGCAATGTCCAAACTAACGGCCAATGCCTCCCCCTTGGACACTACTGCCTCCGCCCATCTGTGAGTTAGGTAGACCATAAGATCACCAGCTGACCGACCACGGCGAAAACCGTATTGGCGGTCACTAATCAGCTGGTGATCCTCAAGGTACCTCATGAGCTGGCAGTTTACAATGGACTCCATTGTTTTGGAGAACAAGGTGGTGATGGCGATAGGCCGGTAGTTGGACGGGTCTGAACGGTCGCCTTTTTTAGGGATCGGGTGGACGAAAGCCGTCTTCCATAATTTTGGGACTTTGCCTAGGGAGTAGGAGCACCGGAAAAGACGCGTTAAAACCGGTGCCAACTCTGGATCACACGTCCTCAGCACAATTGGGGGGATTCCGTCAGGCCCATTCGACTTGTGGATGTCCAGGGAGAGGAGTGCTTTGTGAACCGAGCGCTGTGTGAACTGCACTTCCGGCATGGAGCACTCACACCGCGGGATGGTCGGCGGCGTACTCCCCCCGTCCTCGAGAGTCGAGTTGGACGCAAAGAAAGAGCCCAGAAGATCGGCTTTCTCCTTTGCGGTATGGGCCAGTGAGTCGTCCTCAGTAGAGATGGAAGAGATGGCTGACAGAAATTCCCATGGACAGCCTTGGCGAGAGACCAGAATGCACTAGTTCCAGAAGGAAGGCGAACTAGTTTCTCGTCAATTCTGCCTATGTGCTCTGACTTTGCCTTAGCAATGACTTTCTCTTTTGAAGGACCTAGAGACGGAATTATACTTCTTTTTTATAGCGCCGGTGTTTACATCCCGGGACGCTGATGCGTCAGCCCAGGCTCGGTAGCACTCCTGCTTATAGCATGATGCCATTTTACAGGAGCGACCAAACCATGGCTGAGATTTGCCTCCAATGGGCACCACAGAGGAAGGAATAAAATGTTCCATATCCTGAAGTACCACATCAGCGACAGAATCCGCAACAACGTTGGGATCGTCCGGCGAGAAGCAAACCCGCCCCCAAGGGTAGGATGCAAAGAAAGACCGCATCCCATCCCAATCGGCTGACCTATAGTGCTAAACACGGCGGGAGCCTGAAGAATGCGACTGCGATTTCAGCGTGAGTGGCACCTCACTCCGGACAAGACAATGGTCCGAGGAGCCTAAAGGGGCTTCGACGGAAATCTGATATCCGTCCGGGTGAAAGGTCAGCAGAAGGTCCAACAGGGAAGGTGCATGATCCTCCACATCTGGAATCCGCGTAGGCGAAGTAAACAGTTGTGTCAGACCATATGCCAAGGCAAAATCATGAACAGATCTCCCCGCATGATCGGTTAAACGTGAACCAAGCCATTCGGCGTGATGGGCGTTAAAGTCGCCGAGGATCACGATCTCTGCGGAGGGGATCTGCTGTAGCAACGAATCGGACGTGGTCGAAGAGTCGGTCTGTTTTGGCATTACCGCTATGGAACCTATAGAGGCACCCGTAGACGCGCGGATGGTCGTCGCTGTCTACGCTTAGCCATAGGATGGACAGGTTCAAAACTTCAAGTCTACCGATGCGTCGCAAACCAATGTCCTTTCTGACGGAAACGCAAACTCCAAGCCGAGGCAAAAAGGAGTGTTCCAGTTTGTACCCCGGGTAGGAGAGATACGAGACATCAGCCGGAGAGGACACCTGCGTCTCGGTCAGAAAGAGCAGAGCCGGCCCAGCCGTTCGAGTTTCCAGCGTGGCAAAGGTCGCCTTGGTCTTGTTGCTCCGTTTGCCCCGAGCAGTTGTAGTCTTGAGCGGAATTTTGTCCCCCCCCCCCAGAATACGCGGGGCAGCCTGAGCACCCACGCTCAGAAGTGGAGAAGAGGAAGGAGATGGTCGTGGATGCTCAGCGAGGGATTCTCCAGGGGTGCTGGTACCCTCCTGGGGTAGTCTATCATTATTTAATTCCGCTACCATGTTGATGGGGGGGGGGGGATTTGGGCCTCCGGCCACCTGCACTCACCAGACGAAACGCGGAAGCAGAGCTTCCACTTCACGCCGGTATTCTGTGAGGTCGTGGTACCACCCCGGTTTGAGCCGGCCCATACGTGCAACAGCAAAGCTGCCGCGTGGCTCTACCACTGTTATAGTATAATTATTTTGTGAGAGCGTGGCCCTTCCATGGTCTAGCCAACCCATTCAAGCTGCAACCATAACAGTTGATACTGTTCACATAGAATACATGCATAATTAGCAAATGCAAAATTAGTAGCATAATACTGTCGTGTATTGTATGGTTTTCTATCATCCCGCCTTAGTTCTCGGGTGACAGTGAATTTGCACATTTTCTTTTGATTTACATTGATTGTTTTATCTAACTGAGGATAGTTGTAGGTGCCTATAGGCCATATCGTCCACTTATTTGTTTGACCTGTTTGCTCGGATATCACCCTGACTGCTTTAATAAAACCGTTTAAGGATATCTAAGGTATCCTTTGTTATGAATTGTTCTGTTTCTGTTATATATTGTGCTGTTTTGGTATAGCTTAGCATAGCTACAGGCGACATCCTGTGATTGCAACTAAGTATTAAGTTTATAATTTTTGTTATAACACAGTTATAATTATATGTACTTGACATTTAATATGACAGAAAATAGGGTATCTGCAAAGCCTTTTGACTGAAGACTAAGATAGAATGCTTCGTTTCCAGTAACAAGAGTCTCCGGTTCTGTACACTTATCATACGCAGCACAGTAACATTAAGCTGCTATTTAACGCTGGTATTCTGTGAAAGCGAGGTCGTTTTAATTGTAAATTCAAATTGTAATTTCAGAAAAAAGGCAGTAAAATTTTAATAGAATTTAATTTTTAATTTTAATGCTGCTGTGTTTTGTATGGAGCTTTTATAGACCCTGAGATATTATTATTAAAGGTAACAACCCAGCTGCATTTTGGTTTTTAATCGAAAATGGATGTAAATATCTTTGGGCTACTTTGTGTTTTTGTCTACTTACCATCGGGTGAACTGTGTACTCGTTTGTCACCTTCAGTCTATACCCCTAGTCTTTAAAAAAAGTAATTATATAATTATCTGCGTAAAATCCGAATCCGAATCCGAAAAAAAAAGAATTACCGTGCTACAGCTGGGTGTACTATTCCCAGCGCAGACCGTGGGTGGTCCGAGGCGGCGACCTCAAAATGCGAACTCTACAACGCAGCGGCTGTGTCTGACCGTGGACTGCGGTTTACTTATTTTTGTATTAAAGATGAGAACGTGGTAATTGTCTGAGATCCACGTGAGAACTTTCTTTATTACTTTAAAATAATAGCTTTTGCGAACTACCGCATGATTTTATTACTTTATTTATGTATGTCTTGCTTTTAATTTCACACAACGATTTATAAAAAACTGAAAGGGACTTTTTCAATTTTAGAAGTACCCTTTTAATGTGTACTACTTGCCTAGTACGTCTGAGATTATGCATTAGATTTTGGTGTTGTAAGCGACAGAAGCTTATTGGCAGGGTGCGGACCGCACGATCTCCCGCGAGGCGGCGAGCCTCCTTGCCGGATTGCCGCCATGGGATCTGGAGGCGGTAGTCCTCGCACGCCTGCACGAATGGCGCGCGGAGGCACTATGCCGGGGGGAAACCCCGCTGCCGCGGCAAGTTGTCGCGCAGCGGACAGTCTTCCGGCACGATCTCATGGCGACATGGAGAGAGCGACTGTCGCAACCCCGTGCTGGGCACGCCACTATAGCGGCGATAAGACCCCTCTTTGAGGAGTGGCTTGAGAGACGCCACGGCATCCTCACCTTCCGCCTGACTCAGGTCCTCACCGGACACGGTGTGTTCGGGAGGTTCCTGCACCGAATCGGGCGGGAGGAAACGCCCGGGTGCTCCCACTGCGAGGATGGACCGGAGGACACGGTGGAACACACCGTGGAGGTGTGCCCTGCTTGGGCGGAGCACCGCCGTGTCCTCGTAGCGGCGATAGGCGGCGGCGACCTCTCGCGTCCGGCCCTGGTCGAAGCCATGGTCCGGAGCGAGACGGAATGGGATGCCGTCACCACCTTCTGCGAAGCAGTGATGCTAGCGAAGGAGGTGGCGGAGCGGGAGAAGGAAAGAGCAGCAGCTTTCCTCCCAGGCCGCCGCGGGAGACGCCCCGGGCGTCGGGGGCTACGTCGTGGCCCCCGGCCACCGTAGGCGCGGGCCTGTGGACGGCGAGCAATGGGTAGCTCGTCGTCCGTCCGTCTAACGACGACAGGCCGTGTCGACGGCGCGTTTTGTTCCACGCGCGCCTCAAAGAGCTGTCAGCAGCGTGATGGGGCCCGCAAGGGCCGACGCCTGCCGGGGCTGCGGGCTATTCGAAAGAGATACCGCGGCTCCGGAACGTAAGGGCACTGAAGGAACACGCATGGTTTTTAGTCAGTAAAAGTCTGACACTCCCTTACGCTCCACCCAGAGCGAAAGGGGTCATTAGATGATTTTCCATCCGCAAAAAAAAAAAAAAAGGGTGCGGACCGCGAACTCAAAAGGTATTGGGTTCGGATCCGCCATTAGACTTTCGTGTGAATCATTACTAATACAAGCATTTTCAGCTTAACATAACTGTTTACAGAGAAGGTTAGTTATGTTAATAACATTACTAGTCATTTATAATAAAAATGTAAACGATAGGCTACCTACACGCTATCATTTCTTTCACAAATCTACATCTATGCTCATTTTTTAGTTAAGAAGTTCCGAGTAACTCACTTCTCTTTGTATTCTACCTGCCTATGCAAGGATTACATATTTGTCCAGTATATGTAGCTAAAATCAAAATAACACAAAATGTCCGAAAAATTTATCAAAAAGGCAATATGACTACCAAGTACCTCATTTATGTAATGTTATTAATAATAAAATTAAATTAGAAAATTTAAAAAGACACCAAATTGAACAAGCTATTTTAAATTGGGTAAAAGAATTCGACTATGAAAATTGTGAAAACCTTACGTTACGTACACATATTCTACACTTCTACACACACACACACACACACACACACGCACACACACACAAACGCACGCACACACTCACGCACGCACGCACACACGCACACGCATACACACTTTGTTTTTTATGTTCTATGTTTAAAGTCTGTATTGTGTACGGAAAATAAGATGACTGAATGGGAGGGAAACTGAATCCTAACATACAGGGTAACCTAGTTTAGCAGTCAGGATATCTATGACTTGTATACTATTTCTGTATTCAATAAAGAATTATTATTATTATGGGTTATTGATAGAGTAATCACATCTGGTTGGGCTGGATAAATATATAAAAGGAAAAATAAATATACTTAAATATATATTTAATATACTAACATAAATAAAAGCCCAACCAGATGGAAGCCCTCGGCAGGGGAGACCAAACGGCCGAGGATTAGGGGGAAAGAGAAATAAACCGGCGGACGACGCGGGCGGTATCGAGGAGCACCGCCTTCTGCATTTGAGCCCGGAGCGGTCCGTCACGGAGTCCCAGTCGCCTCAGATGGCCCGAGAGGCTGGCTGGGATTAACTCGTTTGCAGACACGACTACAGGAATAATTTCGGTCGGCAGACCACCCAAAATATCATACACCCAACATATCGGTCACCTCGCGAGCCAGGTCCAGATATTTTGATTGCTTATCTGTTTCGGCTTTCACGAGGTTATCATCATACGGAATGGTAATGTCGACCAAAAATATCCTTGAATGTGTCCGATCAATCAGCACAATATCAGGCTTATTCGCAAGAATAGTCCTGTCTGTGATGATGGTCCGGTCCCAGTAGAGCCAGACGCGGTCAATTTCGAGCACGGCTTCCGGCAAGTACTTGTAATACGGCACTTTCCGGTCCACTAGACCGTATTTCAGGGCGAGCTCCTGGTGTAGTATTCTGGCTACTAGGTTGTGCCTGTGCAAGTTAAAGTTAGAAAGCACTCAGAGTTAGAAAGCGCCGAACAACCAGAGATGACATGCCTAAGTGACTCACCGGGATGGCGACAAGCTCGACAGACGTCGATGGTGCCATCCTTTAGGATGTATCTATTACTATTAATCAATATAAAGCTATGTTATTTTTGGGAACTATTCTTACACAAATGCCATTATTACTAATTAGATGAAAATAAGTAGAAATCAACTCCTCAAATGACTTGCAGAAACAACACGTAGTCGTAATATATTTAACTTAATTGTTGTGATTTAGATAAACTATTGTACTAGATTTAAAATATTTATTTATCATTATACTCATTATAAAACCGACTGGTTGCACCTTACATCGCCTGGATATACATATAAGAATAACGAACATATGCAAAGATACCTACCTACCTAACCACCATACCAAAAAATATTTAATTTAACTTTAAAAAAATTTAAAGTTGACTTAGAAAACTAAAAAGTATAAAATAATGTACACATAAGTTAATAACTTCCGAAGTTTTTGTAAAGATGAAGTATATTGTATTGAACCACCGACTTAAAATGTAGAAAAACATTGTAAAACTGAAAGTGTGACCAAACTCACTTTTTTTTACTAGAGAGGTTGATATTTCATCCCTTTTCACTTTTCGTTTCACTTTCACACTATTCATACTGAATTTAAGCTGTACTTTACATCATTTTACTGATAACGATGTATTCCATTAGAGATCACATAACTTTTTTACATTATATTTTTTTTAATTATTATTTATCAAACCTTACATTGGGGCAGCGCGGCGGACACTTCCTTGCCCTAAAACCCCCCCTCAGAAATGAGGGGGAGGCCTTTGCCCAGCAGTGGGACGTATATTGGCTGTAACTTTACTTTTTACTTTAAACCTTACATAATGTATAGGAACAAAGGCGGACTTAAAGCTAATAGCATTCTCTGATAGTGGAAAATATGCGAACTAAGGTGTAAAGTATGAAATTTCACAGGAAATGTGAAATTTCGCGAAAATTGTGGCGTGGCAGTAAATGTTGTATGTTTTATTTTTTTATTATTATGTTTAAAATTATGATTTAAAGTTTCATATGTAAATTTTAAACTATAATTTTCGACATTAAAAATTAACCATACAACATTATGTTTATATAGAGCTACGCATACATATTAATGTACACAAACATAATTATATACAAATACAATTAGTTTTAATTGAGGATAGATGTAGGTCTATGAGTCACAGCATCCACTTACCATCAGGTTTCTATTTAATAAAACATTTTACTAAGTGATGAGTTTCTTTTTCGTTTTGGGCCGCCAAGTAACAGCACCCATTGTTCCGGTTTGAGGGGTATATGTGGCAGCAGGTAGATAAGTCAGTATAATTATTAATTATATGTTATGCGGCATTAGCCTTAGTGTTCAAAGGCATCAACAACAGGTATTGGCAGGTTACATTATACGACGACGTACCAAGATATGTTCTTTTTAAAAATGAGGGTGACGAACAAGCACATAGTCCACCTGATGATAAGTGGATGCAAGCGTGACATTTGAGGCAAATCTTCATCTCAATAATAAAATCTAGAGATACAGAGATCCTTTTGGTGTTAAGTGTAGATACTCAACTTACGAAATACAGTAGCATTAAGCTGCTATTTTACGCTGGTATTTTGCGAGAGAGTGGGCCTTTCCCGGTCGAGGCGACCCATTCGGGCTACAACCATAACATGGTTGTAGTATGGCTCTACCAGTCACATATATCATTCCTGGTAAACACGTTTATTGTTCCCATGTTGAGACAAGGAGTTTTTAATAAGATAAGACTTTAATAAAATAAGAGAGACTGGACATCTGTGCAGAACAGGATTATAGCACACGAGTGCGTGCGCGAGCACAGGTACACTCTAATATTAATATATAGATTTTTTGTCACGTCAAATCTATTAATAATAATAATTACAGTGTACATATTTAATCCAACTGAGGTCAATGTCTTATTTTCTTCTTAATAACCTCGTAACTGTACACTGGCAAAAATTCTTACATCTTGCCTCTATTATAAGTTGTGCAGATCAGACACATAATTAACACAGAACGGATCGCAGTACAAAACGTTTCATACTTTAATCCTGCGTTGTTGGGATCTTGAACTGAGTCAGGAAGTTGGCGGTATTTCAACCCCGTGCCTCGGAAAGCACTTAAAGCCGTTGGTCCTGCGCCTGATCTCTCTCTGGTCGCATCGGTTTGTTGCCCAATCGGACTTTGAGTACAAGGGAACAAAGTGCACCTGTGCTCGCGCACACTGTCGGGCAATTTAATTTCGTCCTGCACAGAGGGTTGGTATCAGTTAGACCAGTCTCCGTGACCAAATTTTGATCTGTGGGACATTTATTTTTTATGTTAAGTAAAATAATAAATTATGTTTAAGAACGTACATTACATTTTTTTTTAGTTTTAATCATTTCATCTCGATACGCAACGCTAATATTTTCTTCCTATTTTAGTTTCACAAAAGTCAGCCAAACATACCTTAATTATATACAATAAGAGCTAAGACAATAAATAATGAGAGTAGTGACCAAAATACGCGTTCTAGTTCTCTAGCATTGTAGGCTGTCATCCATAACTTTTAGCGGAATATCTATACATACAAATAAATTACATTCAGGTGTCTGTTTGTAATGTCAGAATAAATGCGCTTTCATCATCATCATCATTACAGCCCTTCACAAGTCCACTGCTGAACATAGGCCTCCCCCAAGTAATGCCACAAAGCACAGTCCTGAGCCACCTGCATCCATCGACTTCCTGCATGTCTTACCAGGTCGTCACTCCATCTAGTGGGGGGTCGCCCTACACTACGCCTACCGGTACGAGGCTGCCACTCGAGAACCTTTCTTCCCCATCGGTTATCGGTTCTTCGAGCTATATGGCCGGCCCATTGCCACTTCAGCTTACTAATCCGTTGGGCTATGTCGGTCACTCTGGTTTTACTGCGGATATCCTCATTTCTGAGTCTATCACGCAGAGAAACTCCGAGCATAGCCCTCTCCATAGCTCGCTGAGCGACCTTAAGCGTCCTCATACGGCCTACAGTGAAGGACCACGTCTAAGATCCGTAAGTCATCACTGGCAACACGCACTGGTTGTACAATCTAGTTTTTAGAGATTGAGGTATACCTGACGAAAAGATAAGCCGTAATTTCCCGAACGCTGCCCAGCCGAGTTGAATCCGTCGATTGACCTCTCGGTCGAAGTTGGACTTACCTAGTCGGACTATTTGTCCCAGGTAAACGTATTCGTCAACAACTTCGAGCATAGTGCTCCCAACAACTACCGGCATAGGTGTGACATGGACATTGAACATGATCTTTGTTTTGTCCATGTTCATCTTAAGACCTATCCGTTGGGAGGCACTATTGAGGTCATTGAGCATAGTGCTTAAGTCCTCCAGCGATTCTGCCATAAGGACTATATCGTCGGCAAATCGAAGGTGAGTGATGTACTCGCCATTGATGTCAATACCGTATCCTTTCCAGTCCAGTAGCTTGAAAACGTCTTCCAATGCAGCGGTGAAGAGTTTCGGGGATATAACGTCACCCTGTCTTACACCTCTCTGCAGTTGGATAGGTTTCGAGCTCTGGTTCTGTACTCGGATAGCCATCGTAGCCCTACTGTACAAACACTTCAGCACTTCGATATACCGACAGTCAACTTGGCACCGCTGAAGGGACTGTAGCACCGCCCAAATTTCGACGGAATCAAAGGCTTTCTCATAGTCCACGTACGCCAGGCAAAGTGGCAGATTGTACTCTTCAGTCTTCTGTACAATCTGCCGCAGGGTATGTATGTGGTCTATGGTACTGAAGCCTTTTCGGAAACCGGCTTGTTCGGGAGGCTGGAAGTCGTCAAGTCTGCGTGCGAGACGATTCGTAATGACTCTCGAAAACAGCACGTAGACGCGGCTCAGAAGGGAAATCGGTCTGTAGTTCTTTAAGAGAGCGTTGTCGCCTTTCTTAAAGAACAAGACCACCGCACTTCTGCTCCACGCCTCTGGAGTAGTGTCACCATGGAGGACGGAATTGAAGAGCTTCTGAAGGACTTCAAGTACCGGTGTTCCACCCGCTTTCAGAAGCTCCGCTGTAATTCCATCCTCGCCTGGGGCCCTGCCGTTTTTAAGGTGCTGGAGAGCCATTCTAATCTCGCTTAGACTGACGTCCGGGATATCATCGGAATAGTGTCGGATAAGACTTGCTCTTGGATCGTTACTCACACTTGCGTGTGGCTCCAACGATGATGTGTACAGCTGCCCATAGAACCTCTCAATCTCACTCAAAATCTCAGGTGTCCCGGAAACGATGTTGCCACACTCAGTCTTCAGCCTTGACAGTTGGCTCTTTCTGGCAGACAGATCTCTGGCAAAGACTTTGGAGCCCTGGTTCCGCTCGATCGCTTCTTTAATACGAGAAGTATTAAAGTTGCGTAAGTCTCGCCGTATGCATTTGGAGATCTGTCTGTTCAGTTGCCTGTATGCTGTCAAATCTGTTGACGATTGCAGCCTCATCTCCCGTCTAACAGCCATGAGATTAAGAGTGTGATCGGAGAGTTTTTGTGTTCTTCTGCGGCGGGTCTTGCAGAACTTAGCTCCGACCGCATGGACAGTTTCCACGAGCTTGTCGTTCATATCGTCCACTGCATTGCAATCTTCTAGGCACTGGAAGCGGTTACGTAACTCGAGCTGAAAGGTTTCGGGATTCTGGATTAGAGCACGAGGGGGGACGGAGCGTTGACTTCATTAGACGAGACCTCTCCAACTTAACGTTTAGGTTCAGTGTGCCCCTAACCATTCGGTGATCGCTGCCAGTTTTCACCCTTGCGATCACTGAGACATCACTGAACAGTTGGCGTCTGGTCGTCATAATGAAGTCAATCTCATTTTTTGTCGAACCGTGGGGGCTCGACCAGGTCCACTTCCTGTGGGGCCGCTTCTGGAAGAAAGAGTTCATCATAAAGAGTCCCTCTTTCTCCATAAAGTCGGCCAGCTGCTGGCCCCTTCGGTTCCGTTGCCCTACTCCAAATTTCCCTACCTTCAGCTCACCGCTTTCTCTTGTGCCCAGTTTTGCGTTGAAGTCTCCCATCAACACCGTGTAGTAGGTTTTGGAGGAATGCATGGCTCTGGAAATATCCTCATACATTTCCTCCACCTCCTCATCGGGATGTGCCGAGGTTTGTGCGTAAACCTGAATGACCTTCAGCGAATACCGTTTGGTGATTCTGAGTATCAGGTACGCGACCCTCGTCGACACACTCCCAATCTTTACAACGTTGTTGACGAGAGATTTGTGGACGATAAATCCGACACCTCCTTGGGACAGATGGTCGCCCTCCCGGTGATAGAACAAGTTGCCGGACTCGAGGATTGCCGTGTCCTCCCCCTCTCTTCGGACCTCGGATAATCCAATAATATGCCAGCGCAACTTGTCTACCTCTTCTTCCAGCTCCAGTATCTTCTCGTCAGTCCTCAGGGTGCGTGCGTTATATGTTGCCAGGTCGAGTCGTCGTAGGTGGCAACCGAACCTCCACCGGAGATTCTTAGCACCCCCTGCCCCGCCGTTACCATGGTCGCCACCGTAGCCAGGAATAGCGGGGCCGCCGGGGACTGGGGGCCGTCTGTTTGTGTATTTATTCATTGGGGGGTATTTGCCATAGTTGCCACGCTTGGCGAGCGGGTTGGCAACCGCAGTTTTTTTAGACATGCGCTTTACTAAATGCATATGAAAGTATATACGGTACAAATATATAATATAATACAAATATAAATATAATAACAAAAAGAAATTAATATTTATGTCTCTCTGTCTGTCTGTTTGTTCCGGCTAATCTCCGAAACGGTAGAACCGATTTAACTGGCAACTTCATTGACACATAGCTGATGTTATAAGCAGTAACTAAGACTAATAAAACTATTATTTAAAAAGAACTGACCAAGTGCGTGGCCCGACACGCACAATATGGAGGTAGGGATCCGTAGTTTGACCGCTATAATAACTAAAAATGTATATAACACAAATAGGGCGATGGTAACCGAAGGACTTACTTTCCAATCTTACTTATAGGCAGTGGTATTCAAAAACGATTTAAAAAAATCGATTTTGAAAATAATACAATCTATGATGGTCATAGTTGACTATCTATCCATATATTCCCGCCAGTGCAACTCTAAGATATATTAACAAACCTTCCTGTAAGCCACTGTTCTAAGCTATCCTGGGGTCGTTAACGTAAACCAAAAGGACCAAAAATTTCACTGTATGATGCTGTATGATTGTACAAATACTTTTAATGATACCTACAATACCAACTAAAAAAAATAAGCGAAATTAGTAAGTAAGTAAGAAAAATCTTCCCTATCCTATCCCGCAAGGGAAAAAGTAAAGCTATTGTAGTAATGCATATAAGTCGTTTTCTTCATAAAATGTTTATTTTTTACAGTTAAAATTAACATTACAAAGTTATAATGCAGCTAGTTTTAGGTAATTTTCTATGGAATTGTACGGAAAATTTTACTAATTCAAGTGCATTTAAAAGTTGGTTGACTATTACTCGTTAACTTGTTAATTCTTCTTAGCTGTGATAGTTTTCCTTTTAACTTCATTGCATATACGGTTTATTGTATTGCGGTTCAGTTGGTAGTGTGGGGGTGCCCCCCAAATGACTCTAATAAAAAATACCACTTTATAGCTCAATATTTCGCAAACGGACCCCTCAATCGAAAAAGTGTTGTTCCACACCCCATTTTTTTCGAAAGGCTTATCCAGTTAGTAGATACCCCACACTATGGAATAGACGGGTAAAAAAAATCATCTATACTTGTATGGGAGGTACCCAAAATAAAAATATTTATTTCAGTTTTTATTTCACAGTTTTGTAGTCGTAATTAATATCTATAACTATGTCAAACATAGAATACTATAATACATACACAATAGTATTCTATGACGTCAAATTACAAATTTGTAGCACTTAAGGTTTTTGAGTGAAACCGCGGCCGGACGAACGGACATGGTGAAACTATAAAGGTTCGTTGTTGTTTAACTACGGAATCCTAAAAAAAATAGTGTTTCACACAAAAAAAAAGTTAAACACATGAAATTTTGAACAAAATCCGATTCAAATGAGGAAGTAAATTAATAATTATTCTATGTGAACGAAGTCACGAGCACAGCTAGCGTAAAATAAATATAATGATCTGAATGCTGCAGTCTTTAGAAACTCAGTTGCAAAGGTAAATTTTTGGTGATAGCGTGACTATAAAGACTCGCGTTCTAAGTTTTAATGACATCCGAACTAAATGTTTATATAAAAAATGCACAATTTACGTTTAACTATTGATCTAGTCTAGGTCTTATAGACAATAGTTGATTGTTATTATTAATACTTTAATTATATACTTTGTCTTTTTTATAGAACCGGGTTGACAAGCGAGTTCACAGTCCACCTGATGGTAAGTAGATGCTGTAGTCAATAGACATTTACATCCTATCCCCGATTAAAAATTAAAGTGCAGATGCCTTGCTACCCCTGAAGACTAAGATAGATTGCTTAATTTCCAGTAAAAAGGTTCTCCGGTTCTCTACACTCACCATACGTAACACAGTAGCATTGAGCTGTTATTTTACGCCGGTATTCTGTGAGAGTGTGGTCCTTCCCCGGTGTAGCCGACCCATTCGTGTTACAACCATAATATGGCTGCAGCGTGACTCCAACACGTATTACAAAAGTCGTGCGCAAGCACTACCCATCACTGTAATAATCACTTATCATTATTAGCGACATTTAGATTTTTGTTTTCCTAAGGTACCTATTTATGTAATTTTAATGCATTTTATTTAATATTATATTTTTCTCATATCATTGATGGGGAAAAAACTATAATAAAATAAAACTAAACCTAATAAATTTAAATTATCATACAGGCCTACTCCCGTGGTATCGTGCCAATAACTTTAGCTGCTTTTCCGCGCTGAATGGCTACTCGTATACTTAGCCTTTTATGAAATATGTATATTTACCTATTTAGGTTCTCTTATGTATGCCTATCATATTATTTGTTTATTTTGTATATATATGTGTGTTATTTTATTATTATAACATACGCATTGGCTTAACAATGACTTGCAGCGCTGAGCGCCGCTGGACCGAATTCCTCAAGAGTATCTGCATTTTGATTCTTAATCGAGAATAAAAATAGAAGAATATCTATGGACCACAGCATCCACTTCATGAAGAGTTATTATAATCGATTCAGCCATTTCGAAGAGTAGCCCGGATAGGCAGACAGACTTACAGACACACATACAATTTTTTTTGAATGTTTGTTCATCTTATAGGCATGCAAATAACCGCCCTTAGCTCAGTATATGGCAGTTATTTCGATATTAAAACAGATACTATGTGGTGTCTTCATGGCTATAGTAAATCAGCATTTATTCAGCTAAGTCATTACATTTTACCATATTCAATTACATCACCATAAACATTTACCATCAGATAGGTTTGAAGTTAAGCGCAGGCTAAACAAAGCAAAAAACGTGCAAATGTTTGTAAAACAAACTAAAAAGAACTTAGATCGACAAAGAAATGTATGGGAGCCAATGACCTCGTCGCTTCAACAATTTTTTATAAATACTATGATGTTTTTAACAACGCGCTATTGTGTTTATGAGCGTCAGTTAAGCCTTCGTCCGAGAAAAAAAGTTCATAAAAATGGTTCACTGTGTGAAATCATAATTATACGCATCCATTTTAACTGTATCACAAGACAATGGATTTCCCACGGAGGGGACTTGAGAACAAACTGATGATGATGGTCCGACTTCCGTCCGTCCGAGCGATGTGGAGCCAACGAGGAAATATCATGATCAAACTGAGAATTACATTTAAAAAACCTGTGACAATGAAGGATTTCACAACTTTTTTTTGCCACACGGTATTTGACAGATTTCATATCGGGCATAATTTGTTAAGAATATATAAGGGTTTATGTTTCATTTTATAATATTAGTTATATTTTATATTAAATAGAAAATGATAAACTTTTATTTAAAGCTAACTTCTCAACTAATTGACATTAAGTAACCAAAAACTTCAACTAGCGACATCTGTTCAACGGTAACGTGTAAAGGCGACGTAGTCCATCTCCATAATTCGGTGCCATAAAAAGCAACTATGGGTACTAAAACAGGAGATGAGCTAAACATTTTGCCGAAAAAAAACAGACTGGCAAATGTGCCAACTAATGTGCCAACTAAGGCTTTTAGGCAATCTATGGGGAGGCTTACGTTCAGTTCAATACTTACCCGATAAAAGAAATATTATCAATTGAAACATTTTCTTTTATGTTTTTCGTGTTGTAATTTAGATTTTCTTCTCTTTACTAAAGTACGAATAGCCGCGGTAGTTCATGAGCTAAGCACTCGATGTTAATTTCACAGTACTCGAGCAACCCGAATTCAATCCCCGTCGGCACTAATGAACTTATTTATTGCAATTTTAAGTGGTGATATAGCACATGCTTGGCAGTGAAATCCACTGAAACACTAACACTCACTGAAACAGTACCGTGGATGGACTACTACATAAGCTGCTTAGTTACGGTTAATTAGAAATCTAATACCCCTGTCTTTTTTATAGAATAAGAGCGACAAGCGAGCACACAGTCCACTTGATGGTGAGTGGCTGTGGTCCATAGACATCTACAATTATCCTCGATTAAGAATCAAAATTCAGATGATTTGTCACTCCTGAGTACTAAAATGGAATGCCTCGTTTCCAGTAAAAATAGTATCTACGCTCATGATTTGAAATACAGCAGCATTGAGCTAGTAGTTAGTTACTAGCTGTCTGTTCCCTCTGAATACCGTCGTCCTGTGGGTCTCGTAATAGGAGACAAGAGCAATGGAGGGAAACAAATCAAGAGATAATATTTTCTTTATAACATCAAAAAATAATGAAAAAGTGGGATGTCAACTCGCTTGCCAATCGATGATAAAATTCAGGTTGTGCCTTTTATTTTATATCATTGTGGCTAATCACCTATCTGTAATTTATTTCCATAGGACATTACTAAGTATATCTTTCTTAGAAAAAAGGGAGTGACAATGGCCTCCAGACGAGTTCAATTTTGCATTAAAAAACAACCATCTACGACTCGTAAAAGAACCCGACGGACGAAGACTATTATATATTCCGGTTGCGCCGCGAACAAACAAACACGCGACGTTTGTATATGAATTCATTCACTACGATCGGCATATATCTTCAACATGTCGATAAGCATTTAAAGGTGCGTATATTGAAGTAACAATGATCAGTTTCGTATAACAAGCATTTTTGTGGATTGTTGTTGGAGCTATCGAATAGCGGACTGGAGCATTAGCATACATTACCACTACATTAACTTTTCATATGAAATTTCTTCGGATGTGATGCAACATACATAATAGCAGTTTTTTAAAGTCAGGTTTAATCATATTTTTTATATTTACGCAATTACTACACATTTATACGTGGTAGAGCCACGTTGCAGTTATATAATCGTTGTAGTTCGAATGGGTTGGTTCGACCGAGGAAAGATCACGCAAATGCACCTGCATAGCAGTTTTAAGCTACTATTTTACCTTAGTCTTCTGATTCTTCCCCGTTCTACTACAACCACTGCAGCGTGGCTCCACCAAAATTAAACATAGAATAGTTTAAAGGAATAACCCAATTTAAATTTGGATAAATACCATCCTCAAAATAGAGGATGGGTTTTTGATGTAACTATTTAAACGATATTTTGACTGTGATATTCCTTGGTTTACTCAAAACGGTAAAATAATTATTTTCAAATAAAAAATAAAAGTCAGTTTCATAACTAAAAGGAATACATTAACTACACATTTCGGAGTCGGGTCAGTAATTCTTTTATATACAACACAAATCAAAAAAAGTTCATGATCAGTTTGAAGAATCGAAATCTTCTTTGTTACGGTAGATTATTTTATAATTTCTTCTTCTTTTTAGATTCTTTATTTAAAAATATAAAATTGGAGTATAGAACATTAAAAAAAATTCAATGATTTTTCCGTATTAAATGAAGTTCAATCCAAGCTTACGCTCATTCAGAAATAAGTCAATTTTAACGGATTTAAAATATTTTTCGTGGAAAGTTGTGATTGAAAAATGCCAGGAGGATTATCAGATGTTTTACAATCAATAATGGTAACATTGAAGGAAGAAGGATATTCCACGAGAGAAACAGCACGCAGAGTTGCTGTATCCCAATTCTGTGTCGTGGACACGTCGCAGAGGTGCATGGATAATTTAGCTGTGATCGCCCAACTGTTCTGACTGCTACTCAGAAGCACTATGTCAGATTGCTGGCAGCTCAACAATTAACGCCACTAAAATAAAAGCAGAAGTGCGGGCTTTCTCTCGACTTAAAGTTAGCACTCAGACCATTCGGAATTGCTAACACCATTAGCTGGACGCCAAAACGTAATTCACGCCAACATCAGCGACGAAGATTGCAGTAGGCTAGGCTATAAGGAAAACATTTGCCAAAACTGTCTCTTCGTTGATTAATCGCAAATCAGTACTCATCTAAATGGTTAGTAATTAACCGAGGTGTCCATGTCTGGAGAAGTCCTGGCGACTCCGAAAGGCAAATAACTGCCACTAGAATCATTCAACAATGCGGGAAATTGGTGTCATTTTGGGGTGAAATTATGATTAGAGCCAGAACACCTTTGATTCCCTATCGAGGCTCCACGATGGCAGATAGGTACAAAACAGTCACTATTGATGGAATTGTGAGACCATTCCGAGAAAACCATGGGCATCAATTCGTACCGGTCGATGATATTGCGCCCGCACATCGAGCTCAACGAGTCAATGCTGCTTTCACGAGAAAACGATATCATAAGGTTAGACTGGCCTGCCGGCTTGCCTGACATAAAACCCAAGCACTCATTAAATGGTGACAGCAGATGGTGCCGGAGATCAAGGAAGCCGCTATTCAAGAATGAGACAGGTTACCGCAAGAAATGCTGGATAACTTGATCCTCAGTATGCCCAATAGAATCTCCGCGTGTGTTCGAATAATGGGAGGAGTTATATTGTATTAAATAAAAACCTTCAATTAATAAATTGTTGTATAAATTTGCTTAAACTATCTTATTCTTTCCTACAAATTTCTGTTACATTACAATATTATGATAGAGTTACTAATTTTTATTATAAAAAAATTAAAAATACTTTTATTTTTTATATTCAAGCAGTGTATTTTTTTAAAAAAAGATGTAAAGTAAACACTTTTTCTTGATAAAGTTAAATTTAAAAATATGTCAGGTTTTGCTTGTGATTACAAACTTTATTGATGTGTTTATTTCTTAACATTTACTTCAGAATATGAATGTTTATTTCTTTAAAGGCGGCTTTTAGTTATTATAAAAAGCTAATTTTGGATTCTTAATGTATGCAAGATGTACATGCTTGTTAGTAACTCTTATTAAAAATGCCTTTCTTATTTAAAAAAATATGCATACCAGTGAAATTCAAGCTTACTAAAAACTTAACGTTTTTCAGAACGTTAAGTTTTTAGTAAGAAGCAACCGTTTCGTTTCAAGTTCACTTGAAACGAAACGGTTGCTTCTTATGTTACCTATGAATGCCATTGTTGTATATGAACCAGTGACATAGTTCTGAGAATTTAAGCGAGAAGCGGTGTGCAAATTATCTAAACATTTGAATAGCAGATTTGCTCGTATTTATGATCTTTAGATACTACACAATACTATTACTCTACTATACTACATTTATATTACCGTGTAGTGGCTCTATAAGAACATGCATATCACATATCATCCCGTATTGGTCGTAAGAAGCGACATAGGAAAACAAACCGGGATATGGGTCAACCCACTCACCAAGCGTATCATCTATGGCAATTATCCCCCTATGAGGAAATCTATAGGGGGGTCTATGTTCAGCTGTGGACCTTAACAGGCTGTAATGGTAACGTTAACTATACTACATGTGCAGTATACTGACGGTATAAGAGGATCCGAAGCTGTATATTATCTACAAATTTTATTCGTTTTTTTTAGTTCATAAACTTTACACCTGGTCTAGGATTTCCCCTGTATCGTGAAGACAGTTTACAAATATAATTTGCACTAGAACCAACATCCAGACCCGGTAAAATTATTAGTAGGACATAAAAATAAAAAAAACATAAAAAGCTTCGGGTTCCAGGCGTGCTAACTATGGCAAATATTTCCCCAACGATGTAATCTATAGCATGGCAGTGGTAGATGATAGAGTATGTGCTATGAAAACAATTCTCAATACGATGGACATGATGAACACTATTAATGCAAAGAAATTACTAATTTTCTCGTTAACCACTTCAAGTGAGCTCAAACGGTCAGGGTTCAGGAATGGTTTACGTCAAGAGTAGAACAGCATAATGAATCCGAGACTATTCAAATTTCACATTCGGTAATCATTTATTACGCTTATGCAAAAAAAATCGGAGTAATCAACAAAATGCAATGAATAATAAGTATGCTTTTTTATAGGAGGGGGCAACGTGCATGCAGCTCACCTGACGGTAAATGATTACCGCCGCCCGAACAACTGTAACACCAGGGGGATTGCAGATGCGTTGTCGGCTTTATAAAAAGGAGAAGGCGTTTTTGTTAAAGGTCTCTTTATCGTATCGATCCTGAAAATAGTAGTCGATTCCACAAGGAAGTTGTGCGAGTAAGAAAACGTCTTTTAAATCGCACTGTGGTGGATCTGCGCTGGATGCGATCAAATGGAAAGAGCTGGTACTGGGAGTCTCAGCCGAGAGATGGGAACACATATGTGCCGCCCAACCTGCACCTTGTAAAGTTGCGGACGGTGTACCGGCTTGCCAACTTCTTGAAATAGCGCTCTGCTGAGCACGCCAAGCTTTTTAGAGGCCAATTTGGTCTTCTCTTCCAAGTGACCACGAAACTGCACGTCACTCGATATGTCGACGCTGAAAATTCCAATACTGGCTGAGGCAACAACGGAGTGCTTTAAAACTGAGGAGATACGACAAAGGGGTTTAAACATGCAAACTTGTGTCTTCTGGGGATTAAACTGGACTAGATTTAGTCGCCCCCAGTCCGAGACTTTGTTCAACAAAGTTTCAACTTCAGACACTAGCGTGTCCCGTTACTTTGCAAGGTTTTCCCGAGAATTATTGGCACGGCCGGTGTATAAAGCATCACCAGTGCTTTCGTCTGCATAGTAATAAATGTTACAGACTTGCAAAATATCATTAATATGCAGAAGAAACAGCGTTAGTGATGATAGCACGCAGACGTGTGAACACCAGCGTTAATGGTGCATGCACCATTTACTACGACCTTGTTGCTCGGATCTGCAAGAAAACTGTAGATCCAACTGCACGATTTCCCGGGGAGCCCATAGGTAGGAAGGTTCGTAAGAAGCGCTTAGTGCCAAACCCGATCGAAGGCCTTCGCTATATCCAAACTAACAGCCACTGCCGCCCACTTGGACTCTACTGCCATCGCCCATCTATAAGTTAGGTAACCTAGAAGATTACCATCTAAACGACTTCGGCGCAAATCGTACTGACGGATACTAATCAGCTGGTGATCTGCAAGGTACCTCATGAGCTGGCAGTTAATAATTGATTCCATTTTTTTGGAGAACAAGGAGGTGATAGCGTTAGGCCTGTAGTTGGACGGATCTGAGCGCTCGGTGGCTAAAGCTGAAGAAACAGAAACAGAAACAGAGACTTTTTTATTCAATGTCGATTATAACAATACTTATTTAAACCTATGTCCTGGAAAAAACCAGCAAGAAACCCAGCGGGACTACGTTTTTCCAATAATAGCTTACAATCATGTTTACAATTAACAACACAAGACAAATTAGAAATAGCTTGGTAGCGATCATCCTTCCCAGGGGTTATTATCATCCATAAATTCCTTAATATTATAATAACCCTTTTTATAAAAACTTGGTTTATAACATTTTTGAACTTTGTGTATGACAAATTTTGTATATTTTCTGGGATTTTGTTGTAAAAGCGTATACATCGCCCCAAGAATGAATTACTGACGCGGTGGAGTTGAGTAACTGGTACTATTAGCTTGTGACTGCTCCTAGTATTTACAGAATGAATATCACTTATTTTCGCAAAACTACTTTTATTTTTGTGTACGTGCATTACATTTTCATAAACGTATTGAGAAGCCAGAGTTAATATATTGATTTCCTTAAATTTTTGTCTCAGTGACTCTTTTGGTTTTAAATTATATATTGCTCTAATGGCCCTCTTCTGCAAAATAAATATAATTTCAGTGTAATGGATGAAGTGGTAATAGACCGGTCAAATATTTAGCCTGAAAAACAGACAACTTGACAGAATACTTGTATGAAATACTATCTTAATGCTGTTGTGTTTCGTATGCTGACTGTAGAAAACCAAAAACCAGGGATGAGGGGTTTTCGGTTCTAAAGGTGGCTCAAGACCGTGTTTTGTGGCATTCTTGTATTTACAACCCATCACAAGTCCAGAGCTTGACATAGGCTTCATAAGGAATGCCAAAAATTACGATCGTGAGCCATTCGTTCCCCACAGAGGTGACAGCGCATCTGCATTTTTAATCGAAGAAAAATGTAGATGTCTACGAACCACAGCATCCACTTGCTATCAGGTCGACTGTGTGTTCGTTTGTTTCCGTCATTCTAAAAAAAACCTTTTCCAGCTCAGCGTTGGCAATACAAAGTTAAACACGGATATTCTAAGGCGTCGGTTTTGATAAGAAAACAAGTTCTAACCTCTATGTCAACAGATAAGTATATACAAGAGTTTCTCATAATCATTGTTCGCGCGTCGCTCATTATCAGTGGTTCGCGCGCGGATTAAACGAAGAGTAAAGGTCCTCTTATTTTCTTTTATATAACCAAATGGTTTCTGTAGCATATAAGGCCGACATCATCTTTCCTCGATTATGTATTGAAAAACAAATTCCTGGGGATTAAGATTGAATGTCACTTTACCATTCAAAATTTTCTCCTATTCTCGTCGCCCACCATAATATTTGAAAAAAAAAGCAATAAGAAATACTAAGAAATTACTAAGAAAAGGACAAATATGTTAAAATATTTTTTTGTACGTAAAGTTACTCTTTCCGAAAAGGACGCTTATGACGCTATAAGATGTTACTTTACCTTACTTTTAAAGATTCTTAACCAGTACTTCAATCAGTCAGAATTTTAGTCTGGCTTTGTCAACTAAAATGATAGACAGTATTAGTGTATTACTTTTTCGAAGTAGTAGAAGTCACCAGAGATGACTACAATTTATACCCATCTTTGTTTAAAGTATACTACAGTAGTCCGTGGACTGCAGTATCAACTACCATCGGGTGGACAGCAAGTTCGATTGTTACTTTAGTTTTATATTTAAAAAAAATTTAGTCATATTTAACACTCACATGTTGTTCAAATATTAAAGAAATAATACATTTATCATTCAAAGGCAAGTAAATATTCTAATTGCGTTAATTGATTTGCAAACACGAATAACTTTTCGAGAACCATATCAACCAAGTAGTCGGGCGCCCGTTGAACTCTATTCTAAGGACAGCTCGGCGCTACGCTAACGACGCGTCAATAACTTTAAAGCTACTTATTTAACCATACTATTATAGTTTAAATTATTTGTTAATCATTATTTCACTAAATGTTAAAAATTACTGAACTTAATAAACCCAATGTTCCCGATGAAATGAGAACCTGTAGGACTACTTCATAATGTTAGTATGTTGTTATTTAATCGTTATAGTTTTTGCATAGATATTAAAACAGAATTTATAAAGTATTTTGACTTTAATAAAATAAAATACGACTTTATTAATTTGGCGTAAAAAATTAAACCTTCGTTTGTCAAACTTATTTTTTTTTTCAGTATTAAAAAGGATTTCCACCGACCTTTTCAGTATACTTTGTATATTTGTTAATTATGCATATATTAAATTTCTCTAATTAAGTTATTATATATAATTAAGCATAAAAATAAATCACAATTATAACATTTTCTACAACAGTCAGAAACAAATAGACGACGAAAATTAAAATATTGATTGCTCTACATCCTATTTTTCTTTGTCAACAAATTGTACACCTAGCAACAACAAACAAAAAATCTGCGATCGGCAATTTAATTTAAAGCTCATAAATTTCTCGTCACAACCCAAACAGAATTTAAAAGATACTTACATTCAGGGGAAAGCAAAAAGCATAACTTAACGATAATGATAAAAATACTATATTAAAAAATAAAGGTCCCGAAATTCGGGATGAGGCCGTCTGCCCGAAAAAGGCAACAAGACCAAAAACTGGCGGCACGGGCACGTAACCTTAACATATGTCACTAGGGTCGTTGACCGAGTATTTGCATGAACAAAAGACCTGTGGAGGCGCTTGCCAGCAGCACGGCAACTGTCAGGAACTCAACCAACATGGTAGCGTGCGTCGCCGACCACGCTCCGCGCTGTACTGACTACTGATTCTGATAATTAAAATCAGTGCTTGCGCTACCTTGCAGTGGATCTCACCCGGCTCTGCACACCCTCTTCATAATAACATATTTACTGTAATCGCTACCTTACTCCTTTACATATTTTCCTTCATCATTTAAAAATTATTTATGCTTGATGTGACTTATTTTCTTTTTTAAATAAATAATTTGAGAGTGAAAAATACAAAATACAGTGAATGTAGAGAACCAGAGTCTTTTTTCACTGGAAGCGAGACATTTCATCTTAGTTCTCAGGGGTGACTACGCATCTGCTTCATCGAGGTTAAAGTTGGCTGAAGGTTGTTGGTTGCACTGCGTGGTCATCTAATCACCCTTTTTCAGCTAACCCAATTTACTACGTTTCTACACTATCAAATTAAACCCTGCACTTTTATTTTCACTTTGACTCATTTAATCAAAACTATCGAATACCTATAAGTTTTAGCAACAGGACGGTTATTGCGTAATACAGTTATATTTGTGGTTGCATCTATTGTTGCTATGAGCATATTAAACATTGACAACTGATATAGCACCTCTATGGTTATCTCTATATTTTTTTAAATACATACAATAATATGTCATTGTAATATTTACTAACAAAATGCCTTATCTTTAGACAAACCGCCCACCAAAAGGCTTGTTCTTTTTGAAATTTAACAAAATTTTAAATTAATCTACCTCTAATAAAATCAAAATAGAATATTTATGTAAACCGCCCATCATGAGGCACAATATAAACGAAAATGGAAATATCTATAGAATTAGGTAAGCTTCTTAATAAATACAAAAAAATAACTGTATGAGATTAACAAGCATTCTAATTCTTAGGTAAATAACACAATTCATTACAATGGCGCTTACAAACACCATTCTTAGTTTTTATAGATATAACTCTTGTGATATTATCTGCTCCAGGATGCTTTTTAATGACTTTCCCGAGCAACCATTTGGTCAATATAATAAAGGATCATAACTATTTAGTTATGGTCCTTTATTATTTCCACATCATCGATCTCGGGTTCAATCTTCTTCGTATTCCATTTATATCTTTGGTTTAGTGGGACTAAATACTCTTCTGACCATTATTTCCAAAAGCTGTTTACCATTTTTCGATTGAATTTCCATCTTTGTAGTGCAGTTAGCGGTACATTTGAATAGTTTTCTTCTGTTACTATGATCAAGGGCTCACCCACCAGAAATTGATTTGGAGTTTGTGGTAATGGTCACATAGTCAAGCGTGTACCTGCTGTACTGCCATATGTCAGAGGAGTCACTGACAAGATTGGCTACATATTCAAGCGCGCTTTCATTAAAACATACTTCAAGCTGCCGAAGAAGATTGGTCAGTTTTTACCATCAGTCAAGTGTAACGTCCCTCTGCAAGATATAGGAGTGTAGAAGGTTGATTGTGAATGTGGTCTCTCCCACATAGGATAAACTAAAAGATCAATTAAAACCCGCGTTAAAGAACATACAGCTGATGTAAGGAATCAATGCTCCGGGAGGTTTGCAGTCTGTGAATACGTAGAGAATCGCTCCCGTCACTACATCAGATTTGATAGATCACAAATCGTCGCTAAATCACACCGATTCCTTCCAAGGATGATTTACGAGGCTATTGAAATAAAAAAAACATCCTAATTTCAATAGAGAAGATGACCCGCATTAAAGAACATACAGCTGATGTAAAGAATCGATGCTCCGGGAGGTTTGCAGTCTGTGAATACGTATAGGTTCGCTCCCGTCACTACATCAGATTTGATAGACCTCAAATCATTGCTAAATAACACCGATTCCTTCCAAGGATGATTCACGAGGCTATTGAAATCAATAAAACATCCTAATTTCAATAGAGAAGATGGCTGGGTGGCCATCTGCTTGGGATCCTATAATTAATCAAATTAAATCTCAACCCAAGCATACAACTGCAAGACTTCAAGATACTATAATTTCATAATGTGTAGATTGGAACAAATATTAAAATGGTATTAAAATCTATGGTAACCGCGGTTAACTATGACATCTGGACGTTGAACATCTCAGTCCCCCTCCCCCGTGACCATGGGTGCTGTAAAGTGCTCGAAAAGTCGAGTATATAAAAAATATACGTGATATAATCCGTAAAAAGCTAATATTATTTAAATGTAATTTCGCGTAAATATAAGAAATCATTATCATTTGTATGCTTTAGCTCCTTGACCGGTGAAATTCGTATATTTATATGTGAAGTCAACTCCGGCTGATTGAAACGGTTGAGATGGCTTTAATCTGTGTTGAAAATAATGTCCTGCCTAGAGTATCTTAAACATTTCATACATATGCTGTAGCACTTCTTAACCAGCTCTCTTGCACGAATTATCCAGTATTTAGATCGTATAAAATTTAACGTGATTTGTGGCCCACCATAAAATGTCTTTATGTGAACATCCAATATTATTTATTTAGTAATATGGCCTATTGTCATAGTCCACTTGAGCACGGTGAATGCGGCCACCAACTCTTAACACACCATTCTCGTCAATAATTGGACAAAGAAAGTGTTTATGTTTTTGCTACTATATCCCTGTTTTTTTATCATTTGAATCTCCTTTTCAAAAAAAATGTTCTGACTATGTTTGACACAACATTGAAGAATTTCGTCCACTTCTTTTACAGTAACAATTTTAGAAAACTTTCTTTGATCTCTAGGTAGCTTCCACTTTAAAACTCTTTTATATACAGCTAATACTTTTATAGTTTTAGTTAAGCTCGAAAACTTCGTAAATAATCGATCTTCTTCACGACTTGCCTTTACTGTAAGAAAATGTTTGATTAGTCTTAGTTTTCTTCTTTATTTATATATTTTCTTTTAGTCTGTATATATTGAGTCATCTTTCCTTGAATCCACGAGGGGCCATGCCACCACAGGTTATTATCATGAAAATGGCTTATGGATACACCTCTTGACGCACTGTCTGCTCGATTATCGTTTGTGTTGACGTGACTCCACTGATCTCTGTCCAACATTATCAAAATCTATGAGACTTGGTTGCTGACGGATGTTGATCTGCTAGGCTCACCGTTAATTCAAGTCAACACCACAGTTGAATCAGACCAGGCAAATAGATTTTCTTTAGGAATCTTCATTATCTGTGATGTTTCGTGTATCAAATTAGTAGCTAGCAAGGCAGCATACAGCTCTAGTCGTAGAATTGATGATTCCTTGCTAAATGGTGAAACTTTAATTTTGGATGACACTAAATTAGCATACACATGACCATTACTGTCAACTGATTTCAAATAAACTGCCGCTACATAGACCGTTTGTGATGTGTCAGCGAATACATGCAATTCTATTATATCTTCCTTTCTCGTGTTTACCCATCTTGGTACAACAATTCTCTTTACTTTAGTGAGATGGTTTTCGAATTCTAACCATTCTTTCATTAAGCTTTCTGTTAGTATTTTATCCCAACAAACTAGATTTCCATAATTTTTGAATATAATTTTTGCCGTCACAATAATTGGTACTATCCATCCTAGGGGATCATATAATCCAGCTATTTTTGATAGGACATTTCTCTTAGTCGTTGTTTCAGGTAAACCCGATAATTTTAAGATATATTCGAAACGTACGTATTATAACGTATTCGTACTATTTTTTTTTACTTGTACGTCAAAAGCATATTTAATTATAAAAAATAAAAAAATCATAAATTTTTGTTTACGAAACCCGACAAAAAATAAGGAGGTTCACAAAAAAAAACACATTATTAAATCAAATTTAGACAAAATCAATCACGCATATATATATATATATATATATATATATATATATATATATATATATATATATATATATATATGTGTGTGTATATATATATCATATATATGTTACAAATAGTTTGCTATCAAAGACGCTTTATAATGGCGTTTGACAGATGCGCATATTATTTGAGACGCCAGAATATGGCGTTTAGACAGCCAAGGGGCTAGGCTTCTTCGTATTTAGAATCGGTCATAGCTAAAGTTTTTAGTAAACTCTCCGATTCACCAGACAAACTACTTTTAAGGTAATTGGGATGAAGTACAAACCTACACTAGGTGAAGATATATAAGTTCGTCAGAGGCAGTATGGCGAATCCTTGAATTTCACATTCATGAGCATTTTCCTCCTGAGGTCCACTCGCTGTTCATTTGGAAAATGTGCAGTTGGCGTTGTTATAGATTAGTGAACGAAGTAAATCATAAAATGTTTGCCATTCTTCATAGCCACCAGGAAACACAGGTTATTTGAAATTTTACTTCACATGGCAATGGTTGTTGAGGTATTTCTGTGATCTTTTCTTGTGAAGCTTTTGCTCGTAAATTGTCTGTTAGTTTTGTTATGTCGTTTTCGAAATAGTCCATCTTATCCTTTTCCTCCCTCTTAACTGTCTGTAATATTTGTGCAAGTACAGTTAAAAGTTGGTATTTAACTTCTCTAGATTTTCTAATCTTGCTTTAATATAATGCATAATAATTCTTTCT
This sequence comes from Parnassius apollo, assembly GCA_907164705.1. NCBI lineage: Eukaryota > Metazoa > Arthropoda > Insecta > Lepidoptera > Papilionidae > Parnassius > Parnassius apollo. Next base: position 1,321,524 of record CAJQZP010001037.1, read on the forward strand.
TTAGGTTATTTGTTATAATTAGCAAAACCTCTTTTAAAATGATCCAATTTGTCTTCCTGGCTTAAAAAAAGTGATCCCATTTTAGAATAAGGCAGGCAAACTAAGCTTTCAAGAAATGGAAATACTTCGTTGTACTGAGTTTAGAACTTGTATGTCACCACCGTCCGTAATGAAGTCTTGAGTTCATATCACTTGTCACTGTTTACTCACTCTACTCACCATTATGTTCAGATCCCGAGATTCGGCACCAGATATCGACTACCTTAATTCACTATGCTTCTATACTATTAAATTAAACACTGCACTTTTATTTTCACTCTGACTCATTTAATCGAAGCCATCCAACACCTATAAATTTTAGCAATAGAACAGTTATTGCGCAATACAATTATATTTGTGGTGCCATCTATTGTTGCTATGAGCATATTAAACATTGATAACTGATATGGCACCCGTATGCTTATTTCGATATTCATCAATGTTCTGAATATTTGCCAATAATATGTCACTGTAATATTTACTAATTAAATGCCTTAATTTTAAACACCTTTATTCTATAAAAAATACATCTAAAGGTGGTTCTACGCTCGAAGAGCCGAGCACGTGCTGAGCACAAGCTGAGCCACTCTACTCGCGGTGTTAAGTGTGGACGTACAACGAGCCTGCAACAATCGCACTGTGAGCGCGATGCAAATCCCTTTGTTCGAGGCTTGTAAATCGGTACACACTACAAAAATTTGTGTTCGGCTCATGCTTCGCCCGTGCTCGGCTCATCTAGCGTAGACCCACCATTACAGTCCACTTTTGATGTTAAGTGATTACTGCAATTCTTTGACACCTTCAACATACTTCAGAAAAAAGTCAGAGATGGGTTATACGAAGGGTGATCCAAAAGTAATGATAATGAAAATAAAACACGGTAATTAAAGTTAAAATAATAATTTATTTTTCTACACAGTCTCCTAACAAATCAATACATTTAATCCATCTTTTTTCTAAACCCAGGATTCCCTTTGAAAAAAATTCTTTGTCTTGACTCTCCCAAAACGCTTCAACAGTGACCATTACTTTGCTATCGTCTTCGAATTTCTTGCCTCAGAGGCATTCCTTGAGAGAGGTAGAAGTCACTAGGAGCTAGATCTGGTGAATAGGGAGGGTGTTCGAGCAGTTCGAATCCCTTTTCTTGAATGGCAGCCATCGCAACTGCGGCTTTGTGAGCCGGTGCGTTGTCTTGGTGAAACAGCACTCCAGCGCGCAGTTTGCCGCATCTTTTTTCCTTAATAGCCTCCCGTAATCTTATCATTTGGTCTGCGTAGTAAGAGCTCGTAATAGTGGCTCCCTTTTCCAAATATCATCATCATCATCATTACGCCTTGAGCGTCCCAAAAAACAGATGCCATAACCTTTCCCGCCGAACTTGAAACCTTGAATTTCTTTGGTGAGGAGGCTCGCTTCCAAGTCATCGATTGTTGTTTCGTATATATACCTTATGTCTCTTCCACCCTTGGAAACCAAAAAGTAGTAGTTTAGTAGCAGACTCACAAAAGTAACATCAACCCAGAAAACTTCTACTACTCCTACTTCTAGGTGATGGACTGTTTTTCTACCCAGGAGTTCATTGCCATTTTACGCTGGTATTCTGTGAGAGCATGGTTTCATGGTCATAGACTCCGGTCGAGCCGATTCATTTGTAGTACAACCATAATACAATTGTAGCGTAGCTCTACCACGTATCACTCGTAAATATAATTTACCTATACACATTTTGATAGAATCAGGCGTTACTTTGCGGAAATCCATTATAATAAAAAATAAAAATATAAATTTATTTGCAACTTTCCGCTAAACATATAAAATGATGTGTCTTACCTGGATTGAAGCGCACCTCCCGCCCTCCCTCAATTGCATACACTAACTCCGTCACCTCTTAGCGGTCAGCCGCCGTAGAGTCTATATTACCTGAGGATGCCTCGTGTAGAGGCGAAACACGTGTCGTATTATCGTCGATGGTGTGTCTTGCCTGGAATAGTGGTGTTGAGAGTAGTGGTGCTTGGTCTAGTGGTGACGGAGTTAGTGTATGCAATTGAGGGAGGGCGGGAGGTGCGCTTCAATCCAGGTAAGACACATCATTTTATATGTTTAGCGGAAAGTTGCAAAGAAATTTATATTTTTATTTTTTGTTATATAAATTTTGTATAATTTACAAAACTGTTATATATTTTTTATCTTTAAATAAATATTTGAAACACAGTAAGATCAGTTACAAGTTATATAAACAATATAAAAAGTCTATCCCGAGACGCGGGTTTCAATGAGGTACATCTTGCGGTTTTCCTATCCGATTTCCTACTTCCAAGATAGAATTCCTTCTCACGTTTTACAGGTCTATGTAGCCTAATTATATACTTATAGATCTACATAGTGGCATGGTATTGATAATTTAATAATATCTTGAATGTGTAGCTTCGGAATATTTTTCGAAATATTACGAAATATTATAAAAAATATTTATGACATTAATATTTAAGTTTATTTTTACCACTGTTCCAAAAATACCTCTGTTTTAGGAGGAACCATCAAGAAACCCAAAAGGAATTACTTAAAAAAACTGTTTACTATGACGTATTATTGTTTTGTTACAATTTATTTTAGAAAAATCATATTAGCAATTGCTTTTACTCGGTTATAGAACTCTTTCTGCCGCCAAATTGCAACGCGTGCACTGCCATATATATCGCTCCGTAGGATAAAGAAAGATACGACTCATGGTGAGTGACGCCTGTTTTGGCATGCCTTTGACATACAGAGTCAAATTTGTTAAATATACATACGTACAATTAAGTTAAATATTTGTATATTGTTGTGTGCGTCAATGTTGTGTGTGAGAATAAATTTCCTTTCTTTTCTCATTCTTTCTTCTAATCGGCTCGCTTGACAGACGGATATCCGATCGCTGCACTAGACGTCACGCACCCTTGATGCTGTTGGACATAGCTATCAGCCATCGCAGTCTCTGGATGATGCCTCATTTACAGGTGAAATGTCGTACAATCGACGGTGGCGTCTTGCCTAGTATAGTAGTACTGGGATGCTGTCTTTACTAAACACTTTCTTAAGTCATAGAAAACTACGCCATCGCTTCGACAAGTCTACTGTGATAACCTTGTCATAAAATGTGGCAAGAAACTTTTTTTATGGTTTTAGTGTGACAAACAAACACACAGCCCACCTGATGGTAAGTGGATACTGTGGTCAGGCTACTACATCTGTATTTAATTCAGAATTTTGTTTTATGAATTAAAATTTGTCTTGACTTGACTCCCTTTGAGGGAGGGAGGGATAGAATGCATAGATTCCAGTAATATACTTAATAATATCACATACATCTGTATCTATCCTTGATTAAGATTCAGAACGCAGATGCATTCATTCCCGTAAATATACTTTTTCTCCCTACAGTTACAATTCAGTACTTATATATATTTTGTAAGGTTCAATTGGAAGTGTGTGGAATGGGATTAGAAATATCTAAATAAATGTCCTAGCATCCTTATCTTTTAAATAATCATCTAATTTAATGTAACCTTTTTTTATAAGAATGCTTATCTTGTATGACATTTTAATTAGAGATGCCGAATATTCGTATTATATTCGGTATTCGGTATATTCGGCAACTTTACCAAATATTCGTATTCGGCCGAATATAAGGCTAAATCATCGAACATTCGTTTTTATAGTGTCCAATGTATTGAAATGTACGAATTGAGTAATGCGATGTCTTTTACTGTTGAAAGTATATTTTATTTATGGATTAAATCTACTTGCTCTAGAGTGCCTCAAATGCATAACTTTATACATTTATGTTTTTGAGGAACTGTGATTTATTTCCGATTATGGCAAATAAAAACTTGATAAAATGTTTTTGAAATCAAACAAAGAAACGTTACATTACATTAGTACATTTCACTTTACTTTGGTCGTCAGTTTCTCTAAAATAAGTCCAAATAGTAAATCTTCTGCTGCTCATTTTTATCATATAATTATAAATTTTCACTAAGAATAAAACAACGAAAAACTTTTTTTTTATGACAAGAATAGTCAAAACAAGCATGTGCCGGCAATTTGCTTAGTACCAGATGATGCAATAACTGTCAGGTGTGGCTGGGAGCGAGAGGCAGGGTCCGGCCCTAATCCCGCGCGCTTTCCGGTAAAAAGTTTCGACATAAATTGGTTGGGTCCCGAGGTTATTCCGCCGAATAATGTTCGAACGAATATTCGGTTCGGTAAAAGTTTTACCGAACATTCGGCCGAATATTCGTATGCGGTGAAATCCATATTCGGCCCATCCCTAATTTTAATGCCTTTAAAAGTTCACTGCTGAACTCATTGATGGCCTCATGTGAGAGATTTTGCCAATGTTGCTATGCTTGGTAGGAGAATTCGCAACCCCAATTATATTCAATGTTGATGTTATTAAGAAGTTGCTGCTTTCTATTTCTTGTTTTAGTTCCCGTCTCTTATTACCCCTTATTACCTCTTACTAAACCCGCGTAATGATATGGAGTAGTGGATTCTCTCACTGTGCAACTTCAGAGTGCTACCTTTTCTTATAGAAAAAAGGGCACTCAGTCCATCTGATAGTAAGCAGATAACCTACATCTATCCTTTATTAAGCATCAAAATGTAGATGCATTGTCAGTCCTGAGGACTAAGATAAAATGCCTTGTTACCAACAAAAGGGTGTTCCAGGTCTCTGCACTCACCATATGAAACGCAGCAGCGTTAATCTGTTTTTCGATGATGTTATTCTGTGATAATGTAGTCCATCCCTAGTTGAACTGACCGATTTGTGCTACAACCATAAGATAGTTGCAGAATGGCTCTACCAGGTTATACTTTTGTAGATTATTTATATCAGCTAAAAATTTTTAGCCTCCCAAAGTGAAATGTCTGACAAGGCTTTGGCATCCTAACATCAATGTTGATGGAGACATTTGCTTGTTCTTGCTTAGGCAGACATCAATAGATGAACATGGATGGAACAAAGTTGTTGTTTGGGGACTTAATTCTCTCTTCACAGTAAGTTATTTTATGGTAATTTATTATATTAACTTTTCAATAATTACATAAGGTTAATTTTCTGTTTACATAAGTATGACCAGATTTCGTTGTTTCCCATAAGACTTAAACGGCTTACCATTTGGCAAAGGTGTAATTTTACTTCTGACTGCCTAGTTGGTCTAGTGGTTTTAGTAGTGCGACTGCTGATCATGAGGTCCTGGGTTCGAATCCCGGGTCTGGTAAAAAATTTATCATTGAGTTTTTCTGTCAAAAAATTCTTAGTAGCTGCCCAGAGTTAGGAAGTTGCCAGTGTCTCACCCCGTGCCTCGAAAAGCATCTAAAGCTGTTAGTCCTGTGCCTGATCTCTCTCCGGTCGTGTCGGTTTACCGTCCCATCAGATTATGAGAGTGAGGGAATAGAGAGTGCACCTGTGCTTGCGCATACACTTGAGCACTATAATTCTGTCCTGTACCAGCGCATAGTCTAATCAGGCCGCCCCACCAACGTCGTTCTGGAGGACATTATTATTTTTACTTCTTCTTTAATTTTTATAAAGTCCTTACTTTATAATAATAATAATATAGTATATTATTACCCAATATTTAGGATAGAATTGATAGAGTAGAATACTTAGGTAAGAAATAAGAATTTAACGATGCAGTGGCAAAGCTTAGGTCGTAGTTTCAATTCCCGCATACAACAAGTATTTGTAAACACAACTAATTGTTAACAGTCAGAGAGTCAGAGTCTTTATTCACAGCTCAGAGGGTGATTTGCATACCTTTAAGACATGAATACCTATTTACAAAATTTTTGTCGGTTAAAATAAAACCAGTAGCAATTTAATCAAGGTATTCATAACATACATATGTTATGAATTATTTTTATAACTATATATTTTTTATAAAACAACAGTTCAACTGATGGTAATTGGATGCCGTGGCCGATAGACATCATCTTCATTTATCCTCAATTAAGAATCAAAATGCAGATGTGTTTTTGCCCCTTTGGACTGAGATGAAATGCGTCGTTTCTACTAAAAAGAGTCTCCGGTTCTCTACACTCACCGTACAAAACAGCAGCATTAAGTTGCAATTTTACGCTGGTATTCTGTGAGTGCGTATTCCTACTCTGGTCGAGCCGATCTATTCGTGCTACAACCATATTAAAGCGACAGGGTAGTTCTACAATGTATACCATAATAAAGCTTATGGAAACATTCACTTTCTCGTAAAAAATATAAAAGCGGTTTAAAAACGTGTTCCTTAAGCTCGAAGATGAGACCAAATTACTCGAATACTTGCACAGAAAAAAATCTTCACCATATAAATCAATAGAGTTATTACAGAAGTATTTAACAATACACAATTATACGTCTTGGCAATACTGGTCCCGCGTGGACACTAACGAGCGAACGAGCCTTTTTTTATAATGAACAAATCGAATAAAGTATACTGAATTGATTTGTAGTGCTACAATGTAACACTCACTCCACAGAGTAAGTAATTTATTATGGGGTATACGCTTTTACAACAAAATCCCAGAATATATACTAAATCTGATTTTCGCCAAGATTAAAAACTTTATTAAAAAATATTGTATAAAAAGCGTCATAACATTTAGAAATTTTTGGATGACAATAACCCCTAGTAATGATCGCTACCATGCTATTTCTAATTAGCTTTGTGTTGTCAATTATCGTATAACTTTAATGATTGTAAACAATTTTTTTTTAATTAAATGTCCCGCTGGGTTTCTCGCTGGTTCTTCCCAGGACTGAAATATTTACCAAACCAGTGATGCATTAAACATAAGCGTGACTGTCTGTTAATATTATTTACAATCTATATTGAATAAAAAAGTTCCAATTTTTCTTTCTTTCAACAATTCGAGGAGCTGAGCTAAGAAGGTCGGCGCGAAGCAACTTGAGGATAATTAAATATATGTTGATAATTAGTTCGTTTCCAGGGAAGCGACGTGAACGCTCGCGGTATGTTCTAGTGCTGTAAAGTACATGATTGTCGAGGTACAACAGTCTGTAGTCTAGATCGATTAGATGTACTTTAATGGGTTTTAGCTAATTGTCTTAAAGTTAATATAAGAAAATCTGGAGATGTAAGAGTTGTGCAATCTATTCCTATAAATAAAAATCGTAGTATCTGTCTGTAATATTGACATTTAACTGGCTTGTATTAAACTCGGGAGCTATTTGCATACTGTTATAGCACGCCGTGTAGTGGCGGTTGAGAATATCCACTACCCCATATCTTCCCGTGGGTGTCGTAAGAGGCGACAGAGGGAGACAGGCAGGAGATGGGCAGCAGCATCTTCCTGATAACAGCAATGATATAATAAAAAAACTGCGGTTGCCAACCCGCTCGCCAAGCGTGGCAACTATGGCAAATATCCCCCCATGAGTAACGACGCAAACAAACGGCCCCCAGTCCCCGGTGGCCCCGCTATTACTGGCTACGGTGGCGACCATGGTAACGGCGGGGCAGGGGGTGCTAAGAATCTCCGGTGGAGGTTCAGTTGCCACCTACGACGACTCGACCTGGCAACATATAACGTACGCACCCTGAGGACTGACGAGAAGATGCTGGAGTTGGAAGAAGAGGTAGACAAGTTGCGCTGGCATATTATTGGGTTATCCGAGGTCCGAAGAGAGGGGGGAGGACACGGTAATCCTCGAGTCCGGCAACTTGTTCTATCACCGGGAGGGTGACCATCTGTCCCAAGAAGGTGTCGGATTTATCGTCCACAAGTCTCTCGTCAACAACCTTGTAAAGATTGGGAATGTGTCGACGAGGGTCGCGTACCTGATACTCAGAATCACCAAACGGTATTCGCTGAAGGTCATACAGGTTTACGCACCAACCTCGGCACATCCCGATGAGGAGGTGGAGGAAATGTATGAGGATAATTCCAGAGCCATGCATTCCTCCAAAACCCACTACACGGTGTTGATGGGAGACTTCAACGCAAAATTAGGCACAAGAGAAAGCTGTGACCTGAAGGTAGGAAAATTTGGAGTAGGGCAACGGAACCGTAGGGGCCAGCAGCTGGCCGAATTTATGGAGAAAGAGGGACTCTTTATGATGAACTCTTTCTTCCAGAAGCGGTCCCACAGGAAGTGGACCTGGTCGAGCCCCGACGGTTCGACAAAAAATGAGATTGACTTCATTATGACGACCAGACGCCAACTGTTCATTGATGTCTCACTGATCGCAAGGGTGAAAACTGGCAGCAATCACCGAATGGCCGATGCCTCTATGCCACACTGAACCTAAACGTTAAGTTGGAGAGGTCTCGTCTAATGAAGTCAACACTCCGTCCCCCTCGTGCTCTAATCCAGAATCCCGAAACCTTTCAGCTCGAGTTACGTAACCGCTTTCAGTGCCTAGAAGATTGCAATGCAGTGGACGATATGAATGACAAGCTCGTGGAAACTGTTCATGCGGTCGGAGCTAAGTTCTGCAAGACCGGCCGCAGAAGAACACAAAAGCTCTCCGATCACACTCTTAATCTCATGGCTGTTAGACGGGAGATGAGGCTGCAATCGTCAACAGATTTGACAGCATACAGGTAACAGAACAGACAGATCTCCAAATGCATGCGGCGAGACTTACGCAAATTTAATACTGCTCGTATTGAAGAAGCGATTGAACGGAACAAGGGCTCCAAAATCTTTGCCAGAGATCTGTCTGCCAGTAAGAGCCAACTTTCAAAGCTGAAAACTGAGTGTGGCAGCATCGTTTCCGGGACACCTGAGATTCTGAGTGAGATTGAGAGGTTCTATGGGCAGCTGTACACATCATCGTTGGAGCCACACGCAAGTGTGAGTAACGATCCAAGAGCGGGTCTTATCCGACACTATTCCGATGATATCCCGGACGTCAGTCTGAGCGAGATTAGAATGGCTCTCCAGCACCTTAAAAACGGCAAGTCCCCGGGCGAGGATGGAATTACAGCGGAGCTTCTGAAAGCGGGTGGAAAACCGGTACTTGAAGTCCTTCAGAGGCTCTTTAATTCCGTCCTCCATGGTGGCACTACTCCGGAGGCGTGGAGCAGAAGTGCGGTGGTCTTGTTCTTCAAGAAAGGTGACAACGCCCTCTTGAAGAACTACAGACCGATATCCCTTCTGAGCCGCGTCTACGTGCTGTTTTCGAGAGTCATTACGAATCGTCTCGCACGCAGACTCGACGACTTCCAGCCTTCCGAACAAGCCGGTTTCCGAAAAGGCTTTAGCACCATAGACCACATAGATACCCTTCGGCAAATTGTACAGAAGTCTGAAGAGTACAATCTGCCACTTTGCCTTGCGTATATTTACGGACTATGAGAAAGCCTTTGATTCCGTCGAAATTTGGGCGGTGCTACAGTCCCTTCAGCGGTGCCAAGTTGCCTGTCGGTATATCGAAGTGCTGAAGTGTTTGTACAGTAGGGCTACGATGGCTATCCGAGTACAAAATCAGAGCTCGAAACCTATCCAATTGCTGAGAGGTGTAAGACAGGGTGACGTTATATTCCCGAAACTCTTCCCCGCTGCATTGGAAGACGTTTCCAAGCTACTGGACTGAAAAGGATGCGGTATTAACATCAATGGCGAGTAAATCACTCACCTTCGATTTGCCGACGATATAGTCCTTATGGCAGAATCGCTGGAGGACTTAAGCACTATGCTCAATGACCTCAATAGTGCCTCCCAACGGATAGGTCTTAAGATGAACATGGACAAAACAAAGATCATGTTTAATGTCCATGTCACACCTATGCCGGTAGTTGTTGGTAGCACTAAGCTCGAAGTTGTTGACGAGTACGTTTACCTGGGACAAATAGTCCGGCTAGGTAAGTTCAACTTCGACCGAGAGGTCAATCAACGGATTCAACTCGGCTGGGCAGCGTTCGGGAAATTACAAGGCGTCTTCTCGTCAGGTATACCTCAAAACCTGAAAACTAAGTTGTACAACCAGTACGTGTTGCCAGTGATGACATATGGAACTGAGACGTGGTCCTTCACTGCTGGCCGTATGAGGACGCTCAAAGTCGCTCAGCGAGCTATGGAGAGGGCTATGCTCGGAGTTTCTCTGCGTGATAAACTTAGAAATGAGGATATCCGCAGTAGAACCAGAGTGACCGACATAGCCCAACGGATTAGTAAGCTGAAGTGGCAATGGGCCGGCCATATAGCTCGAAGAACCGACAACCGTTGGGGAAAAAAGGTTCTCGAGTGGCAGCCTCATACCGGTAGACGAAGTGTGGGGCGACCCCCTACTAGAGTGACGACCTGGTAAGACATGCAGGAAGTCGATGGATGCAGGTGGCTCAGGACCGTGCTTTGTGGCATACCTTGGGGGAGGCCTGTGTTCAGCAGTGTACTTGTAAAGGGCTGTGATGATGATGATGATGATATAGAACATTTAAAAAAATGCCTGTATATCTATCTCTATATTTATATATCTGTCTCTTCAAGCTAACCTTCGGATTGGTGTTGAACCGATTGTGATAAAACTTTAGGAACAGATTACGTGGTAGAGCCATACTGCAGCTATATTACTGGTATAGTTGTAGCACGAATGCGTCGGCTCGACCGGGGAAGGACTACGCTCTCACAAAACACCAGCTTCAAATACTAGCTTAATGCCGCTGTATTTCGTTTGGTGAGTGCGGAGAACCGGAGACTCTTTTTACTGGAAACGAGGCATTCCATCTTAGTCCTCAGGGGTGACAACGCATCTGGATTAGTTATCGAAGATAGATGTAGTTGTCTATGGGCCACAGTAACCACTTACCATCAGGTTGACTGTGTGCTCCACATGATGTTGTGGCCCATGGACGTTTACTTCTTTTCTCGAATCAAAATGCAGATGTGTTGTCACACCTGAGGACTAAGATGGAATGCCTCATTTCCAGTAAAAATGGTCTCCAGTTCTCTACACTCACCATAAGGAATAAAGCAGCATTAAGCTACTATTCGTGCTACAACCATAATATAGCTGCAGCATGGCTCCGCCACCTCAAATATAAAACACTAAGTGTCTATATTAGTGCTAATCAACCAATATTGTAACGTCTTTTAACCGTATTTTTTTTTTTATAACCAAGCCTTATAAACCTTCTCGCATGGACTTACCCGGACGGGAAGTACCCAACACTAGGAGTCGGCTTCTCAGAGCAAAAAGCGCACGCTCCCAGGCTGCGCCCGCGCATCCTGTGGACGTGACACCCGCACCGGCGTACGTGTGGTGGTGGGGTGCTTCATAATGTCACACACATTGATACAACGTTCGCTATTTAACTGATATCAAAAAAGGAAGGTTCTTTAATCGACGTGTATTTTGTTATAACTTAGCTTTACTCTTGTAGCATTTTTTTTATATCATTGGGTGACAAACGAGCACAGTCCACCCGGCGGTAAGTGGATGCTGTGGCCCATGGACATCCACATTTATCCTCAATTAAGGACCAAAATGCAAATTCGTTGTCACCCCTGAGGACTAAGATGGAATGCATCGATTACAGTAAAAAGGCTCTCTGGTTCTCAGCCACGAAACACGTACGCTGCTGCTTTACGCTGGTATTCTGTGAGAGCGTGGTGCATCCCTGGTCGAACCGACCCATTCGTGCTACATCTATAATATAGCTGCAGCGTGGCTCTAACACGTTACGCCTACATCACACTGCTGCAAGCCTCCCCTATAGAATGCCTCATAGGAGGGAAATTTTCCATAATCGTCGGGCTTGGCAAGCGAGCTTTACTATCGGCATGTTCATTTCTTTATTTTTAGATGTTATTGCGAAGATGCTGCTGCCCGTGTCCTGATTTGTTTCCCCCTTACGACACCCAGTGGATAATATGAGATTATGTATATTCTTACACCCCCACAACACGGTAAATGGTGTTTTAATTTACGTTCACCGATTACCGAAAACCTCTGAACCGATTTATATAAATATTTTTAAATTTAATAGGCTTCTTATCGGTTATCCCATATAATTTAAAAACTAAAATCACCTTTAAGGATGGTAAATAGGGAATAAACTTTATATTCTAACAATGTATGTAACTTTCTAGTTTGTAACTTTGGCCTTGTGATTTTTCTCAGTGCATTTAAAAAGGTAAGAATTGCTTTAATAAAAAGTAAAAACCGACTTCACAAACTAAAAATAATAAGATAATTTCCTCATTAAGGCTTCAGAAGTTGCGGCTTAATGCTTCTATTCAGCATGTCTTAGCGCCGGCTTCTGAACCTTTTATGCGTTTTGATTATCTGCATTCGGGCCACAGCATTCACTCACCACCGGGTGAACTGTTTTTGTTTGCCTTTATTATTGTATAAAAAACAGACATACATACTCTCGACCCCATGCTTGAGAGGAGTAGATGAAAAACATTACCTTCCTGCCGTAACCATAGTGAAAACATTACTTCCCCGTGCTTGCAGCAGGCAGTCAGGTGAAAGCAGAATATTCCCAAAACCGACCAGCATACGCAAAACATCTTAAGAGCAAATGTTATTAAGTAGCTGTCCTTATTTCGTTACAGTGTACGTTATGAAAATGCAAAATGCGTCAGTAAAAGTTGTCGTTAAAAGATATTTTATCTCCATGCGGGCTAGGAAACAGTGTCAGAGGTATTCGCAACGTTGCAACGATATCCGCGAGAAAATGCAATGCAACAAAGTCTATGACACCTGTTACTTAATCACAAGATATGTGCATTTTCTTTCTGCATATGTCGTTCGCTAAAAGTTAAAGAAAACTGACTGCAGTCAGACAGACAAATGTGGCGTGTAGTGACGATATAAGATAATTCACTAGCTCATAATACACGTATCATCCCGTAGGTTAAGTGATCGTAAACGCGTTTGCTTATTATAAAGTCCCGGGTTGGGCCAAAAATTAGTTGTTGGATTATCTTTCAAGAAATTTTCAGTAACAGCCCGGAGTTCAATCATGCTTTTAAAAGCACGTAAAGCTTTGGTCTTGCGCCTGATCTCTCGCCAGTCATTAAATTACTGTCCCATCGGACTATGAGAGTGAAGGAATAGAGTCTTCGAGAACACTTATCCTTCAAGAACCTTACTGGCCGCCGTTGCCGAAATTCGGTCTAGAGGACATTATATTATTATCATCTGTCTCAAAAGGCAACAGAGGTAAATTGAAAGAGGAAATAGACAGTAGCATCTTCCTACTAACAACTGAAATAATATTTTTTTACAGTAAACCTGATATACGTGGTTTCTGTGGCCCATAGACATTTTCGTCTATCTTGTATAAAGAATCAAAATGCAGATGCTTTGTTACTCCTGAGGACTAAGATGAAGATGAATTTTGAGAGAAAAAGGTCTCCGGATCTCTACGCTCACCATACAAAACAAAGCAGCTTTAACTTTTGTTAGTTTGTTTTATCCATTTGTAATAAAATTTATATAAAACATGACTAATATTTTAAATAGAAACATTAATCTCTACACTTTTCCAACAAAATAACTTCCCCCGCTATGAAATCTGTAAAATATTTAACCTCACCTCTAAGTGGCGCCCCCAGGTAACAGAAAAAGTTGTGGATGCTTTTATTATACCTATTACTTATTATACCGATACTTTATATTATATTATGTTATACCGATTACTTTATATTATACCGATTACTCAGTGTATATTGTGTATGAACTACTAGAACATTTTAATTAGTATTATGTGAAAATACATAAGTGTTGTAACGTTTTGCGTTTTGCGGACGTGGGTATAATGCAAATGCTTTACTTTTATAAAATAAGTACCTAACAGTACATGGAATCGGTCGTTATCATTTTATTATCAAATTTAGATACTATAAGTGTAGTTAATAATGTAAGATGTATTATGTAGTTGTTTGTTTTTCCAAATAAATTCAAAAAACCGTCATCATTACAGCTCCACTAGTGGACTCTCACGAGCTGTAATGATGACGGTTTTTTGAAGTGGAATCGTGGAAGAAAATCTGTTACCTCATTTCGTTCGTTAGATGTCGTAAGAGGCGAAAATGTGATAACCAATAAGATCTTGAGGCTTCCGCTAGATGGCGTTATAACTATTTCGCTTATAACAGACGTGAAATAACCAAACCAGCGAAGAGAAGCAGCGGAAATATCTGATTAACACCGGAGTAAGGCCACGCTTTCATAAAATACCAGTGTGAAATAGCAGCTTAATGTTGTTTTTTGTATGGTGAGTGTAGAGACCGGAGACCTTTTTTTTAATTGAAATGATGTTTGTTATCTTAGTCCACAAGCGTTACAACGCATCTGCGTTTTGATTTGTAATCGAGGATAGATGTAGATGTCTATGGACCAAAGCATCCACTTATCTTACTTATAGCATCAGGTGGACTATGAGCTTGTTTATCACCATATTCTTTGAAAAACTAACAAAAAAACACAAGCAGAGTTGAATAATCAGCGGTCATAAACCATTGCCGACCGAGACATAAGCTCATAACTTCGTGGCTACATAAATCATGATTATTAAAAAGTTCCTGTATGTAAGCTCCGTTCCTAGCTCATGCCGCGCGACCCTCAATTAAACAATGTTTTTGTATCAATTATCTGCCGTCTCAAGTAAGGGCGCATACACACGCCGCCGCCCGCTCCGTTAGATTCCTAGACATGAGCCCCCGCAAAACATCCGACCAACCCATTTATAATTAAATTAAACGGCAAAAAGGGCCTATTAGCGTTTTATTACGGAGTTAACAAGCGATTTCGAGCCGGACGAATGCAACATAACCTTTACGAGATAGGTGTAATAAGCTTTGAACAGATTTTTAGGATGCCACTCTCAACGCGACATAAGTCCTCAGGCGGGGACTTAATTGTAAGATAGATAGTGTAGGCAACAGAATTTATTACTTGACTAATACTTTTTTTTTATAAAATTCAAGTGAAAAATGAACTTGTAGTACATCTGATGGTAAGTGCCTACTGCAGCCGATTGACACCTACAGCTTCAAACAAAGAAGGCTACAGATCCATGTTTACCTTTCAGACTAATAGAATAGAATAGAATCATTTTTTATTCAATATAGATTATATGTAATACTTATTCGAAATTCGGTTCGGAAAAAACCTCTGTCCTGGGAAGAACCAGTAAGAAATCCAGCAGGACTTTTATTTTAAAAAGCACAATTTACCATATAAAAACATTAAGAAAGAGCATGCTATTGAATGAGCATGGTAGCGACCACTTCATTCCCATGGGTTATTATTAACAATTTACTCTTTATTGGTATAATAACATTTACTGAACAACTTTTGCTTAATAAATATTTTAAACCTTTTGATGAATAAAGTGTGCACATTTTCTGGAACTTTGTAGTAAAAGCGTATACATTGCCCCATGAAGAAGTTACTGAGTCTTTGGAGTCGAGTAACTGGTATAATTCAAGTTAATTATACCAGTTACTTGACTCCAAAGACTATAATTAACTTGTGCTTGTTCCTAGTATTTACAGAATGTACATCACTAGTTTTAATAAAACAATTTTTATTTTTGTGTACATATAAATTAAATTTTCGTAAATATATTGAGAAGCGAAAGTTAATATATGTATTTCTTTAAGTTTTTCTCTAAGAGATTCTTTTGGACCCAGGTTATAAATTGGTCTTATAGCTCTCTTCTGCAAAACAAAGATAGTTTCAATGTCAGTATATATGTATATACAATAAACTAATCTAGCTGTTTCAACAAATGTAAGGTCTCTTTATCTTAATCTTTTTTACAGCATATGCTACAGAACTAATTTTGCTAGCTAGTTTAGACATATGAGGGCCCCATTGAAGCTACGCGTCAACTGTAATTGAAAAACAATGGATTCAATAAGGCCCAGCTCCTCTCCGTTTAAAAGCACACTGGTTTTCACCTGTTTAAGATTAGGTGTGGTGAATTTAATACATTTCGTTTTATCCTATACCTTTAAACGAGCAATTCTTGTAAATCCACAAACGAAAAAAAAAAACCCCGCCACCTCGCCCCCCCCCAAAAAAAACAACAACAAACCCCGACAGAGTAAATTAAATATATAATCGGAATTTCGGAACCGGCGCCAACGATTTTCATAAAATTTAGTGTCCAGGGAGAATCGGGGGGCACTAAATCGATCTAGCTAGGATTTATTTTTAGAAAATGTCTTTTTGTCCGTGTTTTAAGACAATGAAAATCTGCTACAATACAAGAAGGTAAATTTTGATCCTATATTAATGGTCGTAGTAGCTCAAGTGGATATCGCGAAATCGTAATGCTTTGGTTCGCGTCCTGTCTTCGGCCCGACTTTTTTCTTTTTTTTTTTTTCAAGTTCCCTTCTTTTGTGAGAAAATCAATTATTTCGAGCCCCTTTTTTAGTATTTTTTAAAAATACGAAAATTTTAATTAAACTAATTGCACTTCCATGATTTTTTCTTCAAATAACCAGTTCAGTTTTTTTTCTATTATGTCAATAAGATCAAAAAAAATATTCATGTTTCATCAGTATGTAATTTGCATCTAAATGTAATTTAAAAAAACCGGTCATCCAGGTACTTATCGTTTAAACACAAATTGTTGACGTTAAACCAGTGTACTACTTTTGATATAGCGTTATTCACTTCGTCATATTTCAATAATTGCCTTTTAAGTCGGAAAATCAACAAAGTATCATCAGGAAATAAAACGATGTCATGGTTATTCCCTATCAATAAGGTAAAATAAACTAAATTAATATAAAATGTGAATAGAAAGGGGCCAAGAATTGAGCCCTGAGGAACACTTTTAAATACTGATCCAGAAAAACCGCTCCCATTAATAACAACTGTTTGCGTAATGATTTCTTAAATTTTGGCGAATACTACACCACACCATGAATAAAACTATTTATAGGGATTTTATCGCTATTAATTTTTTTATTTTTAATTCGCGACGTTTCGGGTGCTTACACTCGAAACGTCGGGGGTTTTACAGCACCCATGGTCATGGAGGGGACTGAGATGTTTGACGTCCCAATGTCATAGTAAGCCCGGGCTACCTTCAGTTTTTGAATATTATTTTTACACCGGCGCCACCTGAGAGATAAGACTTTTTTATAGAACTAGGGTGACAAACGTGTAGACAGTCCACCCGATGGCAAGTAGACTGTGGCCCATATCTATGTATCTTCTGTTAAAAATAAAAATACAGATGTGTTGTCACCCTTGAGGATTAACATGGAATGCCTTTTTTGCAATAAAAGGGGTCTCAAATTTTCTACATTTAGCATAAGAAACACAGCAGCGTTAATGCTGCTATTTCACACTAGTATTCTGTAGGAGCGTGATCCTTCCCCGATCGATCTGACCGTGCTACAATCATCAAATATCTGTAGCGTGGCTCTACCGTGCAATTTAATCACAGACTACCCCCGGTAATCTGTGAATTTAATAAGTTACTTCGTTCTTGTCATTGAGGAATTACTACTACGTATAGAGTAGACGCATTGCATGATTTTGCGCCACGCCTTGCGGTGCACTGTACCGCAACTGTTTAATGTGTGTCCAACGCCCGCACAGACGAGTCGTGTTCGCTTCTCATAAACAACAACTTCAAAATGCCTGGTTGTGCTCTTAAAGACTGCAGTAAACACTCCAGAACATCAAAAAAAAGTGATGGTTTAACATTTCATCGGTACGTAGACATTGAAACAATCTCAAGCGTCCGAAAGACACTATGTGTCCATAAGCGAAAAGTGCTGGTAGCGCCCGAGGGCCACCATATGTCCGTAAGGAGTCGATCTTCTTTTGTCTTTGATATTCAATCTGCGTGGTGATTGGTTGTTCAAATTTTTCCTCATTCTCAAAGTTCAACTAATCATTCATTCATTCATGTGTGATACACCAATCAAAATGAAGAAATTAAGGTAAAAAAAACAAAATTTGAAAGTCAGTCGTGACGTTCTTTCTTTTAGCCGCCATTTTCAATTTCTGTGCAAAAACAAAGTGTTTCGTGTGGAAGAAAAATGTCCAAAGCTTTCAAACGATAAGTGTTTATTTTATAAATTATATATCAAATTACTAGGAATTGAATACAAAATCGTTTTATCATATTTACTCAAGACACAAATTTCATTTCGATAGTAAAAAAACAGTGAAACTTTTGGAACGCATCTTATTCAGTTGTAACGCCGGGCGGCCATTTTATGCCGGTTTCGAAATAAATTATTTATTATGAAGTAACTACTTGTTATTATAGAATAAAATTATGCAAATCCGATAAACAATCTATCAAACTATACGTTATTGTTTGTGTTTTGTGAAATGGGGCCTTGGATTTAGCACAATTTGTGAATAAAGTGTTAGTGTCGGAACAAAAAACAGAAGAAAAACGCAATGTTTTGAAAACAGAAAGTAATAATTCACTTACTATGTAAGTAATTACATTATTATTTATAAAAACAGATAGGAAATTTAATCCCCTTTCGAACGATACATAACCTATAAAACGTTATTTCACCTATTGGAAAATATTTCGTTTTTCTACGCAAAACCAGAGAAATTTCATTTGTACTGGACATTACAGGACTTTGAACCCTCAAAGTACGGATGCTTGAAAGGTTAATAGTTTTTCGCGTTGTTACAATGCTCAGGAAAATTGGGTAAAATGTAAAATTACTATGGGAGCGACTTGTTGTGTTGTTGTACACTATGTTGAACGATACGCGTTCTCTAGTATATAGGTATTATCTAATACGCGTAAGCACCATGAAATTTATGACGTTATGGTCGCGAGAAATCTAATCCAAACTAGCGCTGCATGTTTTAATAGTTTGGTTAGATGACTTAAGTACTATTATAGCGCTGCAGCGAACTTTAGTTTTACTCTCTTACCAAAATGAAGCAAACGTTTGATTCGGGGTGTCTGTTCTATACGCTAGTAATTTAGTTCGATGGTTCGTGTTAATTTTTTCGAGCACAAATGCCCGATTTAGGTTAGGTCATATTCACACAATATATGAATTTTTTGTCCGATGCGATGCTTCGTAACTATAAGTATCCGATAGATGGCTTGCTAAAAATAAAATCACATAAACTGGACCTGTTAGATAACGCGATCACCCGACAGTTGTTAGATATGAATAAATTTTATATTTCTGATGTTCAAATTCCGAAGTCGCCACCTATACGCCAACGTCTGTCCTTGCCGGTAGCTTAATCTAATTTAAACAGAAATGAAAACGGTATAAGTCATATTTTTTATTTATTTATTTATTACTACTGCTGAACATAGTCCTCCCTTAAAGATTGCCTCATCATTTGCTTTAGTTCCTCCTTCAGGGGCTTCATCATAGCAGCGCGCCTAGCGTGGCAGCTATGCAGAACATGGGCCTCTCCCATGGATTAACTCATGGGTGGGGAGGGACTTTAACCAGATTTATTTTCAGTTGGTATTGGAAGCAGCTGCCCATCTTCATTTCTAAATTTTATTTGCCTCTGTGGTCTTCTAGGGTATCACGTGATGAAATGAGTAAAAGGATTATCTTACGCCGTCGTACACGACGAAAATTCGTATAATGAAGAACTTATTCGCATATTTTTTTAAAAAATCTTCCATTAGTACAAATTTCAAAAAAAATAGTCGGATGTCAGACACGGATATAATATCCTATATACAGTAGGTAAGTAGATTGTCGGCGATTAGCCTTATTTTAAAATAGAAGAGGAAACAAGCGAGCTTGTGGCTTACTTGATGATAAAAGACCTCCGCCGCTCACGAACGTCCGCGACAACAGAGGGATTACAGCCCCCATTAAGTGCAAGTAATTGCTTACATCCATATCCGATCTATAGTTAAATCTTTCTGCTACAAGTAATGTCACATAATTTATATGAAATTATATTATTACTCCTGATTTTTTCAACTCTATACTTATAAATTAAAGTCTCCCACCGCGTCTCCGCGTCTGCATATGTAGGTACATCGCGGTTAATTCAGAAACTACACTGAGAATTTTCATTTGTTTTCACTAATAGATGGACTGATTTCTGAGGAAGGTTAAGGTATATATTTTCATACGTGGTAGAGCCACGTTGTAGCTATATTATAGTGGTAACACTAATGAGTCAGCTCGACAGGGGAAGGACCACGCTCTCACAGAATACCAGTGTAAAATAATCTTTTTTACTGGATACAAGGTATTCTATCTTAGTCCTCAGGGTTGAAAACGCATCTGTATTTTGATTCTTAACAGAAAATGGATGTAGACGCCTATGCGCCACAGCATCCTCTTACCATCAGGTTGACTATGTGCTCGTTTGTCACCCATATTTTGAAAAAAGTACATAATTTATGTATATTTTTGCAAATTAGCTAACACTATGATAATATTTGCCAAATCACTCGCAAAAAATTGTGCCTCCTTCGACTCTCTGGTATATAGGTATTATCTATGCCTTCGACCTTCCGCGACGCATGCTGCTTGAGCGAGGGCTAGTAATCTCCCGCTCACCAGATGTCGCTAGTTGACGGTGAGATGAAATTTTGTTACACAGTGTCATTCAATTTAGAAGTCACTTTAAAATAAAAGTTTATCAGTTTCTATAGCATAATAATAAAACACAAAGCAATGGCTCAGTTGTTGCTCTAACTTTTTGCACTTTCTCACAACTCTTTTTTTAGTTTTTCTACTTTTATGCATATCTGTGATTTTGTTTATTTATTTTTGACGTTAATATAACTAGTAGTAACAGAAAGAAACATTAACCATTACATTTTTTGAACAAATTAACTTCCCTGCTATAAAATCTGTCAAATATTACATCTCATTTAAAGTGACGCCGCCCTGGTGGCCTCATTGATAAAGTAATAATATGAAAATAACGAATCGTGGAAATTCTCTTCTCAAAGAGTTAAAAAAGAAGTTGCGATGTTTCTCTATCTAATGACACTAATTCATAATAACAAAAAGTAAACTTTAAGCTAAATATTCACATATTAAACTTCAGAGTACCTACCTATGTGATACGTTTGAGTAACAAAGTGAAAATCCTATTCAAATTACCTTTAGTCATTACTTTAAATATTTTATCTAAATGAATTAAAGAACCAGTCTTATCATAATTTTTCTGGATCAGTGGTTTAGTTTCTTTAAAAGTTTTTTGGTCCCATTTGAGATGGGATATGGATACTTAGTTACACAGTGCTATTCGTTCGAAGCCGGGGTAAATTGCTATGTTTCCTATATAATAAATTACTCTGTGGTGCCATGTGGAGGCAGCGCAAGAGAATTCATCACTCCAGTCACAGAGTACCTTTGACTCCAGTTCGTCCGTCCCGTGGGTAACGTGACGAGGCGACTATGGTATATGCACGAGAGATATTATGGCTTCCGATAGATGTCGGTATAACCATCTTGTTTAACTTTAAAATAATAAACATAATAATTTATATAACTAATACGACAAATTATTATATTATATATAATATTTGTGGTATTATCATATTATATTATATATTACTGTAAAAAGTGTTTTTACAGTAATATAACAACAAAACCCTAGATGGCACTGATGTAAATATTAAAAAAGTTAAAACAATTTTTAATATTTACATCAGTGCCATCTAGGTGGTTACCCTTAAAACTGTATATTTTACTATTATACAAGTTGTAGTTCACGTGAAATGTAATTATTTATTTTTCTTATTCAAAGATGGCTCTTATTTTTTACAGTATCAGAACATTTTTACAGTTTTTAATTATTAGTTTTCATAAACTGTACTGTTTTTGTTACAACCAAATAGGAATGTAAATAAATTTTACTTCAACCGCCAAGTATCCAAGAGTAGCAGTGAGAGAAAACAAGCTATTCATTTCATTTACGTCGAACATCCAGCAGTGAAACAATAAAATGAAGAAAAAGCACTTCAATAATACGTATTATTTTTTTATTTCTGCAGGTACCTACCTTAATATATTTTTTTATGTATTAGAATTATCGATTCGCCGTGTCTTTGCCCCGTGAGTGTCGTTATCGTGAGAGCCGATTAAAACAAAGCCCAGAAAGACCTTTTGACTTCATAAGTATGGAACCAGCTCATCTTTGTCAGGTATAAAATTTCCAGTACAGAGCAACGATAAGCAGCTTCAAAGGTGCGAAATGTCGAGTAGGTACTACAATCGCGAAGCTCATTATATCAGGAGAGTCCGTGTTCAGCAAAGATTGTTACATTATATACTTGGTAGAGCCACGCTGTAGCTATTCTATTTATTATATATAACTGCACCCGGTCCACCCGGCTCGGCTGGACCGTGGTCTGGACCATGCTCTCACAGAGTACCGGCCTTAAAATAGCATCTTTATGATTCTGTGTTTCATATGGTGAGTGAAGATAACCAGAAACCTTTTCTACTGGAAGCAAGTCGTTATATCTTATTCCTCAGGGGTGAGAACATATGACTGTATGCTTGTTTCTCACCCTTATTCTATAAAGAACACATATCACGAGCACATATCAGTGAATTATTTAGATGCGACTGATAATGACAAAGAATATATTATAATATAGAAAGGAAGGCGATACCTTGGAAATTTGGTGGTTTTTCTATTTAACATATTTTTTTAAGTTTTATAGATTACGAACCAAAATTTTAGTATATGATTTTTGACTATATGACCTTGGATTGCATAAAAGGACGACACGATATCATGTAATTTTTTTGATAGAAAAAAATTGCAAAGTAGGCTCTAATTCTTTACATTTCTCCATGACACTACAATATTCTTACGAATAATTTCATGGAATTATTTTAAGGCATAGTAAATAATCATATCTAAGTTCTCATAAACCAGTTTTTTTAATCCATAACGAAGTTTTGTTAAAATAAATAAAAATGTTGTTTGGCGCTTACTTAGTTTTTTTCCGAGCGCTTGCTCGGTACGGCTATCTCACAATTTCCGTACTATGAAGTCATTGTATCACTTTCATTTTGACACTCCGGCAGCCGTCCGTTAGTTCACCAACAAAGGAATAAGCCGCGCCTCCAAAACTTCGATTCATTTTCTAGTTTTGATAAATATGACGCATACATTTACTGCGTAGTGGCGGTGTAAGTTCAACATCTCCTGCCCTACATCGCCCCGTGGATGTCGTAAGAGGCAGAGCGAAACAAACTAGAAGATAGGTGGCAGCGTCTGCCTAGTAACAATTAAAAACTGAAATGCTGCGGTTGCCAATCTGCATGCCAAGCCTGGCAACTATGTAAAATATCCCCCCATAAGCCAATGTTTAGGGGAGGGAGGTGTTCAGCAGTGGACTTGTGATCAGGCTGTAATCAACTTGTCACCGTAACGGTTGATTTAAAATAAGTTACCTAATGAATTAACAAAGTATTTTTAGTACCCGGTTGACCGAGCTTTGCTCGGTATTTTTCGCTCGGTTTTTTTGTAATTCGTGTGTTTTGGAAATTATATTTAGATACAAATTACATACTGATGAAATACGAATAATATTTTTTGATCGCAGTGACATAATAGAAAAAACTGAACTGGTTATTTGAATAAAAAATCATAAGTGCAATTAGTTTAATTTAAATGGTTTTAAAAATTCTAAAAAAAGGGCTCGAAAAAATAGATTTTCTCAAAAAAGAAAGGAACTTGAAAAAATTCAGTCGGTCGGTCCAGACTCGAACTATGGTATTACGATAATGTGACCGCCCGATATACCAATTAAGCTATTCGTAATTATTAATAAATTGTCAAAATTTACGTTCTTATTCTAACGATATTGTAGCAGTTTTTCATTGGCTAAAAACACGGACAAAAAGACATTTTCTAAAAATAAATCCTAGCTAGATCGATTTATTGCCCCCGAAACTCCCTGCCCACAAAATTTTATGAAAATCGTTGGAGCCGTTTCCGAGATTCCGATTACATATATATATATATATATACAAGAATTGCTCGTTTAAAGGTATAGGATAAAAAGTAGGTTGCCTAAATGATTTTACACTTGGATCGTGGTCGTACATCAGAAAATTGGAGTTGGTTTAAATGTCATAACTAAGGTTATGAACTATTGTATAGAACTACAAGCATACTCACTGTAAATCAAAATGTCAGCATCATTGGAGACTAGCACACTTTCTAAAGCATTAAAATATTTAAACAGTTGTTTCTCTTATAATAAATTCAAACTTCAACCTTAGACACGTTTTTCGACTCATATCCGCTAAATCTATATACCTACTTATAGCGGATTGTATTTATAAAGCCCGGTTATTTTTTTTTTTATAGAATAGGGTGACAAACGAGTACACAGTCCACCTGATGGTAAGTGGTTGCTGCGGCCCATAGACATCTACATTAATCCTCCATTAAAAATCAAAATGCAGATGCGTTGTCACCCGTGAGGACTGAGATGGAATACCTCGTTTCCAGTAAAAAGGGTCTCCGGTTCTCTACACTCACCATACGAAATACAGCAGCATTAAGCTACTATTTCACGCTGGTATTCTGTGAGAGCGTGGTCCTTCCCCGGTGGAGCCGACCTATTCGTGCTACAACTATACTACTAATATAACTGCAGCATGGCTCTACCACGTATATTACTATCATATTTGCCTTCTCACATTGGGCATGTTTGAAACTGTCTGGACATTATGAATAATGCCCTATATACAGTAGCACGAATAGGTTGACTCGATCAGACTACACAAAACACCGGATGCTAATTGGTGGTGCAGCCGTGCAGCCGAAGATGTACACAGACTTCGCTTAGCAAAAGCTTATTCACTTTGCCTTAAGACACCCACGTTATAATCTAATGGAAAGACAGATGCAGGATAATAATTTCACTCCTTTACTGGACGTATTATTAACCAAGAATCATACCGTTTGGTTTGAATTTTTTTACAGAGGATTGAGCAAACGAGCATGCGGCTCACCTGATGGTAAGTGACTACCGCCGCTCATGAACAACTGCAACACCGGGGGATTGCAGGTGTATTGCCGGCCTGTTAAATATCTTGAAAATCCCTAAGTTGTATTGGCCCGGAAAAATCGCCCGTGGTAAACGACTCAACAAAGAGGTCGTACGAGAAGTAAAACTCCTAGTAAAACGCACAGCGGTGGTTCGCCAATCATGATGTGGATAGTATCGTGAGTTATGTTCCGATGTGCGTTCGTGAAATTTGGCAGTAAATTTTTTGAATGCGTGGTATGTCGACAACAAGAGGTTGAAGTTGAGCCGAACGTCTGGTACTGATAAAATGGAGATGGAGGAATTACTCGTAAGTCATGCAATTCCTATACACACTCGCTGAAATGTATCTTATAAAAGACCGAAACACTACTTTGCGCCTGTGCCCGAGACTGATGATATTGATTCTTACCATATTGTTGTCACCAATAAGCCTCTTAGCACAGGTTACACAAATCAAATCATTATAGAAGTTTCTCTTCCTCATTAACGCAACGACCACAGCTGGGCCTAGACCTACTTGAAATGAGTATTTGTCAAATTGCTATCCTAGGTAGATAAATTTGCGAAATTGAAGAACACAAGAAAATATCTATTCATCCAGCCTATCAAAGTCAACAGCTAAACATAGGCCCTGCGGATTGCCTCGTACAAATATATTTGAAAGAGTGGCCAGGCTTGACAGGCTGGTTTGCAACCACACATTTCTTTTTATTTGTTATCAAGAAGATAACAAATAAAAAGAAATGTGTGCCTATATACTATTTCAGTACCCCTTGGACACCTCTTACGACACCCACGGGGCCAAATAGGATAGTGGGTTAATTTACACTGCCACTACACAGCCAACATGTTTGAGCACTATGTAGTATATTTAAAGCAAATGTAAAATATATACTATATGTCTGTAATGATTGTTTATAAAAATACCAGGAGATGTAGAGCAGCGCCTTCCTAAGAACAACAAAAAAAAAACTACGGTTGACAACCAATCCAAGCGGAACATATACGGTGAACACCAAACAGGCAATATATGTGAGATGTTCAGCAATGATTCTTTGAATACCAAAATAAATAAAATCAAGCAATATATTCAATTTATAGTGTTTTAAAAAAATCTGACAGCGCAAAAAATACTACTATAATACCCATTGTACATATCTTTATCACAGCTTTAGAGCGAAAATGGTAACTAACCAACTTTAAATCACTACAGATCCTTAATAGTTATTCAAAATGAAAAATGACTAGAGAAACCCAAATATGATTTCAAAGTCATAATC
This sequence comes from Parnassius apollo, assembly GCA_907164705.1. NCBI lineage: Eukaryota > Metazoa > Arthropoda > Insecta > Lepidoptera > Papilionidae > Parnassius > Parnassius apollo. The sequence continues at coordinate 1,347,830 of CAJQZP010001037.1, forward strand.
GATGAAAAAAGTACTCAAATGGTGTAGCCATTTGAGTGTTTTTTATTTCGACTTTCATTTGTTTCGTTTAATCAATATGGCGTCTGGTTATCGCCATATTGAATTTTGATTACTAACAAATCTTTAGTGACACTTAAAAGATTAAGACAAATCGATTAACGTAGGTATCATGCCATCGAAAATATAACTTGTAAAAAAACCCTGAAACTCAGTTCTTCTACCGTAAATCTGTGAGATCCATGTAATACCAAGTCAGTTAATTTATTCAATCCGTACTTAAAGGGTCCTTCTGTTTTAAGTTATTGCGTAATTAGCTAACCTAACAACATCCTATAGTGACCATATCAATGTTAAAAATCTTTTATGTTTTAAATAAATAGATTGACTTGGCCATCGCATGAAAACACAATGTATCTCACAATTATTTAGATTGTTTAGTGCGATTGCCAAGTCAATCTATTTATTTAAAACATAAAAGATTTTTAACATTGATATGGTCACTATAAGATATATAAGTTTCGATAATAAGTTTCGGGGTTTGTTACAAGTTATGTTTTTGGTGGCATCTTATTTCTTTTTGTAGATAGTGTTACTTTTTTTCCTTTCCGGTACCTTCTACTTACTTCTTGAATACCAACAACGTACATATCTACACCTATTAAACATATACAGGTACACTGATTCCTTCACAGCTAATGTAATTTTGTAATCCTATATATTTATATGGGATTACAAAGATATTTATGCAGTTGGTGTATCTAGAAAACTGGACCGAAATTGAAAAATATTTTAGTTTTCCTTTATTATACACTAAACACTAATTGTATTCTAAATTTGAAGCTTCTATGTTTGCTAGAAGTGCCTTAGAGTTTTGATGATGGTAAATTAAGAAAATAAGAAAACTAAATTAAGAAACGTTGACTAGTTATAATTATTAAAACTACTAGTTCAAATTGAATGAAAGAAATATACTATGTTTATACAATGCCTGCTTGGTCTCTAAAAAATCAGGTTCCTAGTTTTATTCACAATGAAGTTATAGGGGGGTCGAAAATGGCCGGAACTGCTTCGAGAAAAGTATAGTACGGCCGTGCCGCTTTTTTGCTCCACTTGGCGGATCAAATTCGGCCAACGCGTCGAAAATTGGAGGTCATATTAAAATTGAACAATTGACTGTTTCGGCAGTCCGCTCACGAAAAGTACCTTTCCCTTATCGTGGACAGCATTCTTATTTGGTTTTAATTAATTTAAAGAAAGGTTTTTGTTTGTTGATGTTTAAGTATTAAATACTTTATGAGGTGATCGGGTTTTTCCTATCTAAGAAGTGAGCTTTTTATAGAAGAAAATGTGACATACGAGCACACAGTGTACCTGATTGTAAGTGGATGCTGTGACATATGCCTACGTCTTTCTACGATGATGCGTGTAGTGGACTGTAAGAACATCCACTAGTCCATATCGTCCCGTGGCTATCGTAAGAGGTGACGGAGGGAAACTGAACCAGGAGATGGGCAGCAGCATCTTCTTGATAAACATTTAAAAACTGCGGTCGCTAAACCTGCCAAGCTTGACCTAAGGCTAAATCCCCCATTTGAGGCAATCCTGTGTTCAGCATTGGATTTTAGTAGCCTTTAATGGATGGATGAATGGAATCTAAAAAAAAATTAATAAGATTTAATTAATAATCATACATAACATATACATAAACACTCACGCCTGTCACCCTTAAGGGTAGGCAGAGACTACAGACTTCCATTAGGCACGATCCTGACACATCCCTCTCGGGTTCATCCCTTAAGGGACTACTCCTAATTTGGACCGTTTTCAATATATCGTCAATTTGGTCGATAAAAATTTGCCTTGGATGTCCCTTTTCGACTCTTCATTTCACTTCTGCAACATAAATTTGCTTTGTCACTCTTTCCTCATTCATAATTTCATCAATCAAGAATCAATTAGATATATTATTAGATAATTAGAAAAAATAAGGAATGCTCTGTACTTACTGTAAGACAGCTTTTTGTCATGTCTGTTATACTACATAAGCACAAAAATACAGAGTTTAAACCTAATTTAAAACGTAACAAAAATAGAATTTGTGACATGGTTTCTCATAGAACTGCTTTAGCACGTCGTCAATATTATGTCACTAACAATTATTTATATAATGTAGCAAAAAAAAAGTAAACACACACACACACACACACACACACACACACACACACACACACACACACACACACACACGCACACACACACACGCACACACGCACACACACACACACGCACGCACGCACGCACACACGCACGAACGCACGCACGCACGCACGCACGCACAGATGCGCACGCACGCACACACGACGCACGCACACATGCGCACGCACGCATACACGCACGCACGCACATACGCACACGCACGCACACACGCACGCACGCACACACGCGCACGCACGCACGCACGCACGCACGCACACACGCACGCTCGCACGCACACACGCACGCACACACACACGCACTCACGCACGCACGCACGCACGCACGCACTCACGCACGCACGCACGCACGAACGCACGCGCGCACGAACATGCGCACGCACACGCACACACACGCACACGCACACGCACACGTACACACACGCAAACGCACGCGCACTCGTATACGCACACGCACACTCACACGCACACGCACACGCACACACACACACACTGGTTTGTGGTAATTAGAAAGTTTTCTCTTCATTTTTTATTTATTTATTATTTAACTTAACATGGTTGTGTATTATATAGCGAAATAATCTGTCATTTTTTACTGTATTTGTATTGTACTACTCAGGGTGGAAGACGCTGACGGCTGTAATTCAGTTTATACTAGTGTGACCGTTAACGCCAACTACTTCGAAATGTAATTTTGTAATTTAAAATAGATATAATACATAAGTGTAACCTGTAAATTGAGAGTTATTTTGTCTCTATCCTCTTCCTAGTTTCGGTTTTATAGGGCGGCAAAGCCATATTACCCTCACGTACCTTAGTGTCTTTCTCTTACATATACATCTATACCAATCTATACATATACATCTATACCAATCTATACATATAAATTAAATTGAAAAGTCTGTAATTTCGATATGATTACCCTTTATTAAGCTCAGGGTATTATTTGCATTCTATTATTTTAAGATATAAAAAAAAATTTTTTATCTATCTGTCTGTTGGAATAGCTGAACCGATTTTGATGAAACGACGCGATCTACGACATACTTTATTTAAAAAAAAAACTTGGTAGATTCTGTTTAGTCAAAAAAAATATATGCAACATTAATAGATCCAAGCGAGGTGAAGACGGGGTGTGCCAGTATAATATAAAAATCTCTACATTTCTCAATTTTTGTTTTTCTGATATGTCGGCACAGGCAACAATTCGATAAAAAGTCTGTCAGTCTAACTAGTCCGTTAATCTAGTGGTCGTAAGCGGAACAGTTGATCAGGTGCTCCTGAGTTCTCATCTCGGGTCGGGATAAAATTAGGAAGTTTTTTTTTTTATAATAGAATGTTGGTGACAAAATAGCACACAGTCCACCTGTTGGTGAGTGTATGCTACGACCCATAAAGATCTACATCTATCCTCGCTTAAGAATCAAAATGCAGATGCATTGTCACCCCTGAAGACGAAGATGGAATGCCTACCATACAACACACAGCAGTATCGAGTTGTTGCGGTGGTATTCAGTGAGAGCGTGGTCTTTGCCTTGGTCGGACTAGCCCACTCGTACTACAAGCGTAACAGAACTGCAGCGTGGTTCTATCATAAAACCTTGCCATACTGACCACGCTTAACACGCGGTTTGGCAACTGCAGTTTTTTATTTTTTACTTATTAAATATTAAAAGGGCCTCCGCACGCACCATACGAACCACAGCAGCATTAAACTGATATTCTGTGAGATATTCTACGCTGGTATTCTGTGAGAGCGTGGTCGTACCCCGGTCGAGCTGACCCATTCGTACTACAACCATATAATTGTGGCAAAGAACTACTGCGAAAAAACGTGATGTTGTCTGTTGTTGTTTGTAACCCATAGACAACTATAGTCGATTAAAATCTTATCCTTAGCCTTAGCCTTATATTATCTGCGACATCCAACATCAGTTTGGACTTCCACAAGCACTAGTTTTCGCTTATTAAAAACTTTACACCCAAGTTATTCTGGCGACCTACATAAAAAGCCCACAAATATTATGTAAAATGGTAATAAAATTGCAGTATAATATATTTATAGCATCGTTTTCGATACTTTCCCCGTAGAACGTCGACAAACCGCTCGTAAACAATGCCGATTATCATTCAGTGCGTCTGTGACGTGTCGCAACGGATCGTGCTGTAACCGGTGTCGTGGGGACGCGTATCATAACGTGGTAATTATTACAATAATATATGTAGTTCAAGTCATAGAGATCTGCGAGGAAGACAAATGTGTTGAGTAGCCAATGATGTAGTAGCCACGATTTTTTTGCCACCAGGGCGACGCACTTTTAAAATGAGGTGAAATATTTGACAGATTTCATAGCGGCGAAGATAATCTAGTATATAAAAATTAAATTTTGTTTATTACACGACAAATTTATTTAAAAGTCATGTAATATAGCATGTAAATCCTTATGTTAATGTGTGTTATATCTATATAAATTTATTTATTAGTTATTCAACTCACCTGCCACTAATTACTCACCACGCCATGGGTCCGCCCTTTGTAACCTTTTTATGGTTAGAACAATAAAGCTTTTAAATAAATAAATAGCAATAAGATCGCCTTTTGTTTTTACCTCAATATTTGTGTTTTTTTTTATATTGCTATTTTCTTGGTGTACAATAAATAGTTGCATTGTATTCTAAGTTACAGTCTGTATACGCCCTCTTGCTGGGCACAGTCTCATCTCGTAAACCCGTTACCCCCCAGAATCATTTTTGAGTAATTTATAAGCTGCTTCATTGCACGAACTTCATGTCCACGAAATATTGCACTTCTCAGATATTTAGGTTCAAAGCATAATGAAACGACGTCTCCGTAGCGCAGTGGCTTAACAGTGAGTAGTAGCACTAAGGGTCGCGGGTTCAAATCCCGCATGGAACAAGGATTTGTATGGGCTTCAAATAATTGTTCCGGATCTGAATGTCTGTCCCAGCGCAATTTATGTTTGTAAGCTGACGACGACACAGTAGATAATCCTAGTCATTATTAATCCATGATGCTTAAAAAATAAATAAAGATAAATAACGAAATTTTTCAAATTGGAACTAATATGTAATATATTTCATTGGTGCCGGCGAGAATCGAACCCGGGATGTACTATTTCAATTTATGGCTGACACTCAACCCCTAAGCTCTACACGGCTTTGCTGATAAACGGATCAAATAAGTAACAGGGTGTCTCATGCAAAAATGGAGCTTCCAACCAAGTAAAGTTTCGGCGAGCGATTACTGAATTTTCACAAATTAAGAACTTTAAATACAATTTATTTAAAATTATTATTACTGGTTGACTCAAGCTATACTAAGGATCGAATGTTTGAATTTTGAGTCGGGCACGGAACAGAGCTCCGTCTGCCAGGGCATCTATAAATGCTTACGTTTCAATTTACAAGGTGTACTTTACCTTAGGATGTGATCCCATACCCCGGTGGTCTCACTAATTAAAAATTGTCCGTGTAATTATTTTATATGTATTCTTATAATGACAATCACGATTCTGGAACGGGGAGATGTGCGCAACTCTTTGTATGCACCTACGCTTTTAAACGGACGAGCGCGCACCGCTTACATTTTAATATTAAAGTTTGTAAATAAAATTGCAAAACCAACTTTAAATCTACGGTTATTTGTCAAAAAAATACATAATAAAAATTTTCATACGTGGCAAAGTCACACTGCCGCTATATTATGGTTGTAGCATGAATGATGCTACAACCATAAAAATAAAAAATAAAAATGACCACGCTCTCACAGAATATCATCGTAAAATAGCAGCATGGTGAGTGTAGAGAACCGGAAACCCATTTTACTGGAATCGAGTCATTCCCTCTTAGTCCTCAGGGGTGCAACGCATCTGCATTTTGATTCTTAATCGAGGTTAAGTGTGGATACGGGTAACAGCATCCACTTACCATCAGGTGGTCTGTGTACTCGTTTGTCACCTTTATTATATAAAAAAGAATATATTTCTAAACATTTTACTTATTTCTGTTAAACAAGACGTAAAAAACTGTGGAATTTTCTCTTGTGTTGTGGAAGCATTTTACATACAAAATTGCACTCGGACAAACATTCGTTCCATACACAGAACACACAAACAAAAAAAATATTTTTTTTTAAATAGTGATGTACATACTGAAAATACAAGAAATAATCATAAGTTAGTAATACCAGTTACCCAACTCCACTGAGTCAGTATTTCTTTTATGGGGCAAACACTCCAAAGAATCAGTAATTCCTTCAAAGTCCTATCTATCAAAAAGTCTAAACATTTAACAAAATCTGTATTTAAAGGGTTATGATAAAATTATGGAACAAGATTAATATCCTCAAGAACCAAGGTAATCGCTACCAAAGTGTTGCGTTTCATACACAGTAATATTTTTTAATAGAACGCTCATGATGGGTTTCTTGCGGGTTCTTCCCAGGAAAGGTTTTCCGAGCCAGTATTATAAAGTGGCTTTCAATAAGTATTAGTTGTAATCCAACTTGACTGTGTTAATTGTGTAGTAGGAGTGTAAGAATATCCACTAACCCAAATCATCTAGTGGGTATCGTGAGAGACGAGAGAGGAAAACTGGAACAGACGATGGGCTGCAGCTTCTTCCTAATAACAATTTAAAATAATAAGAAGCTGCAGTTACCAACAGACCTGCCAAGCGTGGCAACTATGGCAAAATCATCCCAATGAGGTCATCTTTGTTCAATAGTAAACTGTCATAGGCAGTTATGAAATGAAAATTGACTGTGTAGTTGCCCATATCGTCCCGTGGGTACCGTTAGATGCAACAGAAGGTTACCAACCGGGAGACGGGCAGCAGTAATCCAATACTTCATTATGTGGTAGAGCCACCTGCACCCATATTGTGGTTGCAGCACGAATGGGTCGGCTCGACCGCGGAAGGACTACGCTCTTACAGAATACCAGCGTAAAATAGCAGCTTAGTACTGCTGTGTTTCGTAAGGTGAGTGAAGAGATCCGGAGACACATTTTCACTGGAAACGAGGCATTCCATCTTAGTCCTCAGGGGTAAAAACGCATCTGCGTTTTGATTCTTAATCGAGGATAAATGTAGATGTCTATGGACCACAACATCCACTTACCATCAGGTGGACTGTGTGCTCGTTTTTCACCCTTATTTTATATTTAAAAAAACTAAATCTCAGCACAAACTGCAGTTATATCTCCCATTATGCGACAATCTATAGGGAGGCTATTGTTCCCCAGTAGACTACGATAGGATGTTATAAATAAATATTGAATAAAAATATTCTATTCAATTCCATTCGAAACACACAGCGTTGAGTCCGCCTTTATATGTACATGTTTGTGCAACGAAGTTTATGTAAGGTACGTGAGGGTAACATGGTCACTTAAGATTTGCCGCCCTATTAAACCAAAACTAAAAGGAGGTCATAGACAAAAACACAAAACCGTATACTATAACTAATATATTAAGAAAATAGTAGCAAACAAGCTTTCGAAAAATCAACCTAAAAAAATGAACCACCCTATACAATACTAAAATCTACTAAAATATTTACAGTAATGCCAACTACCAAAATGACGTCGATAAAGCAGCACCCTTTTGACCCTTTATAATTTGATTAGCTGATGAAAAGCTAACGTACCACAGAGCCATCTATGCAAGCAAAGCTATATTTTTTGAGTTATAATAATGTGACCATAACAACCGGATGACCTTATTACCCTGACGTACTATAGTTAAAAAAGTAATTCATGCGGGATCCAAACGCGCAGTCCTATAGTGCCACAAACAAACACTAATGGCCAAATACTAAAATGCTACTGAATTTTAAGATATCGTCTTTTAAGATAAGTGTCGTCATATTCACTTTGACTTAAAGTGATAGAGACAGCACGAGACTTAACAGCCTATCAGCCTATAGCCTATATACGTCCCACTGCTGGGCACAGGCCTCCCCTCATTTGCTGGGCACAGGCCTCCCCTCATTCGAGACTTAACGGCTTCTTAAAATTGAGCAGCGTTTGAGTATTTAAGCGTTAGGCCCGGTTTACATTTTGAGAAGTGACAAGTGCGAGTGACAATGACAAGTGCAACTGACAAATGACAAGTGCATAGTGCGTAATTTATTCACACTTTATATGTGGTAGAGCCATGCTGTAGTTATATTAGTGGCATAGTTGTAGCACGAATAGATCGGCTCGACCGGGGAAGGACCACGCTCTCACAGAATACCAGCGTAAAATAGTAGCTTAATACTGCTGTGTTACGTATGGTGAGTGTAGAGAACCGGAGACCCTTTTTACTGGAAACGAGGCACTCCATCTTGGTCCTTACGGGTGACAACGCATCTTGATTTGCAATCGGGATAGATGTAGACGTCTATGTGCCGCAGCAACCGCTTACCATCAGGTGGATTGTGTGCTCGTTTGTCACCCTATCCTATAAAAAAAAACTTATCACTTATCACTGCCTGTTCACACGCACTAAGCATTTGTCATTTGGAAGTTGCTCTTGGCACTCGTACTTGTCACTTCTCAAAATGAAAACCGGGCCTAAGTCACTTAAAGTATACATAAGTAAGTATGTATAGGTACTCTAACCTAATCGCAGTCTACCGAGCCATCTAATGATCAACTAGCATTTTCAACAACTGGTATGCAACACACGTTCGCATTAATTTTGGTTCATCAATTTGGTAAGTATGTCACGAGACGCCATTATTATGTCATAATTTGAATATTGTAAGTGTTTCTACACACGTAACGTCGTCAAGGTCCAATTAAACTAACCACAAACATTTTGCAACGCATTCACTCTTCACTTCCTTCATATTGGATCGCAGTTATCTCTTTTCAATCGAGATGATGTTAGTTTTTTTATAGAAGAGAGACAAACGAGCATGCGGCTCAGTTGATGGCAAGTGTCGACCGCCGCCCATGAACAACTGGCAATACCAGGGAATTGGTGAATTACAAGTGCGTTCCCGGCCTTTTAAAAAAGGAGTAAGCCAGTTTCTTGAAGCTCTAAGTCCTATCGGTCCAGAAACATGGGTATAATCTATTAGTGTTACGTTGTGTAGATTAAATATAATAAAAACACTATTTATCAATACATATAATACCTGAGTGTTTCAATAAAATCAATACATATAGTACCTGTAGTGTTTGTTCACGATTCACGTAAAAACTACTGAACGAATTTCCATGAAATTTGGTGTATGGGCAGTAAATTATGGCGTATAACATATAGGCAACTTTTTATCCGCTTACGGAATATTAAAAAACGAGGGTTATATTTTTCTTTTCTTTTTAGTTTACTGTCGTAATGGTTGTGGTGTTTCTATTATTCCAGTATTTATTATTTATATTCTATTAGTCTCTAGTATATAGGCAGTAATCTATGTATTAGTCATAAAGAGGTTTAGCTATACCTACGAGTACGTATTACCTACGAGTACGTATTACGGTAAATAATTATATAGAAAAGTGTGTGTGAAAATGAAAATCATCGCGTAGCCAACCAGAAGGGGCAGAGTAACGTCTATCGGGCCAGCTAGTTTTATAAATAAATCGCTGTCGATTTTCAAGTTTTTCTTATAAAATATAGTGTAGAACCGTCCTGGCATTGCAATCTATCGTAAAATTTCATTGCAATCATTACAACGATTCCAAAGATTAGGCGAACAGACAAAATAGTTATCTACGTCTTAATAACACGCAAATGATTTTCCGAGCGCAATAGAAATCAGATATTTCAATATTACACATAGACACTTCAATTTTATTTATATTTATAGATTATAATGAAGTATTTGATGCATAATTATATATGTGGTAGAGCCACGCTGCAGCTATATTATGGTTGTAGCACGAATGGGTCGGCTCGACCGGGGAACTCACAGAATACCGGCGTAAAATAGCAGCTTAAACTGCTATGTTTCGTATGGTAAGTGTAGAGATCCAGAGGGCCTGTTTTACTGGAAACGAGGCATCTTCAACGGTGACAACGCATCTGCGTTTTGATTCTTAATTAAGGATAAATGTAGATGTCCATGGACCACAGCATCCACTTACCATCAGGTAGACTTTGTACTCGTTTGTTACCCTTATTCTATGAAAAAATATGTAATAAGTGTATTAAATTTAATTTTGGCTAATTAGTCGACTTTTTACCATAAGGTTATGATCTGACTCCTACCATTTAGTATAACAAACTCCTAGAGTATGCATAAGCAAGTAAACAGTGTTTATCTACTCTCTCCAAGCGAAACCTAGTCATACCGAAATCCGAAAGTTCGATTTCGTTATGACTAGGTTTTTAGGTAGGTCCGCCTGGTTGTCGCCAAACAAAAGTTCCTACACTGGCGTGATCTATTTAAAGTGTATAGAGAGACAATATAATTACAGTCTGCGAGTAATTTCCTCTTACGTAACAAAGCATCAGTCCAATGAGTGCAGTAGCATTACCAGCAGGTGAACTTTACTCCCGTTAACCACTCCAGGTAAGCTTAAAATGATAATGTCTTGGGTTCGAATTGAACTATTGTAGAATTTCAAGACTTCGAGATTGCAGTCCTCGTCTTTAACCATTAAGCTACTGTGGCTACAAAGTTTTTTCGTCACTATTTTTACAATAAAAAGAAAATGCCCAACAAAACAACTATTTGCAGCATCTAATTCAAAAATTTACCGCTAGGCCACGCAATGTTGAACCAAAACTCAGAACTTGAAAGTCGCTTAGCCACTGCACCACTAAGGTACTTTAAAGTACATTCGACTTAAGTGAAGCGAAAGTAAGTAAATTGTTAATGTAACTTATTCATACGGCACGTAGCACACGTTTCAATTACAAATGCGTAGACATTTCTCTTTGGAAGGTAGTGCGCATGTTATCTCCAAAAGAACATTTTTGATACATACATGAATATAGGCCTTTGCCATAGATTGCTTCATAGAGGGGTATTTGCCACAGTTGCCAGTTGGCAAGCGGGTTGGCAACTGCTTTTTATGTTTAGCCATTTTTAGGGAGACTCTTCTGCCCATCTTTTTTTAACGAATAAGGATGACAAACGAGCACACAGTCCATCTGATGGTAAGTGGATGCTGTGGCCCATAGACATCTACATTTATTCTCGATTAAGAATCAAAACGCAGATGCGTTGTCACCCATGAGGACTACGATGGATTGCCTTGATTCCAGTACAAAAGAGCAATATTAAGCTGCTATTTTACGCTGGTATTCTGTCAGAGCGTGGTCGTCCTCCGGTCGAGCCGACCCATTCGAGCTACAACCACAGCTGCAGCGTGTTACAGCGCAGCGTATAAATTCTCTCTGAAAAAATCTCCCGATTTGTTTCCCTCGATCGCCTCTTACGACACCCACGGGATGATATGGTGTAGTGGATACTCTTACTCCGCCACTTCACGTTATTCAAGGATATATTATTGTGTATTTTGTATTTGTAATATATGTGAGGGGGACAAATAAGCACACGGTCTACTTGGATGGTAAGTGAATACATAATATTAAAAGTAATGTACCCCAGACCGAATTTCAGTCACAGTAGCAGTCTCAATTCCCTGTAATGCCTCTAGTGTTGCAGTTGTTCATGGGCGGCGGTCAATACTGACCATCAGGTGAGCTGTTAGCTCGCTTGCCCACACTTCTGGAAAAGACTAGCCATCTGCGCACGACGGGATTATAGTGCCCGAGTGTATGTGGAAGCACAACTAGTCTATTTCCGCATCTTTATAGTCAGACGGCACACAAAAACATGACCGGAGGGAGACCTGGCGCGTGACCAACGGCCTTACGTACTTTACGAGCCCTGGGGATGACACACTGCCACCTATCTGACTCCGGGCTGCTACTGAGAATTTCTTGGCAGAAAACCTAATAACTGATTTTCGCCAGACACGGAATTCAAACTCGGGACCACATGACCAGCAATCACGACCACTAGACGCGGCAGCTCAATGAATGGAGCTCAGTCACAATGTTTTTATTCGTCAGGTTTCCTCACTATGTGTTCTTTCACCGCCGAGCACGTGTTAACAGCATTTAAAATTACAATTAACAATAAAATAAAATTAACTAAATTCTTCAACGTAAAAAAAATATTTTAGTTATGTGAGTATTGAATGCTCGAATGATAAATAGCCAATATTTACACTAAATCATACTGTATCAACATTATTGGTCCGTATTGAAGAACATGGGGAATTCTATAAACAAATAACGTAACATAGAGACGTATTTTATGATATACATTTGCATAACTCCCGGATTTAGTCGTCTTGCGCATCCAGTAGAAATTTAAAAAAAAAAACTTCGTTACATTTCAACACATATTCATGAATATTAAACAGTCGTGGGCCAATTGGAGTCATTCATCGCAAAAAAATTTGCGATTATTATTGATATTATTAATAAGTATCATTTTTATACAAGTGTATATGTTTCTGACCTTATAGAGAAATTTTAAAGAGCTGAACAAGAAGCCTTTTAATTAATTATTTTGGCTTATTTGGTTTTTTTTATAATTTTCATAGTGTTTGCGTATTTTTTATAAAATAAGGTAATAAGCGAGCATAAACTCCACCCGAAGACTAATATCTAGTGATAAGCCTCGTATCTAGTAATAAGTGTCTCCGGTTCTCTACATTCACTAACGCTTCAGATAATTTGGATGGCTAATTTGAAAAAAGAAAATAAAAATTAACACCAATTTTAGATTTATATCATGGTTTCAACACAAACGGTAGTACTTCGCTCACACAGAAATGCAGGGTGAAATAGAAAATCGGAGACCTTTTTTTACTTTATGCCATCTTAGTCCTCAGGAGTCACAACGCATCTCCATTTTGATTCTTCGTGGAGAATAGATGTAATTTCTTTAAGTCGTAGCTTTCACGTACGTCAGCCGTATTGTATGCTCGTTTGTTACTCTTATTTAATAAAAATACACATAACATAAATGAAAAATATAAGGATTGCTAAGTGTCTTTTGTATTCAGATAAAACAAAAATGTTTGCTTTTTATTGCCCATATGTGTAGCTTCGCCATGTATATATTTCCTACATGAAGTAAACTTGAAAGAGTTATGAAAGAAACTGATGGAAAAATTTGGGATGTGCAAGCGGGTTTTAGAAAGGGAATGGGGTGCACAGATCAAGTCTTTTCCATGCGCATGATTGCGGAGAAGTTTTTGGCCAAAAACCAGAAAGTTTTTTGTGCGTTCATGGACTTGGAAAAGGCTTATGACAGAGTGGACAGGAATGTGTTATGGCAAACACTGAACTCATATGGGTTGAGCGCTGGTTTGATACAGGCATTAGGGTCTCTTTATAGGGACTCTAGTGCTTATGTCAGGATCAATGGGGTCTACTCGGACTGGTTTGGCATCCAAAAAGGTGTCAGACAGGGCTGTGTAGCTTCCCCTTGGCTGTTCAACCTATTTATGGACCGGTGTTTGCAAACTTTGAAAGATGAAGAATGTGGTTTAAGAATGGGCGAGTTAACCGTCAAATGCCTTTTGTATGCCGATGATCAAGTCATATTTGCGTCATCAGCGGCTGAGTTGCAAATGATGGTTACATTAATGAACTGGGAATTAAAATAAAGGGGAATGAAAGTGAACGCAAGTAAGACGAAAGTGATGGTTTTTGAAGGAGAAGAAAGCAAAACAGTATGTGAAATAAGAATAGAAGGAGAGTTAATTGAGCAAGTGGATGAGTTTGTGTATTTGGGATGTGTATTTAGCAGGGATGGTAGATATGATAGGGATATAGAACGACGAGTAAATGCAGGGAATAGAGTGAATGGGGCACTACACTCTATTATGAAGAACCAGAATGTGTCAAAACAGGCACGTATGGTAATTCATAATGCTGTGTTAGTCCCTACGTTAATGTATGGTAGTGAAAGCTGGGTGTGGCAGAAGAAGCACGAAAGTAGAATAAATGCTGTAGAAATGCGTTCTTTAAGAAATATGCTAGGGTTTAATCTGAATGACAGGGTGAGAAATTGCGTGATAAGAGATAAATGTGGTATGCAAGATGATGCTGTGACCAGGATTAAGAAAGGAATGCTTCGGTGGTTTGGTCACGTAGAAAGGATGAATGATGAAAGAATGACAAAGCAAATTTATATGGCAGATGTGAACGGCCGAGTCGGGAAGGGACGCCCTAGAAAAAAGTTAGTCGACCAAATTGGCGATATTTTGAAAATAGGCCACGTTAGAAGTACCCTTAACCGACGAGCATGTATGCGTAGATATATGGATGTAAAGGAGGCGAAAGAGGTATGTCAGGATCGTGCCAAATGGAAGTCCGTAATCTCTGCCTACCCCTCTGGGTGACAGGCGTGAGTGTTTATGTATGTATGTATGTATGAAGTAAACTAAAAAGCCTTTATCTCCTTTGGAGTACGGTGTATACATAATATACACCATTGTATTCCAGTTCTGTATCCTCTGTATACCCAAATTTAATGAAAATTACCAAGCTTTTTTACGTGGTAGAGACACGCAGCGGAGTCAGCTCGACCGGGGTAGGATTACGCTCTCACAGAATATCAGCATAAAATAGCAGCTTGATGCTACTGTGTTTCCCATGGTGAATTTAAAGAACTGGAGACCCTTTCTACTTTACGAGCTTCTGCATTTTAATATCTTAAACGAGGACAAACGCGTGGGCCTCAGCATCCACTTACCATCTGGTGGACTATGAGCTCGTTTGTCACCCCATACTCTTTAAAACAAGGATATTTCTGGTACTTCCCGCTAATTTCATATGCAAAACACTCCAAATTCTCGTTTCCCCAAATTGAATATTTCACGTACCAATCAACCAATTTTGACTAACTTGACGGCGTTCGACGCAGATTTTAAGCACTCATAGTTAAATTATTACACAAATTAAAAACGATCTTTGAAGAAATTTCAAAGTTATTTGAAAAAAAAACTTTTTTTCAAAATTTTATCGTTAGATTTCTCTTCAACGTCTCAAACAGTTTTCAGTAATCGACGGCGTTTTCCAAGTTTAAGAGCTGATTAGATTTTGGAATGATCGTTACATCTGTTTAAAAATTATTTCATAAAAACATCGTTTTGAAAATTTTGTCTTTGAGTTTTATTTCACAAAATCTGCTGGTCCAAATCGGTTCAAATGATAGAAAATCTAAGTTTAGTGAAGCAATTTTGAACATCGCCGAATTAGTTTAGTAAACTGAGGTGTGTATGAACTTGCCGTCTGATTGAAACAACATTCTACAATAGAGATTAATTCTAATTAAACTCTAATTCTTATGATAAAAGAAAAGACAAACATTTAGACAAATCTCAACCACTTTATTACTAGGAATAAAAATTTATGTACAAACATACAAAAGAGATGGTATCGTATCACATTCTTGTACTTGAGTCACCAATAAATTAAATATTAATTAACATTGGCGGGGTTACCGCAAGGTGCCAAGTTGGAACCCAGTAACATCTTAGACATCTCGATTTTTCCAGAAGACCTTTAATTTGATCATCTGATAATTTTACAGCATCAGTATCGTTTTAATAACATTTTCACTTTTGACTAATTCTTTTCTACACATTAATAACTTTGTTAATGCTGTAAATTTTTGATATCTTACTTTCTTTCCTTACTCGATTTTATTCCGTCCATATACGTTACTGAAGTCCAACTAGTGATAATACTTCTTAATAAAAGCCTAGTGACGACCAACTTGATCGACCTGGCTTTGCAAATTGTTGATCACTTCCTCGGGAACCTGATCACCGAGAATGAGTCTCAGGTCGATTTTCTGGTTTCCGGGAATGGACTCATATGCTGCCAGCTCAATGCCTTCTTGAACCTGATGATGAAAGGATTATTTAAAATATATTAAAAAAAACCTTTGACGTATTCACATAGAATATCATAATCAAAATATTTTATAAAAATGGATTTATTTTACAAAGTTATATTTTTGAGATTTTAATACTTGCGCGCAAAAAAATTCAAAAATTCAAATTCGCAAAAACTATTTCTAAAACATAATTAGTTTCAATAGCAAAAATTACTTAAAAGAATAAACTGTTTTAGTCAAGAAATATCTTTAAACTGTAAGAAATATAATCAATAGTTCAAATTAATGACCACAAAAATACATATTACATATACATACATATATTTCCTACATGAAGTAAACTAAAAAGCCTTTATCTCCTGAGTACGAATACATAATATACACCATTGTATTCCAGTTCTGTATCCTATGTATACCCGAATTTAATGAAAATTACCAAGCTTTTTTACGTGGTAGAGACACGCAGCGGAGTCAGCTCGACCGGGGTAGGATTACGCTCTCACAGAATATCAGCACAAAATAGCAGCTTGATGCTGCGTTTCCCATGGTGAATTTAAAAACTGGAGACCCTTTCTACTTTAAACGAGGCTTCTGCATTTTAATATCTTAAACGAGGACCAACGTGTGGGCCTCAGCATCTACTTACCATCTGGTGGACTATGAGCTCGTTTGTCACCCCATACTCTTTAAAACAAGGATATTTCTGGTACTTCCCGCTAATTTCATATGCAAAACACTCCAAATTCTCGTTTCCCCAAATTGAATATTTCACGTACCAATCAACCAATTTTGACTAACTTGACGGCGTTCAACGCAGTTTTTGAGCACTCATAGTTAAATTATTACACAAATTAAAAACGATCCTTGAAGAAATTTCAAAATGTATATAAAAGCTTCTAAACTAATGTAATATACTTAATTAAAAGTTATTACCTTCTGGATTTCGGCATCTTTGGGAATGAGGAAGGTGTTCTGAGCCTGTTTGATGGCTTCTCTCGTGAAAGCAGCACCTTCCCTCTGTGGCGCAGCTGCCACCGCTGCCGCAACCACCAGCATGCACAGAGCGATCTTCATTTTGCGTTTGTTTGTTCCAACCTACACGTCTGTGTAATAAAATATTAATTGTTGTACATTTGTTACTGTCAAATATTTTCATGTAGCTATTCTTCTTTTGTTTATTCATTGTAACAGAGAACTGTTACGACATGTGCCTTTTCTTTGATTCTAAGATTTGCCTAAATCTTCACGCTAGGCAGGCAGACTGATGATCATCGTACCAGATACTTGTATCTTTAACGCTGTGGACTATAAGAATAGCCTGGAATTTTTTTAAGGCTATCGATATATTGCGGATTAAATATCTTGTTTACCTCACACGTGAAATACCCAGAAGGGCAACAGACAGAAGCGTCAAAATATAACAAATAAAATATAATTTGATTATATATCTATGGCCTAATATAAAGTTAATTTTTACTTAAAATTATGACGTGTTCACACTGTCATACGCTTCTTTGCAAAGTATTTTCCAATTCAACCTGATCAATTCACTCTACATAATTTAACGTAATTAGTTTTAAAACATCAAAATATATTTTATAAGCTCAGAATCACTAATTTAATAAAATGTTACATAAAAGTGAGCAAGATCTAAGTAACCGGTCACGTGCACCGTCCAACATCTAACGGTAACCGTCACTTTTACTATTGACACATCATTTTTCACTTCAAACAATCAAATTAGTGTCTTTTGAAACATGGTATATTACACTTTATTCTACACGGGTTCTGTTGATGATAAAGTCGTAAAGTCCTAAGCTACTGTTCATAGGGTATGGTAGATGCTCACCTGCTAGTCTGCCGAGTGCGGCGCGCGTTTACTCAACCGCCTCATATAGGTGGCCCCTTCCCTCCCGCTACACTTTCACCGCGATCTGCGCCTGCGCAACCATCTGATCATCGGCACATGGGCTACGAAAGCTGCTCATCTTAACCGCTGTTACCATAATGTGCAACAATTAAATTTTATAGTGCTAAAAGGCGCAGTATATAGTTCTCTATCCCGATTCGATTCCCGGGTCGAGCCAAATTTTTTGTTATTGAATTTTTATTGTCAAGAAAGCGCATAAAGCCGTTGGTCCGCGCCTGATCTCTTTCCGGTCATATCGGATTGCCATCTTATTGGATTATAAGAGTGCAATTGTGCTTGCGCGTACACTTCAGCACTATACTGTTCTGCGCAGATGTGTAGTCTCCATTAAAACTGGCCACCGTGACCGAAAATCGGTCTGGAGAACATTGAGATCTATACAAAACCAAAGATTTAAATGGTTACAAAACCGCATATTATATATTTGTCTTCGAATCTCTTATAAGCTTCTTACGTTCATATAAAATGTATTGCGTTTATAAAATTATATAAGACTAGTGACCTGCTCTGACTTCGCCTAGACAGGATATATTAATGGTAATCAAAGATAATTTATTTCATGTAGTTAGTCAAATAAAGTACAGTGGCCTATATAGATGCAAAATTAAAAAAAAACTTCTGTTAGCATCATAAACTAAGCGAAGTATCTTTATTTCAATAAAAGATTCAATCAAATGGTGTGATATTGCGCAGATGTAAATTAGCGAATTGATTAGATAGTAAGTAGACTAAATTGATTAGAAAAAAAATCAAATTCAGATTTTTATTGTTTACAAACCTTGTCTGCGTTAAGCTACAAATATTGCCGAAAAAATTATGTAAATTGGCCTACGGGTTACGAAGGAGATAGATTTCGAAGAATCGTTTTCTTGTGCCATGGGAGCTCCGTTCGCTTCGCTCCAATAACGTGTATCTCTCCTGACATTGCATTCTATCTGTTCATAAAGCTTCGTTACAATTGATTCAGGCATTCCGATGATGTCAGATAGACAGAAATTTTTAAAAATGTAGCATATCTTAATAGCATTCAAATAACCCCCTGAGCGTAATAGAAACTAGTTGTTTGAATATTGCAGACGGACACTTCTATTTATACGTTGTATAGATTTAATGTTGTATAACATGCCTTGTGCTGGTGACGTAAGAGCAACCAACACAACTTTGTCCCGCGGGTGTACTAACAGCGACTATGGGAAATGACAAAAAAATCGAGTTTGCTTATGACCACACGACTGTTCTAAAACTTCTTTAGCTTCATCTATATATATCATCTATATATATACATATATATATATATATATATAATTATCTATTCGGCTTCCTTCCATAATATATTATTATTCACCCGATGAATTGAATGAAATGAATTTACAATTTTATTCATTTTTAACGTAGAATATTTTATGTATTGAACAAAATATTAATTCATAAAATTGTTCAAGACGAAATAAAATTACGAAAAATAACTCACTAAGAAAATGTGCACGCGCACTGCTCTCTCTCTCTCTCTCTTGCTTATATCCCCCACTCAACTCTCGTTCGTCTCGCCCGATCACACTTTTCGTAACGCTTTCGTCACGTGTTCGCCAGCTTAATTCCCACGTCAAGCGTGCGTAAAGAAGTTTTACTTCAAAAACATTTGTCACTCGATAGTTGGCGGTACAACCATCTTTTTCACACCAGATGTATAATACTCAGACAGGTCCTGAAGAGCAGTGTCTAAGATGCGAGAGGTCTGATACTGTTATTTCAATCCACGTGCAAAGCGTAAAGATTAAGACTACGAGAATTTCTCTTACCAACAGAAGATGCTTATTTTCAGCAGAGGAATTTCAAGTGCTGTTAAAATACTAACAACCTTTGTAACGTAACGTGCTACTGTTGAACAGTTCTAATAGGGCATTCCATTTTAGACCTCCTGGTTGATAACGTATCATCATTTTAATTCTTAATCGAAAGCAGATGGTATTTATCATCAGATCACTTACCATGACACTTCCACTTCGCTTATCACTTCCATATTTAAAAAAAATTGTTTAAGCAGCCGCTAAGTTAGTGGCCCTACAGCGAACAGGACAATTAAACACAGTGGAACACAAACGTACCTACATCGTGCCAATACGAGCTTGTATTTCTAAATACGTCCATGATACTCCTCTTAATATGTTTTCGAAATAATCATATTCCTTTTAAAGTGGTAATGTAATGATACAAATTATTACTGTGTACATAAATTTGTTGTAATTCTTAAATAACTACTTTTAAGAGAAGTAAATATTGCATGTCACAGGTTAAGTGCAAATAATTCGATATCTCATACATTTAAAAAAAAATGTTAAAAAAATTTGGAATTAGATATACTTATTTCACCTTAAATATATGTAATACTTAGTTACAATAATTAAAATAAAATATAAAAAAATAGTAAAAATAGTAACATAATAACGTAAAACTTATGGTAGTTTCGCTATAGGTTATATACTATTCCTTTTAACTGTTTAAGTATTTAATGTTTAATTATATATACTAATCAGTAAATTTTTTTTAAATTTCTCTAATCTAAATTTTTATACAGCGTATTGTGGTGGCAAGCTTTTAATATGTATCAAATATGTGTGGAAACTTTATTGGTTTTAGGATTACTTTTATATGTTTCATAATGTAATTATTTATTATGCTTTATTTCCCTTATAAAGTCAATAAATAAATAAAAAACCCAAAAATATAAGTTCACATGACTGTGGGTTCGAATCCCGCTCGAAACAGGTACTTGTAACGCTTCAAATAATTATGCCGGATATATTGCCGGATTATACCTGGATCTGATGAAGATCTGATGGTCTTTGTGTAATTTATGTATGTAAATTGTCTTCACGATACAGCCGAACATGTGTTCATCATCATCATCATCATTACAGCCCTTCACAAGTCCACTGCTGAACATAGGCCTCCCCCCAGTCCCCGGCGGCCCCGCTATTCCTGGCTACGGTGGCGACCATGGTAACAGCGGGGCAGAGGGTGCTAAGAATCTCCGGTGGAGGTTCGGTTGCCACCTACGACGAAAATGTGTTCACGTTTTCTAAATAACAGAAAAAAAATCCCACAGGTAAGCTCCGTGTAGCTTTGACATAATAACAGTGTGAAATATTGACAAAGTAGCTTTGTCGTGCTTCGAAACGTGAGTGATGAAAACCGGACGCATTTATTCAATGTTAATTGTACAACTTCGTACAAGATTGTGTTGCGTTCTTTTTTTTGTGTCGCTGTATTTTGTGCTGGTCCTGTCCAGGACAGGGCTATTTCCCAAACCAGCCGTAAATTAAATATAGGAATGACTTCAATTTATTTATTTATTCTTTACTGAAATTTACTGCTGCTGAGCATAGGGGTCCATCGAAAATATGGGATAAAAAATTGCTTTCTATTTTCAATGCTTGCCGCCAGTTTTCAGTGTCCTGTTGGCAACCGCATTTCATTATTATTTTGAGCTGTTACCAAGAATAAGCTGCTGCCCGGCTCCTGTTTGAGAAGAATGAGTGTTGTTTATAAGCTATATTACCGTAAGTGAGGGTAATATGGTTATCTGGTTAATATGGCTATTTTCTTATAACTTAAAAACGACAGTCTTGTTTGTTGCATAAATGGATTGGTGATACGATGGCCTTTAATCAGTCAATCAAATAATATAGGTTTAAGAGGGCGCTGCCTTATCGACGCCATTTTGACACTTGACTTACACTTAATAAATATTTTATAGTTAGTTTTTTAAGTAGATTTTTCGAAGTATTCGTAATTATTGCCAAAGCTTGTTTGCTAGTTTTTTCTTAATATATTAGTTATAGTATACGACTTCGCGATTTTGTCTCTATCCTTCTGCTAGTTTTGGTTTTATAGGACGGCAAAGTTTAAAGTGACGAGACTACCCTCATGTATTTTAAATAAAAAAAAACATTTCTATTTATATTTGACAGTTACCGGTTTAACACATGTCTTTCCACAAATCTATATCTTGAGTATCACCCTGATGGTGAGTGGATTGTACGGTCCCCGGGCACCTGCAGCCAACCTAAAAGAAAGCAGGCTACAAGGACTACAAGGTGCATTGTCTTCTCTGAGGACTCAGATTGAATGCCTCACAGCCTGCAATTATTCTGGCTCCCTATATTCATTACACCAGACCGCAGCAGTGTCATTTGGACGACATCAATATGTCAGAGGGCAATACCTACCCAGGCAGACTCTCAGGGAATCTCAAATCAAAGAAAGAGGCCCACACCCTTGTAATAAAGTATTTAAAAAATGAGAGTAAAGTTGGTGGCGATAGAAAGCACTTACGGTAAAATTGTTATGGGTAAAGAAAATCCTATTATGTTTAAACACGTCAACTTTTATTCATCTGACATCCAGGTCTTCTCACCATGCTTTGCTTCACCAACGAGCACATGATAATCCCACATATAAAATTATATTCAACAATTTCGTTGGTGCCGGGGACTCCCGCGTTGGGCTAATGTTATGTTAGTGCGAATAATCATGAGTCCTGGGTTCGAATCTTGGGCAAAATAATCGATTATTGAGTTTTTCCGTCTAGAATCAGTAGCTGCCGTAAGTCAGGAAGTTCCCCCAGAAGTCACCCCTATGCCTCGGAAAGCAAATAAAGCCGTTGGTATTGGGCCAGATTCCTCTTCGCTCGTATCAAATTACCGTCCCATTGGATCATGAGAGTGAGGAAATAGAGCGCACCTGTGCCTACGCATACACTTGGGCACTATAATCCTGTCCTAGGTCGTTGGCTAGTCTCCGAGTCTGGCCGCCGTGACCTAAATTCGGTCTGAAGGACATTATTATGATGATAACACGAATGGGTCGACTTGACGAAGGAAGGGCCACGCTCAAATGCTAAAATAGCATCTTAATGCTGCTGTATTTTATATGGTAAGTGCAAACAACGAAAGGGAGTCACTTTTTACTTCATACGAGGCCATTCCATCTTAGTCCTCAAAGGTGACAAAGCATCTGCATTTTGATTCTTAATCGAGGATAGATGTCTATGTTTACGTCTATGTCTATGTCTGTGTCTATGGTTTACAATATCCACTTACCATCATCTGGACTGTGTACTTGTTTGTCCCATTATTCTAAAAAAGAAATCGAATCCTGGTTGCTCACTTACTGCGAAATGCACAGCAAACGTTTAGCCTCTAAGCTACAATGACTTTTTATTATTTTAGCCATTTAAATAAAATATCAAAAATGCAATAAAACATACATTGTTTCTTTTGTACTTTTTTCACAAAACTATGTATTTGACTATATTTTATTTATATTTTATACCTTTGTACCTAATTGCCTCACTGTTCTGGTGGCCGATATCGCGATTGCCGATTGCCGGTCTTGAGTACAAATTCCGGGTCGAGACAAAATCAGAGCCATGCTGCAGTTATTAGAAGTATTGTTGTAGCACGAATGGGTCGGCTCGACCGAGGAAGGACCAAGCTCTCACAGAATGCCAGCGTGAAATAGTAGCTTAATGCTGCTGTATTTCGTATTGTGAGTGTGGAGAACCGAAGACCCTTTTTACTGGAAACGAGGCATTCTATCTTAGTCCTCACAGGTGACAACGCATCTGCATTTTGATTCGTAATCAAGTATAGATGTAAATATCTATGGGCCACAGCAACCGCTTACCATCAGGTGGGCTGTGTGCTCGTTTGTCACCCTATCCTATAAAAAATCAGTTGTTTGGTTTCCTGACAGAAATGCTCATTAGCAGCCCAGAGTCAGGAAGTTGGCAATGTTTCTCCCCAATGCCGTGGAACGCACGTAAAGCCGGCCGGAGAAAAGGACCAAAGCCTTTTCTCCGGTCGTGTCGGATTGCCATCTCATCGAACTTTGAATTTAAGGAAATGTAGAATACATTTTTGCTTGAACAAACATTCGTGCACTATAATCCTGTCCTGCGCTGATAGCTCGTCTCCAATGAGATTGAAACTGAAAATATCTACCTGAATAGGAATTGTATACTTCTTCTCCTAACAACCAAACAAAAAGTAACGACTATAGAAATAATTTTTAAAAATATCGATAAAGTGAGCACAAAAACTTCTAAATTTAATACCGAATATATCTTCGTTATGGAAAATTAATGTATTTTACAACTGGTTTTGTTTTGTTTGTTTTTTAATCTGTACAAATGTTTATGACATTCGAATAGGATATTATAGAATCATACGTTATAACTGGTTTATTACTAAAGTATTTATGAATTTTTGTTTATTAGATTTTTTTGCTTGAAACATGCACAGATAAGGATGATATAATTCTTAAAGCATATATGTTTTGCTGTGTGATTCTAAATAACACACAAATTTACATAAATAACACATACAAGTGAAATTTATAATCCAATGTAATGCAAGCAAAGTCATAAATAAAATAAAGGTGGTTAATTTATTTTTAAAAAATCCTTTGAATTTTCATGAAAAATGCTCATTCTCCAGCGCTTTTAACGAGTTAGGTAGTTACTCCACTCGTTTGTTGTCGATGTTCTACAAATTCGAACCAAACGGTATGCTCTTGTCTCATAAAACAAATGTGACCAACTCACAGTATGACACATGATGGTAACTGGCTACTGCAGTGCGTGAAGCAGTCAACTTCGAGCAAAGTAGGCTACTGAGGCTATTGAATGTAAATACCAAATAATTTATTAAACATATTTTTTAACTCTTACATTCACTTTCACATACTAACAACACTATTTCATGTATTATAACATACACTATTCACATACACACACCCACCCATTTATCACATTACTTATCTTATTCATCATTATATATTATTATATAATTTTATTTTTAAATGTTTAATATTTAAAATAATTTAACAATTTATTTCGACCAATTAAAACTGATATACGTTAATTAGAATAAAATAAAGTGGAATGTAATTATATTAAATTGAAGTTGATAAGATTAATATGGTTTATGCATTAAATATGAAAAGGATTTACTAGGACTAGCTCCTTATATACACGATTTCTAGTTCAAGATCTAGGGTCCAATTGGAAGCTGTGTATCATTTTATTTAAGTCTAATAAAGTGTTATTATTATTAATAATATATATTATATATTGTCATTTCTGAGGACAGAAACAGAAACAAAAACTTTTTTATTCAATGTAGATTATAATAATACTTATTTAAAGTCACTTTTTTTTCATTTTTTTTTAATTTATTTATTACACAAAAATACTTATTCTTTATACAACTTTCGCCAAACTGCAGGGCAGTTTGTTGGCGAATACATCACCCTCTTACATTTTATGTACCTACTGTCCTTAAGAATCTAAAATACACATAAACTGTAATTTAAAATGCAATCCTTAAAAACTTAAAAATGGGAAAATTAAATTTACACTAATTTAAAAGATTTAAAACTTATTTTAAATCTTTTAAATTAAACACATTAAAAATAACAAATTAATTTAAAACTATAACTTTAAGACAAAATTAATTATTACACATATAATTATCCAGCAACCACGATTTTAACTTCTTTTTAAATATTTCTTTATTACCGCATTCGCTTTCAGAAAATATCTCATTGAAATTACGTGATACTAGATATTTTCTCGTCCTCTAATAATTATTAACTCTATGCTCAACGTATTTCTTTGGCGAAGTAATTCTAATATTTTTGTTAAACGTTCGAAATGTTTTAAACTCTAGAGATTTAAATTGATCTATTGCAATTAAGTACTTAAGTTTTACATGCACAGGTAATATTCTAAAATTTTTAAGTAAATTAAATATCGTTTACCACTGGTTCGCAAAAAAACCTCTGTCCTGGGAAGAACCAGCAAGAAACCCAGTGGTACAATTTTTTTTTCAATAATAGCTTACAATCATGTTTACAATTAACAACACAAGACAAATTAGAAATAGCTTGGTAGCGATCACCCTTCTAACGACTAAGATAGAATGCCTCGCAGCGTGTAATTATAGTGCCTCTCTATATCCAGGAACACACACAGGAACACAACAGTGCAAGCACTGATATTTGGCGTCAAGAAAGGTAAGTGGGTGATGCCAACTCAAACGGACTCCTAGACTCTCAGGCGGAACAGAAGTTCTACCCTAGTATATTGCTGCATCTCTTGTAATTATAATAAGTAATAGAAGCCGT
Organism: Parnassius apollo; assembly: GCA_907164705.1. Lineage (NCBI taxonomy): Eukaryota > Metazoa > Arthropoda > Insecta > Lepidoptera > Papilionidae > Parnassius > Parnassius apollo. The sequence continues at coordinate 1,374,051 of CAJQZP010001037.1, forward strand.
TTCTTAACTGATACCATGTAGGAGTTACAACCTTTACGTATCTTATCTTCACTTGACGACATGATGCAGAAATTCCTGGTCAGATTTTGCTGAAAAACCGACATTTGAGACTATTTTATTATTATTATAACTTTAATATATTAACTATTTTAGTTATTTTTTAAAGAATAAGTGTGGCAAACGAGCACAAAATTCCCCTAATGATAAGTGAATGCTGTGGCTCATCAAGGTGCATTGTCACCTCTGATGAATATACTTGAATACCTCGTTTCCAGCTTAAAAGGTCTGCGGTGCTATTATACGTTGGCATGTTGTGAGAGCATGGTCTATTCCCTGACGAGCGTCAACCATACTAAGTACCTGCAGCGTGGCTCCGTGTATGAAAAGAAATATCATATAATTTTGGATTTGTCTTTGAATACAGGAGAACCGGAGATCTCTTTTACTAGTAGCGAGGCATTCCATATTAGTCCTCAGAGTGACATCCGTTCTGAGTTTTGGTATGTAATTGAGAATAGATGTAGGCGTCTATGGGCCACAGCACCCAAGTACAATCATGTGGACGTCGTGCTCGTTTATCATTCTAACTCCCATAAGAAATTTTTGCTTGTCCCTCTTACCATTTAGTAAAAAAAGAGTATGAGTCAATATATGTCCCACTACTGTAAACAGGCCACGTTTTATCTTACAGAGGGTTTATCAAATAAAAATTCCACTTATTTAAGCCCTCCCTGTTGATATAAAAATGGTACTGTGAGTTATCCTTAGAATTTAAACCAGAACTTTTAAAAAGGTACAATTAAGCCGTACATTATTTACGTACAACTGTAATGAACCGCAGGCTGTGTAAGCTCTCAAAAGGTACGACTTTTCCAGACTTAGTTGATAAGTATCGTCATAATTTTTAGCCATATAAATCGTCAGCCTATGTCTATCTAGAATAATGTAACTTTAAAATGGTGAAAAATATTTCAAGTAGTGTAAGAAGCTTCAGTCTACTGCTACAAAAAATAACCAAATCACCACACTTGCTTAGAAGGAAGGTAAAAGAGATTCTGTATGAAGTACACGTGTCCACTATCCTTATTTCGATAAAAAATGCTGGTTAACGAAAGCGAACAACGTGCTCAGGCAAATCTTGTACCGGTCCACTAATATTAGAGTACATCAAACCGAAACAACATTGCGAGGAATTGAAAGTGAATTTTAAGCACTGTATGTCGTTTAGGGCTTGCGATGTTATCTTGAAAATATCGAATATCGACATTCAATCCTAATAAACTAGTATTGAATTTCATAAGTTTCACTAAAATAAAAGTAGTCTAAGTAAGAGATAGGAGTAAATCTGTCATAAAGTCCACGCGAATGAAGTCGTGGGGAACAGCTAGTTATTCATAATTTCATTGCACGGCTTTATGGTGCAATGTCGAATCATTGAATAGCAGTGCCGAAAGCCGCGAATTCTAATCCTGCACTGAACAAGTATTTATATCGCCTACAGATCAGTCCTTGTGTAATTTATGTACGTAAACGATACAAGAGAAAATCCTAGAGTGGGGGTAACATTAAAAAAATGACTGGCTCTAATAAATTAGCTAACTTTTATTTGTAACTGGGGTCGTTAAGAAATATATTAGGGCTGAATCTGAGTGACAGGGTGAGATATTGTGCGATAAAAGAAGAATGTGGTTTGCAAGGTGATGTTATGACCAGGATGCTTCAGTGGTTTGGTTATGTAAAAAGAATGAATGAGAAAAGAGTGACAAAGCAAATTTATGTTGCAGAAGTGAACAGAAGAATCGGAAAAGGACGTCTTAGGTGAAAGTTTTTCGACCAAATTGGCGATATATTAAAATGGGCCAAATTAAGACTACCCTTAACCGACGTGCATGCATGCGTATTTGTATATGCATTGTTCATCTCTGTTTACATTAATTTGAAATTAAATGAAAATCCTTAATGAAGGCGTTGAACGTAATCGTTAACATTAAGACATCGGTATTATTATCATGAATACTTATGTATTTGATATATTAACTTTAGTAATGATTTCACATTTTTATATTATAATTAACTTCAATGAATGTAATATTACCCTATGATCCTTGTTGGTCTTTATAAATAAGTAAAAATAAGCACTTAAAAAGCGTGACATTGCGTGTAAAAGTTCGAGAGTGTTCAAACGAGGATTTGTCTTAATCACCACCAGACATTTTGCACCTATAGCGCTGTCCTGACTGTATTCCCCCGTCACCGGTTTGGGTACTTTATGTCTGATGGTTATATCGCTATCTATCGGATACCATGAGTTCTTTTTGAAGAAGACGAAAGTATTTCATTGCTAGATCGAGCATCAAGGCGAGTATATTTTCCATACTCGCCTTGATCTTCCATCTAGTAATGAAATACTAGTATTCGTATCAAAATTTATGTATACTTAATTTATGAGATATATTAATTTTCGATCGATGCATGTTTTGAAACATCACTAGTGATGCTCATACAAATTCACGGCAACCGTACGCGGAAGCGGTAGGTAAGTGGGCTCCGATCTAAACATTAAGTTAGAAAGTCAACACAAAGGTAAGGGGTATTCGATTGAACTTTGGCTAAATTATGCCATATTTATTAAAGACTATCTTAACTCTCAAAAATGTTTAGATAACTATTATTAAGCAACTATTTATTGAAATCCCGTCTCGAATTAACTTTTAAGATTAATTAATTTGAAGAAGAATGAACTATTCTGTGTAGATCGGACCAAAGACAATAATTAAAAAGCTGAAGGTACTCCGTGTTAACTTTGACATCGGGACGTCAGTCACCTCAGTTCCCCGCAAACGTCAGTTTCTCTATCTAGTCTGTGGTACTCCGTGTCCATGGGTGCTTGAAAGCACCCGAAACGTCGGGCATTAAAAATAAAATAAATAAAACGCGATAAAATCCTAAAAGTAGTTTTATTCAATGAACAGTTATATATGTTGTAGAGTCACGCTGCAGCTATATTATGGTTGTAGCGCGAAAGGGTCGGCTCGACCGGGGAAGGACAATGTTCTCACAGAATACCAGCGTAAAATACTAGCTTATTACTGCTCTGTTTCGTATCGTGAGTGTAGAGATCCGGAGACAATCTTTTTTAATGGAAACGAGGCACTCCATCTTAGTCCTCAGGAGTGACAACGCATCTGCATTTTGATTCTTAATCGGGGATAAATGTAGATGTCAATGGGCCACAGCATCCACTTACCATCAGGACTGTGTGCTCGTTTGTCACCCTTATTATTATTCTATAAAAAAGGACTCCATTCTAGTCTAGGAATCTGTGTAGTACATCTAGGTAGAAATATATATATATATATATATATATATATATATGTGTGTGTGTGTGTGTGTATATGTATCACCTATGTTTAAAGTTGGCTACAGGTATACATAGACTGCAATAGCCAATTACCACCAGGTTTTCTGTGATTTATTCTATAGAATAAGGGGCAAACTGGCACACAGTCCACTTGATGGTAAGTGGATCCCGTGGCCCATAGACATCTGAGGACTGAGATGGAATGCCTCGTTTCCAGTTAAAAGGTTCTTCGGTTATATACATTCACCATACGAAACACAGCAGCATTAACTTGCTATTTTACGCCGGTATTCTGTGAGAGCGTGGTTCTACTACGTTTTGCAGCGTGGCTCTTAAAAGACAGATGTGAAGGGAACCTATATTTGAGTGTGATGTAACCGTAGTGAGAGGATTTGGTCAAGGCGTAACATTTAGGTACGTAACCTAGGCACTAATTGATTGCCAACAAGTGAACAAAGAGCTCCAAGCAGAAGTGTTATGTTGTTAATATGTAATTTATTTTTTAAGGAGTTCCAAAACGCACTATATTCGTCACGTTTGTATTATATTATGTACATATGTTCACGGACTTGTCGGAAACGAACAAAATGAATATTTTTTTTATTAAATAGACATAGCACAACGGATTAGTAAGCTGAAGTGGCAATGGGCCGGCCATATAGCTCGAAGAACCGATAACCGATGGGGAAGAAAGGTTCTCGAGTGGCAGCTTCGTACCAGTAGGCGTAGTGTAGGGCGACCCCCCACTAGATGGAGTGACGACCTGGTAAGATATGCAGGAAGTCGATGGATGCAGGTGGCTCAGGACCGTGCTTTGTGGCATTACTTGGGGGAGGCCTATGTTCAGCAGTGGACTTGTGAAGGGCTGTGATGATGATGATGATGATGATGAAGACTAAAATTTTGAGTTGTTTCAATATACATTTGAAGAAAACACCACTTACAGTGAACAAGGAGAGAACTAAGTTAAGTAGTTACGTTGTACCAGTTCTGGCTCAATGAGTCGGAAGTGGTAAAAGTACAACGTTCGTCGACTCACGATCCTTGCGCCCTCATTTCTGTCATTGCACCCTCCTTTCTGCCAAGGAGGTCGCGTTCGTATACGGCTTAGAGATCTCTAGTTAGATCGTTAAGCCAGTTCCTAAAAGGCTGGGTTTAGTGGGTAAAAGTCACCACATAACCACGCAGCCGGCTGCGTGGTATGCTATGAGCATTCCCAACCTCCCTCCCCCGCTTTCCGGAGGGTTGCCCATATTTGCTTCGGGCGCAAAAAAAAACTCACGATCCCAAAAAAAAGGTTTAGGCATGCTCTGATCACGAATCTGCGGTCCATTTTTGCGTAGGATGCACGGTTCCGGAGATGTGTAGATCAATTAACTCTTATCTAATTGATATCCGGTGAAGGCCTCCACCGTCATAAGCGCTCCATTGTTCTTATCTATTGTTCATTGAATACCGTCTTATCTATTCTTCCTCAGCGTGGTGCTATTGTATAACTCTATCCTATCTACACTAATCTGACTCATCAATTAAAACACATTACCTAATTTTGTTAAAATTTTTATTTACAAAATACAAAATCTTATTACTTATTATTATTATTATTATTAGCTTTATTTTATCCCTTACATGTATGTATTTCTTATCTATTATTACGTATGCTTATTTATTTATTTGTTAGTAATGTTAGTTTTGTTTTTAAATAAGGTTAGTATTGTTAGGTGTAAGGGCCGCCTTTTCCGCCGTTTTCGAGAGTCATTACGAATCGTCTCGCACGCAGACTTGACGACTTCCAGCCTCCCGAACAAGCCGGTTTCCGAAAAGGCTTCAGTACCATAGACCACATACATACCCTGCGGCAGATTGTACAGAAGACTGAAGAGTACAATCTGCCACTTTGCCTGGCGTATGTGGACTATGAGAAAGCCTTTGATTCCGTCGAAATTTGGGCGGTGCTACAGTCCCTTCAGCGGTGCCAAGTTGACTGTCGGTATATCGAAGTGCTGAAGTGTTTGTACAGTAGGGCTACGATGGCTATCCGAGTACAGAACCAGAGCTCGAAACCTATCCAACTGCAGAGAGGTGTAAGACAGGGTGACGTTATATCCCCGAAACTCTTCACCGCTGCATTGGAAGACGTTTTCAAGCTACTGGACTGGAAAGGATACGGTATTGACATCAATGGCGAGTACATCACTCACCTTCGATTTGCCGACGATATAGTCCTTATGGCAGAATCGCTGGAGGACTTAAGCACTATGCTCAATGACCTCAATAGTGCCTCCCAACGGATAGGTCTTAAGATGAACATGGACAAAACAAAGATCATGTTCAATGTCCATGTCACACCTATGCCGGTAGTTGTTGGGAGCACTATGCTCGAAGTTGTTGACGAATACGTTTACCTGGGACAAATAGTCCGACTAGGTAAGTCCAACTTCGACCGAGAGGTCAATCGACGGATTCAACTCGGCTGGGCAGCGTTCGGGAAATTACGGCATATCTTTTCGTCAGGTATACCTCAATCTCTAAAAACTAGATTGTACAACCAGTGCGTGTTGCCAGTGATGACTTACGGATCTGAGACGTGGTCCTTCACTGCTGGCCGTATGAGGACGCTTAAGGTCGCTCAGCGAGCTATGGAGAGGGCTATGCTCGGAGTTTCTCTGCGTGATAGACTCAGAAATGAGGATATCCGCAGTAAAACCAGAGTGACCGACATAGCCCAACGGATTAGTAAGCTGAAGTGGCAATGGGCCGGCCATATAGCTCGAAGAACCGATAACCGATGGGGAAGAAAGGTTCTCGAGTGGCAGCCTCGTACCGGTAGGCGTAGTGTAGGGCGACCCCCCACTAGATGGAGTGACGACCTGGTAAGACATGCAGGAAGTCGATGGATGCAGGTGGCTCAGGACCGTGCTTTGTGGCATTACTTGGGGGAGGCCTATGTTCAGCAGTGGACTTGTGAAGGGCTGTAATGATGATGATGAAGGGCCGCCTTTTGCGGTGAAAGCCTCCTCCAAACCATTCCAGGCTCTATCATTTGCCTGTCTGGACCATAAGTTTCCGGCTATTTCTACGATGTCGTCACTCCATCTTTTAAATGGTCTACCTTTCCTTCGTTTTTTATATATTGGGTACCAATTTGTGATTATTTGTGACCATCTTTGATCCGTACCTCTTTGAATATGACCAGACCATTTCCATTTTAATGTCAAGACCTGTTTGACTGCATCTTTCGCCTTTGTTCTTTTCCTTATCAGTGAACTTTTGACTCTATCTTTCAATTTGATGTTCATTTAACTCCGCTCTAGTCCTCTTTGACAGGTTCTTATTTTATTTAAGAGTGATTTTTTGAGGGACCATGTCTGGCATGCGTAGGTAAGAATCGGCGTTAGGCAGATGTTCATCGCTTTTGTTTTCAGTTTTGTGGGTATGGGGCCTTTGAAAATTTCCTTCATAACCCAGTATTTACTCCACGTTTTCTTTACTATTCGATCGATTTCTTTTTCTGTACAGAATTTTATTGAGATTAGATGTCCGAGGTAAGTATAATCTGTGACATATTCTATAGTTTGAGACTGTATGGATATAGGTATTTCTTCACGATTAGTCATTATTTTCGTTTTGTCCCAGTTAATCTGTAACCCAACGGTCTCACTGTGTTGGCTAAGGGACTCTATCATGTCGTTAAGTTTGCGCGGGTCTTCCGACAGCAGTACTATGTCATCCGCAAACCTGAGGTGTGAGAGATACTTGCCATTGATTTTTATTCCCACATCACTCCAATCGAGGTTTCGGAATATGGATTCTAAGACTGCGATGAAGCTTTGGGGAGAGCGGATCGCCTTGCTTTACCCCCCTCTCGACTTAAAATGATGGTCCTCTTGAGTCTAGACGTACTCTTGTTGTGCTTCTCAAGTAAATAGCTTTAATAAGTTCTATATAGTCGTGGTCTAGTCCTTGCTGATTTAAAGCCTGCCATATAGAGTCATGTGAAATTGAATCGAAGGCTTTCGAGTAGTCTATAAAAGCAACGTATAAGGGGAGGTCATATTCCATAAACCGTTCGATTATTACTTTCAATGTGTGTATGTGGTCATTGGTAGAGAAATTTTTCATGAATCCCGCTTGCTCTACAGGCTGGTTCTCGTCAATCTTCGTTGTTACACGTCTTAGTAGGGTCGATGCAAATACTTTATATAGACAGGATATAAGACTGATGGGTCTGTAATTAGATATCAGTTTGGGGTCTCCCTTTTTATACAGTAGAACTATCTCCGAGCATGTCCATGTTTCCGGTAGTTCTTTTGTTTTTAAAATACAGTTGAAAAGCTTAGTGAATGGTTTTATTAGTTTCTCTTCCGCGGCTTTTATCATCTCGTTTGCCACTCCGTCAGGTCCTGGGCTCTTTCCTGCTTTTAGTTTTATTATAGATAGCTCTATCTCTCTTTCTAAAAAAGGTGGTACTGTTTCTTGAACTGGTTTATAATTTTTAGGCATTGGTGTCTCATGATATTTACACACGTGTAGAGGTTCTTATAAAACTGTGTAGCTATCGTCATTAGGTCTTTCCTGACTTATTCCTGATGAGTGACGATGATTCCCGAGGCATTCTGGAGTTGTGTCATGAGATGCTTGGTACTTTCTAACTTTTTATAAGCCTTTTTTATTCCACCTGTCTCTTCTATGAACTTGCTGATTGTATCGAGTCTCCTCTTTTTAATGTTTTGTTTTATTTTTTATGTATTATTCTATATAGTTTACTCAGACTTTTCTTTTCTTGCCTAGTTTTGTTTTTCTTGTTTTTTAACATGTGTTTTTTGTTTTTCAGAGTTTCTATTTCTTCTGTTATAATTTCTTTACTTCTTTTCTCAGTTGTATCTTCAGTTCGTTTTTTTGTAGCCTTTTAGTAAAAATGTCTCAATTTTCTTGTTAAATTGGTGCACGCTATCGTTTTCGCAATCGGACAAGGATGGCAGGTCTTCATTTGTAGTTTCATTGTCTGTATATGCTTTGCCTCGGTAGTGAGCTCGGGATTTTTTATTTTCCACCATATTTAAAGTAATTCTAATCATTCTGTGGTCACTAGGGTGGTGCAATTTGCTCATTACATTAACGTTTTGTATATTTTTTGTGACATTTGTAGCTATGAAGTCAATTTCGTTTTTCGATTTTCCATCAGGTGTTTTCCAGGTCCACCGAAGCTTATTAGATTTTTTGAAAGTTGTGTTAGAGATTTTTAAGTTGTATTGAAGACAGAATTGTATGAACGTTTCTCCTCTCTCGTTCCTTTTTCCGTAGCCATACCTTCCCATTACTAATTATTAATTTTCTTTGGGGTATCCTATTTTTGCGTTCATGTCTCCCAGAAATATTATATTTTTTGTGCATTTATTCACAGCTTTGTCAAGATCGGCGTAAAAGTTTTCTATTTCAACTGTAGTGGCTCTTTTCGTAGGTGCATATGCTTGGATTATAGAGAATTTCTTTCCGTATATACCTACTTGTAATATAGCAGCTCTTTCGGATATCGCTATAAAATCATGTACTTCTGTATTGTTTTGTTTCTTTACCAGGAATCCAACACCTTTCTCTCCCTTTGTTTACCCATAGTAATAAAGAAGATATTTTCCTCTGTCTTCTATTTTATAACCCAGTCTTCTCGCTTCAGCTATACCGATAATGTGCCCAATTAATTTGCGATATCGCGTATTCCAATTCAGCTATTCTTGCTTCATTTGCTAATGATCTGAGATTGAATGTAGATATATAATATTTTTTTTAGGTTTGGAGGGTGGTCGTCTACAACCCCCGCGGTGACGAGCCGTTCTGGGGGAGGATTTGTAGGTTTTGTGTTTGTCTTTGAAATATAACGCTTGTTTTTTGTTTTAGAGGGTGCGGTGTTTTCATTTTTCTGGAGTTTTCTTGATTGCTATTCATCAGAATCATTTGAAGAGTACGGAGTTTCCCCTTCCTCGGGTTTTTTAGTTGGAATAACATTTTGTTTATGAAGAAATTTTTCATAGAGCTCTGATTTTTTCCCATTTTATATGTTTGAGTTTTATTCTTTTTTTATTGCTTGTTGTTGTGCGGTGTTCTTGTTTGAATCTATTAACTGGTGGGGAGGGGTTATTTCTAACTCTCTCTTTTTCCTAGTTTTTTCTGTTTCGGTTTTGTTTGTTTTTTCTTCTTCTGTTTCTCTGCTGTCTTTCATGGATGGTTCTCGAACTATAAGTTTGTCGTATCGCAGGAAGGCTATTTTTCCGGCTTCCTTCTCTTTTTTTAACTGTTCTTGTAACTCTTTACGCGTTTCTAGGATTTGAGGTGGGAAATCTTCTTTCATATAAATAGTTTTCGTTTGTATGTTTTTCTTGTTTTTCAAAATTGTAATCTTCCTGCCGTACGTTGTAAATGTTACGACGATAGGTCTCACTTTGCTTTTTAAGTATTTTCCCATTCTCCGGACCGTCTCTAATTCTTTTCTGTCACATTCCAGCTTAAGCTCGTCTTTAATAGTTTGTAACACGGTTCCTTCCAACTCCTGATATGATTTTTCACCTTCTTGTACCCCAAAGAATATGACATTCCTTTGCCTAATGTGTTTTTCTATGGCACTAATTCTTTTGTCATGTTTGGAGTTAGTTTCCTTAATTTTTTCAAGTTCCCTTTGTAAGAAGTTAAAATTTTGGTCTATTTTGTCATTTATTTTGCTCGTGATACTGGTTTTTAAATTCAGCAGTGATTCTTCAGTGTCTCTTTTAATATCTAATCTTAGTTCTTTTAAAAGTTTTTCTATTTCCGACATAGTGGCGCCCTCTGTTAACTTTAGGCCGTATTGTATACTTAAGCTCTGTGATGCCCTCAGTGAGTAAGGTGCTATAATATGTGAACTTTTGGACGTTTTTGTGTAAGTATGCTTTGGAAGTAGTTTCCCTGAGCGGAGAAAGATGTCGCTACTTCTTGTTCTTTAGGTCATCCGTTAGATGTCGTTGTGCGCCGAGTTTTTAATGGATTTTCGTGCTATGGTCTAGGGATGACTTTGACAATTTGATTTTGTTGGTTAGGTTTGCAATTTTTTGGTGTAATTTTAAACGGAAAACTATTTCTTTATTTTTAATGCACAAAAATGTTCAAATTTTTAATGTTCACACGATTTTTAAAGCACATCGGCTAGTTTTTCTTTAAAATGTCATTGTCATTCACATCACTTCATCTGACTTTGTTTTGCAATTTTGTCCTTTATTTTTGGAATTATTCACTTGATAACACTTGTAGTCAGGGTGTCCACTATTCTGCACTGTTTTAACATAAGTTTGTCTAATTTTTGTCGTGATTACACTTTTAAAACTTAAAATCGACGAGCGTTTAAACAAACAATGTTTACATCACCGCGCCCTCTCTCGGTCCATCTTCTTCCATCCATCTTATTACTTATTATCTATAAAATAGGAGCGAAACATCTCCTCCACTAAAATATCGTTGTACAATGTGTTCCCTGTAAATATACTCGTAAAATTATGCATTGAACATCCCTGAAACTTATATAGCAAATACATTAAGCAATATTCGCCACAAACTGAAGTCCACTCATTCTGAATCCTATCAACATTCCAGTTCCATCTTTTACAATTTCTTTTTAAAAACTCTAGATGATATCGTACAGGTGCTCGTCCGAATGAATCAAAATATTGACCAACGTCATTCGTATCGATATATAAAGCTACCCAATGTGACCCTGGTTTATCATCTGTACCCAACAAAATGACCTTCGTAATTTTGAATACAGGCCTTCAATCTGCGCGGCCAGTCGTCTATCGCAGCACGAACGAGGTCCATGTCAATATCGGTGGCTGCCTTAATCAAGGATGTCTTGAGTGACTCCAAATTGGGATGAGGCTTTGAGCACGCCTTTTCCTCCAAGTGTTGCCATATCTTGTAATCTAACGGATTCAAATCTGGACTGGAGGAGGGGCAGTCTTCGTGCCGGATGAAGTCAATTTCACGCGCCGCCAGCCAGTCTTGTGTGCTCTTCGCTCTATGAGCTGACGCCGAATCTTGTTGGAATACCCAGTGCCTGTTATTGAACATGGTATGAGAAACAGGTTACACATGGTTCATCAGGACTGTATTTTGATACACAACTGCATTCGTTTTTACACCTTTCTCACAAAAATGTACCTCTGTTAAGCCCCAATAAGAAACTCCCAACCATACCATGAGCGAGGATGGAAAATGACCTCGTTGGACACGCGGAATACGGTTGCTCGCTTCTTCATTACTGTGTGCGTACACCTTATCATTTTGTTTGTTGTAGCTCTCTTCTACGGTAAAAATTTTTTCATCCGAAAAAAGAATTTCCCGATATTTTTCCCGCGTACCGCTTCAACAAAGCGCGGCATCTCTTCAGTCTCAGGTCCATTAGACGAGCATTCAAACGATGTCCTGTTTTTCTTCGATATGCCCGAAGCCCTAAGTCTTTATTTAACACCCTTTTCGCCGTGGTTCTGCTTAACCCCATCTGAAGGGCCAACAGTTTCTGCTTACGTTTGGGATTTCTTTGAATTCGCGCCTTCACAGCTTTTATCACTGCTGGAGTCCTAACAGACCGAGGGCGACCACTTCTTGACCTGTCATCTACATTAGAGTCTTCATTGTATCGTTTGATGGTACGATAAACGAATCTTTTGGTTATATTCAAATTTTTCAGTATGTCAAAAATTTGAATTGGCGCGTAACCGCAACGATGCAACGCAATAACTACAACTCTTCTTTAAGCGTCCACTCCATATTTAAAAATGAGTAAAATTCTAAAAAGTATACAGTTTTATTTTCATGAACAATTCGAATTCAATAAACTTTTTTGTGGCCAGCATTCTAAAAGAAAATTTTTACTGTGTGACAATACGTAATACGTTAGTACGTGGGTGTACATGGACAGTCTATTAGCAGCTTAAACATTATTTTCTAGACTGGGGTGAATCTTTTTCAGATGTTGTTGTACATCTAGTGTATCCATGATATTACTGCTATTAGTAGATTATTACAGTACAATCTACTCAATGACTAACATAGGAATGATCAATTATAGTGATTTTTAAATATTAAATTTCATTATTTTGTGTTATACAAAACGTATTTGAGTCATCAATACACTGAATAAGACGCAACACGAAGTAATGCTGAGATAAGCAACAGAATGTGAGATAAGCTTGTTGACGCATAAAGTTACTATCAATTCCACTGTAGAAATTCTTTAGATTAGAAATATTACTTACTGGTACTATATAAGACCAAGCAACTGCAGTCGTGGAGTTAGTGTATGGTCGTTTGACCGCAGTGGATCTATCAATACTACATTTGTGTTACTTCAATGCATCAAAGGCCATGGATGTAAGTGTTATCTATTGACAAACTTACTTTTCTTTCTGTTATTTTCTTACTGTACATACATACTGTGTATGATTTAGTGTTAACAAATTATATTTAAATATTGTGTGTGTATATGATTAAGCCGTGGTAGCTCAGATGGTTAGCGCAAGCTGTAAATTTCACATTACGCGACCCGGGTTCGATCCCCGCCGGAACCAATTAAATTGTTAATTGCAATTTTAAGTGTTTATTCTATTGACAAACTTACTTTTCTTTCTGTTATTTTCTTACGTGTGTATGATTTAGTGTTAACAAATTATATTTAAATATTGTTGTGTATATCATTAAGCCGTGGTAGCTCAGATGATTAGCGCAAGCTGTAAATTTCACAGTACGCGACCCGGGTTCGATCCCCGCCGACACCAATTAAATTGTTAATTGCAATTTTAAGTATTTATTCTATTGACAAACTTACTTTTCCTTTATGTTATTTTCTTACGCGTGTATCATTTAGTGTTAACAAATTATATTTAAATATTGTGTGTGTATCGCATCTACGTATACTAGAGTAGTTAAAAAATACTTTTTTAACAATGACAGTCATTAGGTGATCATTAGTGAATGTGATTCTGTTTACTTAAATTACAGGAAGACAAGAGCAGAAGGAAGAAATGGGATGATGGGAAGTAATGAAGCATTGTTATGTGAAGTTTGTTGGAACAAACATATTTTTAGTCACGTGTAAATACTTTTAACATTTTGGTTCAAAATGATACAAAATCTAAAAATATTAGATACATCATCGACATGGACGGATTTTACATTACATATCCTCATAAACATTTTCAATGTAGAGAAATGGCTATTCTAGACGTGAAACTATCTAATAAAAATGTAGCATTTATCGATCATTATTTGTTTCGGCCAAGTTATCCTTTCAATTTTTTGTCGCCAAAAGACAAAAAAACTGTTCGTTATTGTGAAACACACGTGCACGGCATTCCATATTGTGATGTGACCGAAGAATTAAAATGTGCCTACAAACAAGAGAACATCATCCCCGTATTAAAATGGTATATTAGAAATTTGTGCAAAGACGAAGTGATCGCATACAAAAGTGGTTCAACAAAAAAACAATTTTTAAAAATGTTGACGACGAACGATAGAATTTTTAATATTAAAGAATACAAATGTCCAAAATACAATGATTTGGTAAATATCATAAATTTAAACAAACTTTATGTGTGTAATAATCATATATTTGCAAAAAATAATCACAAATTTTACATTGTTCTTGTGACGAAGTGTGGGTTTTTTACAATTGGTTATTGCTTGAAAATAAAATTTTAAATTAATCATAAATTTTGTTTGATTTCCCAAAACATTAGTTATAGTACACAATATATATTAATTTTTTACACAAACACTTTCATTTTTTATTTCACCCTTAAAACTTAAGACGTGTGTAATGTTTCACTTTATACATCCGTTTACTGCTATTGTGGCAGGACCAAGTGGATGTGGGAAGTCAATATGCAGCATATAATAGTCAAAAGTGCAGATAGACGACTGGCCGCGCAGATTGAATACAGTCAAAATTACGAAGATCATTTTGTTGGGTACAGATGATAAACCAGGGTCACGTTGGGTAGCTTTATATATCGATACGAATGACGTCGGTCAATATTTTGATTCATTCGGACGAGCACCTGTACGATATCATCTAGAGTTTTTAAAAAGAAATTGTAAAAGATGGGACTGGAATGTTGATAGGATTCAGAATGAGTGGACTTCAGTTTGTGGCGAATATTGCTTAATGTATTTGCTATATAAGTTTCAGGGATGTTCAATGCATAGTTTTACGAGTATATTTACAGGGAACACATTGTACAACGATATTTTAGTGGATGAGATATTTCGCTCCTATTTTATAGATAATAAGTAATAAGATTTTGTATTCTGTAAATAAAAATTTTAACAAAATTAGGTAATGTGTTTTATTGATGAGTCAGATTAGTGTAGATAGGAACAAAGGAGTATAATACAATAGCACCACGCTGAGGAAGAATAGATAATGACGGTATTCAATGAACAATAGATAAATAGATAAGAACAATGGAGCGCTAATGATGTTGGAGGCCTTCACCGGATATCAATTAGATAAGAGTTAATTGATCTGCACATCTCCGGAACCGTGCATCCAACGCAAAAATGGACCGCAGATTCGTGATCAGAGCATGCCAAAACCTTTTTTTTTAGGATCGTGAGTCAACGAACGTTGTACCACTTCCAACTCAGTGAGCCAGAACTGGTACAATGTAACTACTAAGTTCTATCTAGGCGACATGCTATGAAATTGTTATTTTCCATAGTCCACTCAAAAGAGTACAATTATCGAACTTTGGAAAAAATAAGAACCCGACGAAAATACAAAAAAAAATTACTTAATGGCTTCTGAACTTCTGAAGTAGTAGATATTTTATGGGTGGTTTATATGTGGTGGAGCCACGCTGCAGCTATATTATGATTGTAACACGAATGTGTCAGCTAGACCGGGGAAGGATCACGCTCTCACAGAATACCAGCGTAAATAACCGCTTAACGCTGCTATGTTTCGTGTGGTGAGTGTAGAGAACCAGTGACCGTTTTTACTGGAAACGAGGCAATCCGTTTTAGTCCACACGGGTGACAATGCATCTGCATTTTGATATGTAATCGATAACGGATGTAGATATCTATGGGCCACAGCAACCACTTAACATCAAGTAGACTGTGCTCGTATGTCACCTTTATCCTATAAAAAATAATTATTTTACAAACTTTGCTAATATTTTTATAACTTTCAAGTAACATGTTGCTTCACGGTTTTACTATTCATCGTTTTTTTATGTATTAACAAAATACACATGTTTACAGTTGTGGAGATAAAAGTTTCATAAAAATTATATAATTAAGTACTAAACTGTAAGCCAAAACATGTGTTTATGTAGAACATTATAATGAGAATTATAATGAGAATTATAATGAAAATTATGTAGAACACCATAGGTCATACTGTGTATAGAAAAAAGACCCATACAAACCGATACTTAAATGGTGAATCTCACCATCATCCTTCACAGGTAGCTACCGTGGGAAAATCTTTGTTTCAGAGAGCACGAGGGATCTGTGACAGCAAACACCTAGCCGCCGAGCTTCAGCACGTCAAGCAGGTTCTGCACGACAACAAGCTTCGGGTCCCGCGCCTCCGTCACAGTGACCGAGTGAAGCTGGCCACGGTCGAGCGTGTGCCTGCTATACTACCATATGTCAGAGGTGTCACAGACAAGATTGGCTAGACATTCTATTAGAACATTCTACAAACCGCCGAAGAAGATTAGTCAGTTCTTACCATCCGTCAAGTGTCATATTCCTCTACAAGATGCAGGAGTGTACAAGCTTGATTGTGATTGTGGTCTCTCATATATAGGGCAAACAAAGAGATCAATTAGAACCCACGTAAAAGAACACAAAGCTGACGTGAAGCATCAACGTTCCGGGAAGTCTGCAGTTTGCGATCATATTCTAGATGGCCCCAACCATAACATCAGATTTGATAGACCACAAATCCCCGCGAAAGAACACCGATTCCTACCAAGGATGATACGTGAGGCTATTGAAATTAAAAAACATCCTAATTTCAATAGAGAAGGAGGCTGGGTACTACCAACTGCTTGGGATCCTATAATTAATAAAATTAAAACTAAACCCAAGCATACCACTGCAACACTTCAAAATACAATTAGTTCATTCTGCGTAGATCGGACCAAAAACAATAATTAAAAAGCTGAAGGTACTCCGGGTTAACTTTGACATCGGGACGTCAGTCACCTCAGTCCCCCGTGACCATGGGTGCTGGAAAGCACCCGAAACGTCGAGTATTAAAATTAATATAAATAAAACGCGATAAAATCCGTAAAAGTAGTTTTAATCAATGTATAGTGTTCGCGTAAATATAAGAAATCATTATGTTGTTCTCGTTTTAATTGTATTATAGTTCAGTGCGTGTTGGGCAGTAAACACAAATAAATTTCAGTTCACTAGTCTTGGTAGACCTCATATTTTTGACTGTTGTTCTCGTTTTATTTAATCTCCGGGAGGAAAACCGGTGACGAGGTTCGCCACCTGTCACGTTCTGTCTCCCGGAGAGGCGAAAAGTGGATTGCAGAGGCCCGTCTGGCTACGTTGAATGTATGTGGGGCAATGAATGATAAAATGGATGAAGTATGCGATATGATGTATGATAGAGGAATAGATGTGTTATGCGTAAATGAGACGAAAAGGAAGGGGAAGGATGTCACTACACATGGCATGTATACCGCATCTGGTGTAGACGAGATCGAGCGGGCATGCCAGGGAGTAGGTATCATCCTTTCAGAAAGAATGGGCCAATGTGTGAAAGAGTATGAATGTGTAAACCCAAGACTGCTATGGATACGAATGAAAGTGGGCTTAAAGAAGTTGTTTGTGTTAGGGGTCTACGCCCCAGACATGTCTAAGCCCACTTATATCCGAGAGCAGTTTTGGGAAATGGTAAGGATGGTGTTAATGAAGTGTAAGGGAAATGAAAATATTATTATGCTAGGAGATTTTAATGGAAGGGTTGGGGTCAGGAGGTTTGGTTATGAAAGGATATTGGGAACGTTTGGTGATGAAAGTATAAATGAGAATGGTGAAAGTCTCCTCACCGTATGTATGGAAAATAATCTTTTTGTGACGAACACTTGCTTTCGCTACAAGAGGATTCACATGTATACTTGGGAAAGAGGTGACGATAGAAGCATGATAGATTTCATAATTGTGGATGAAAGATTGAGGGGCGCAGTGGTAGATACGAGAGTTTACCGGGGTTCTAACGTAGGAACGGATCATTATTTAGTTTTATGCCGAATTAATGGTCTATTCAGGTGTTGGCGCCATCGATCGTCTGTATCTACCACTGCGATACAGCGTATTAGAACAGAAAGGTTACAAGATGAAAGTGATAAAAACAAGTTCAAATGTAGACTGAAAGAAAATATAAGTGCTTTGGATGAATTATGTATGAAGGAGTTAGACTTGGAGAATATATGGCAAAATGTAAAGAAAAGTTAAGTGGATGCAGCTAAGTATGTGGTGTTAGTAAGAGAAAGAATGAAAGGAAAAATAATACGTTATGGTGGGATGATGAGATACGTATGGAAGTTGAAGCAAAGAAGAGAGCATGGCTAGATTTACTAGCAATAAAGGCTGCTAATTCTAGTAGTACGAATGGTGATATTGAAAGAAAAAAGGCAGTCTTTAGACATCTTAATAAGAGAGTAAAAGAAGTATTTGAAAGAAAAAAGCAAGAAAGAAAGGATAAGAATGATAGAAGAATATCGGATAACTTCCAGGCAAATATTAAAATGTTCTGGAAACTTGTAAGAACTGCCAGGGGACATTCAAAACAGCCTATGATGAATGCTATAAGAGACGAGAATGGCTATATTCTGAATGATGAAGTTTTGAGTTTATAGAGATGGAAGGAATATTTTGAAAGCGTGTTTATGAGTGAGGAGACAACGTGTGTACTAAGTGAAGTAGAAACACCGAAAGAAGAGGAAATAGGTAGCGAGATAAGTATAGATGAAATAATGAAAGCAATGAAAAGCATGAAAGCAGGTAAGGCTGCCGGATATGATAGAGTTTCACTCGAAATGCTAAGGGCTGGAGAGGAAGTGGTGGCAGGCCTGCTGCACACCTTGTTTAATTTATGCTGGGAACTGAAGCGGGTACCGGTAGACTGGTGCAAAGCCGTGATAGTCCCAGTATATAAAGGAAGAGGGTCGCAGCAGGACTGTAAAAACTACCGTGGTATCAGCCTTCTTAGCATTGTGGGAAAACTGTATGCTAAGGTACTGATTGAAAGGGTCATGAAAGAAATTGATGGAAAAATTTGGGAAGTGCAAGCGGGATTTAGAAAGGGAATGGGATGTACAGATCAAGTCTTTTCCATGCGCATGATCGCGGAGAAGTTTCTGGCCAAAAACCAAAAGGTTTTTTGTGCGTTCATAGACTTGGAAAAGGCCTATGACAGAGTGGATAGGGATTTGCTATGGCAAACACTGAACTCATTTGGGTTGAGCGCTGGCTTGATACAGGCATTGGAGTCTCTTTATAGGGACTCTAGTGCTTGTGTTAGGATCAACGGGGTCTACTCGGACTGGTTTGACATCCATAAAGGTGTCAGCCAGGGCTGTGTGGCTTCCCCGTGGCTGTTCAGCCTATTTATGGACAGTTGTTTGCAAAATTTGAAAGTTGAAGAATGCGGATTAAGAATGGGTGAGTTAACCGTCAAATGCCTTTTGTACGCCGATGATCAAGTTATTCTTACGTCGTCGGCGGCCGAGTTGCAAATGATGGTTACAGTAATGAACGGATGATTAAAAGAAGGGGGTATGAAAGTGAACGCAAGTAAGACGAAGGTTATTGTTTTTGAAAGAGAAAAAAGTAAAACGATTTGTGAAATAAGAATAGAAGGGGAGTTGATCGAGCAAGTAGATGAGTTTGTATATTTGAGCTGCGTATTTAGCAGGGATGGGAGATATGATAAGGTAATAGAACGACGAGTGAATGCGGGAAATAGAGTAAATGGGGCCTTGCACTCTATTGTGAAGAGTCAAAATGTGTCGAAAAAGGCACGTATGGCAATTCACAATGCTGTGTTGGTCCCTACTTTAACGTATGGTAGTGAAAGTTGGGTGTGGCAGAAGAAGCACGAGAGTAGAATAAACGCAGTAGAAATGCGGTCGTTAAGGAGTATGTTAAGCTGAATCTGAATGACAGGGTAAGAAATTGTGTAATAAGAGAAGAGTGTGGTTTGCAAGATGATGTTGTGACCAGGATTAAGAAAGGAATGCTTCGGTGGTTTGGTCATGTGGAAAGAATGAATGAGGAAAGAGTGACAAAGAAAATTTATGGTGCAGAAGTGAATGGCAGAGTCGGAAAGGGACGTCCTAGGTGAAAATTTATCGACCAAATTGGCGATTTATTGAAAACGGGCCAAATTGGGAGTACCCTTAACCGACGAGCATGTATGCGTAGGTGTATGGATGTGAAGGAGGAAAGAGAGGTGTGTCAGGATCGTGCCAAATGGAAGTCTGTAGTCTCTGCCTACCCCTCTGGGTGACAGGCGTGAGTGTTTATGTATGTATGTATGTTGTTCTCGTTTTAATTGTATTATAGTTCAGTGCGTGTTGGGCAGTAAACACAAATAAATTTCAGTTCACTAGTCTTGGTAGACCTCATATTTTCTTGGATACATGGATTACATGGACTTTAGTGAATAAAACTAGCAACATATTTTTGGGTAGATGTATTACTACGAGATACTACTCGTATTCGTAACAAGATTCCCTGTAATATTACTGAGTTGCCTTTGCATAAATTCAAAGCAATAATTGTAAAAAGCATTTTAATGAATTATTTCATCACCAACTAGCAAACCCGCCCCAGCTTCACCTGGTCCAGGGGTAGGAAAAGTGGCTTTACTTAACTAAAATAATAATATCGTGAAAAATTAGGTATGTATTTGTCAAATTTGTGATTAAAAATAATCTTTAGGTTTCCGGATAAAATATAACCGAGCTCGCTCCTGATATTGCTCTCTATCTGTTCGTAAAGTATAATTACAACCGGTTCGGGGATTTTAAATATTACGAACAGACAGATAGGCAAACAATTGAAAAGAGTCGAAACTTCGTGGCGCGCACAGACTACATTAATTTGCTTTGGTTACTCGTAAAGCCTGTAACCTGTAAGGTGTCTCCTCAGGAAAATGACATTATAAGGAAGACGCCGCTGCCCATGTCTTTGCTTGTCCTCCTTGCTTCATGTTAATATCATGAATTGTCATAGCTCTATCCATTAATTAATTTCTTCCTTTAATTTATTACCTTTTTTTGTAGGTTATCTGGAAGTGTAGGTTATCTGTAGCAGTTTCTTCCAGATAACCTATCTGGAAGAAATTGCTGTGAAGCAATAAGACCGCCTTTTATTTTTCTATCCATGTTTGTTTTTGATATGTTTTTTTTAGTGTAGACTAAAGAATATTACGTCGTATTGCTGCAATACCCTCTAAAGCAGTAGCTTCAGGAATCGAACTGACCGTGCCGACTAAATTAGAAGGGTTTGAGTTATAGTTACTTGCTGTGTGTGCAGTTGATGTATTTAGGCCCAATTTTACTGTGAAAGGTATTGTAGGTTAGCCAGTAATCTTATAGTGTTTATACCGTGTAGAGGTGGTGTTAGAATAGTCACTACCCCATACCGTCCCGTGGATGGTGTGAGACAGACGAAAAATGATACAGGAGATGGGCAGCAGCATCTCCCTAGTGGCAATGAAAAATAATAAAAAGCTGTTGCTGCCGACCAGCTCGCCAACCGTGCCAAATATGCCTCAATTGATGTGGGAAGGATGTTCAGCTGTGAACTTGAGATAGGTTGTATTGATAAATTGATCCAAATGTTGATGGTTCAAATTTAAATTCGAATTCAAATGTGTTCAATAAATTTATCCGTGATATTCTGAAATAATTGGTTTCGTCTACATTGTGTTTCTGCTTACTATTGTTCTAGCTTTAAATCTGTAACAGGCCTCTTGTAATCTGCTTTTGGATGGGTGATTGCAAAACTACTGTTTATTATTTATAACTTTAGAAGTAGTAGATAATTATTTATAACTTTAGAAAATGTAATATATAATAATGTAATTTGCTGTCACAGATCCCTCGTGCTCTCTGAAACAAAGATTTGCCCACGGTAGCTACCTGTGAAGGATGATGGTGAGATTCACCATTTAAGTATCGGTTTGTATGGGTCTTTTTTCTATACACAGTATGACCTATGGTGTTGTTAGGATTTCGGATGACTAACACATCTAGGAAAGCTAAGGAATTATTTGCCTCTAACTCCATAGTAAATTGAATTTTAGGGTTTATGGAATTAAGATGTTCTAAAAATGCAGTTACTTTGTCTGATGGTAAAATTGTG
The DNA here is from genome assembly GCA_907164705.1 of Parnassius apollo. Lineage (NCBI taxonomy): Eukaryota > Metazoa > Arthropoda > Insecta > Lepidoptera > Papilionidae > Parnassius > Parnassius apollo. The sequence goes on from CAJQZP010001037.1 coordinate 1,395,835, forward strand.
AAAGTATCGTCTACATACCGCTTGTAGAACCTTGGGGTAACAGGTGCAGTAAGGAGGGCTTTCTCCTCAAATTCTTCCATGAATATATCGGCGACAATGGGAGATACAGGTGAGCCCATCGCAACACCATCTACTTGCTTGTAAAACTCTTCCTTCCACAATAGATAGCCAGATGTAAGGCAATGTCTTAGTAGCACTGCATATTCTGGTGGCATGTTATTTTCATCTAGTTTCCTAGTTATAATTGAGATGCAGTCTTCAACAGGTAGGCATGTAAATAGAGACTGAACATCAAAACTGACCATGGTTTCATTGTCAGCAAGACGTAGGTCTTTTATCTCACTGACAAAATGGTATGAATCCTTAGTATGTGCTCTTGTCCTCTGAGTGGTGATAATATTTTGGCTAAGTGTTGAGCCAATCTGTACGTTGGCGAATCGATTTGACTCACTATCACTATTGGACGTAATGTAGCATTAGGTTTGTGTATTTTTGGTAACCCATACAACTTGGGAGGTTTTGCACACGAAGGTATTATCGAATTGACGTCTAGATTCAATTTCTCGGAGTATTTCTTAATTAGATCGCTAGTTGTTTTAAGCGTATTAGTTGTAGGGCCTGTTTTGACCTTAGGGTATGTATTTTCATCCGACAACAGATGTTGTATTTTAAAATTGTAATTCGACGTATCCATTACAACCGTAGAATTTCCTTTATCTGCGCGGAGAATCGTAAGCTCTGGTCTGTTGCGTAAGGTTTTTAACGCGTTAAATTCATTTTTGGGAAGATTTAATTTCGGCTCTGTACTTCGACGTAACATAGACGAAATGTCTTGGCGTATGGCCTCTAAATCTTCATTACCAATATTATTTTTATACAGACAATCCTCAACACTACAGATAATGTCTTCATACGGGATTCTTCGCGGTGTAATTGCATAATTTAAACCTCTTCCTAAAACTTTTAATGTGGCGTCGTCCAGAGTATGTTTTGACAGGTTATAGACCACGCCTTGTTTACTATTCGTGTCCGTGGTCGTTTCGTTCTTACGTTGCCATTGATGTTGGACATTTGATTTAGTTGTTAATTTTTGGTATTTATCAATATGTTTATTTTTGTATTCATTGTATTTAGTTGTTTCGCGTTTATCTAAAGTTTCCATGCAATTATTATAATCAAATGTCGATAAAACTGGATTCACAATTCACGAGAACAACAGTCAAAAATATGAGGTCTACCAAGACTAGTGAACTGAAATTTATTTGTGTTTACTGCCCAACACGCACTGAACTACAATACAATTAAAACGAGAACAACAGTCAATTAGAAACGCCTCATTAAGGATAACTCAAAAAGTACTAGTCAGATCTTTATTAAATTGCTACGGACCACACGAGAAGTACTAGCTTTCAGAAAGGAATCATCAAAATTGGTACACCCAGAGAAAAATTCTGAGGTAACACAAATTTAAAAAAAAAACATACAGTCGAATTGAATACCTCTTCGCTTTTGAAGTCAATAAAAATTATGGAGGTCTATAACTATTTCAATATTACTTTTACCTACCCATACCATAAAACACGCATTGGGGCAGAGCGGCGCACACTTCCTTACCCCAAAACCTTCTCAGGAATGAGGGGAGGCCTGTGCCCAGCTGTGGGACGTATATAGCCTGTAACTTTACTTTTTACTTTTACCCATAAATAAGACCATGCGTTGATTAAAACTACTTTTTACGGATTTTATCGCGTTTAATTTTAATTGATTTCTAATTCCCGACGTTTCGGGTGCTTTCCAGCACCCATGTTCACCGGGAACTGAGGTGACTGACGTAACGAGGTCAAAGTTAACCCGGAGTACCTTCAGCTTTTTTATTATTATTTACGGTCCGATCTATGCAGAATGAACTTATTGTGTCTTAAAGAGTCTTGCAGTGATATGTTTGGATTTAGTGTTAATTTTGTTAATTACAGGGTCCCAAGCAAGTGGTAGTATCCAGTCACCTTCTCTATTGAAATTAGGATGTTTTTTAATTTCAATAGCCTCACGTATCATCCTTGGTAGGAATCGATGTTCTTTCGCAAGGATTTGTGGTCTATCCAATCTGATATAATGGTTGGAGCCGCCTAGGATATAATCACAAGCTGCAGACTTCCCGGAACGTTAATGCTTAAATATTATGCGTAAATATTAGAAATCACTAAGACCATGCGTTTTAAACCTGCACAATAAATAAAATTACGACACTGTTACGTAAGGTTATGGAGCGGTAAAAGTAAAGTTTTGATCTCGTTACGCGAATCCCAACCAGTTTCCTTGTAAGATAAGCGGCAGAGCTGTCTTGTTGCTGTTCAGGTCTTTAAATTTACATCTGCGGCTGTATGCGCAACTTTTTTTGTTTAACGAATTTAAGTTAAGTTCGAGCACGGCTAACGAATACAGCAATCTATTATGAACTATACAACTTGAAATTCTTTTAATGTTAATCTTTATTTCGTTTAAATTAAAAAAAAAACTATTTCGTTATCTACAAATTTATTTCTTTCACACGTAGCTATACCACGTAAACGTTAAGTACATTGTAGCTATATTATGATTGTAAACGAATGGGTCGGCTCGACCGAGGAGGAACAATGCTCTCACAAAACATCAGCATAAGTCACACTTAATACATAAAAAACGCTAAACACTCAGGTGACCGCGACTTCGTTTGCATGGAGTATATCCTTCTGCTTCATTTTAAAAAATTAAGTGCTGATTTATCGCGTGCTCGGCAGTGCAGATGAACATCATTAGGTAGGACTCCTTTTGTGTCTAAGAATGACTCTGAACCCTTACCCTCACGACTTACTTTCATCATCACTTATATCACTACTATCACACTATCATCATTATCATAATCATTACTGCCCTTCACAAGTCCACTGCTGAACATAGACCTCTCTCAAGAAATGTCAAGAAGCACGGTCTGAGTCACCTATATCCATCGACTTCCTATATCATATCTTTCCAGGTCGTTGCTCCGTCTAGCAGGGGGCTACCCTACACTCCGTTTACCGATACGAGGTTGCCACTCAAGAAGCTTTCTTCCCCATCGTTTGTCGGTTCATCTAGAGCTATATGGCCGGGCCATTGCCACTTCAGCTTACTAATAATGTGTTGGACTATGTCGGTTACTCAGGTTCTACTGTGAATATCCTCATTTCTAAGTTTACCACGCAGAGAAACCCCAAGCATAGCTCTCTCTTTTGCTTACTGAGTGTCCTTGAGCTCCCTCATACAGTCAGCAGTGAAGATATATATGCATAGTGCATACCTTGTAAAATAAATCTTAGTTTTGGGGGCATGGCTTAGCCCTTTGTCGGTGAAACTCACGGACGATTGAGGGAGTGTCAAAATGAGTGAGATGTAATTACTTCATATAAGCAAATTATGAGATAGCTATACCGAGCACACGCTCGGAAATAAACCAAGTAACTGCCAAATAACCTTTTTTTAGCAAAACTTCGTTATGGATTAAAAAATTGGTTTACTTGAATTTAGATATGATTGTTTATTATTCTTTAAAATAATTCCATGAACATATTCGTAAAAATATTGTGGTAGCAAGGAGAAATGTAACTAATAATTACATGTTACCGTGTTTTCCTTTTGTGCAGTCCACGGTCATATAATCAGAAATCATATAATATCAAAAATTTGGTTCGTAATCTATAAAACTTAAAGGAATATGTGAAATGGAAAAACCACCAAATTTTATAGGAATCACCTTAATAATTAGTCTTGTAAACATAGTTACAACTGTTGATGAAACCTTTTAATATAAAACAATCATCTGAAAACTGTAGCAGTAAAATGCTGGTAAATAAGAAAGAGGTGAAGAGGCGCGGGGAAAGGGGAGGTGTGCTGGCGCAAGAGCTATCACGGCCACATTGAGCAACTTGGCAACTCGGGCTTGTGGCGATGCAATCAACGATATGGCTGAGACGTGTCTATAAAGTATAGGCAATACTGACAAACCATGGGTTTTTGTCGAACAGAATCTCTAGCAGAAAATACCAACTCTTTGAGCTCCCCACAACTGTTCGTTGGTATCTATATCGATAGTTATTCAGTTGCAATAATATAATTATTAAATCTTTTTATATGCTTTTTGGATATTTTTAGCTTCTTGTATACATTTTTTACTTCTCATGCTGTAAGATTGTGGAACGAGCTACCGAGCAGTGTACGTGCAGCCACGAGCAAGGCTCAAACGCTTGCTCTGGAATTATTTTCTGGCATTGCAGAAGTAGTTCGTGGATTAATATTTTTTATATTCTTAAATTCCAACTGTTCCTTTTTCCTATTTTTATTAAAATATTTTTTTAGGTAGTTGAATCAGAAACAGCTTTATTTAATTATGTATGTACTATGTATGCATATATACACAGGCAGTATTAAGCAAATACATATATATTGATATATATATATATTGTATGTGTATCTATATAATATATATGTGTAATTATGTTTATAATATGTATCGTAACATGTAATGTGTTGCACTCAGTTGCACTTTGTACCTACTATATCGTCTCTGCTTAGCCTGCAGCCTGGAGGATGACTGGCAGAGAATGCCTTGTTGCATTAAGTCCGCCTTTTTGTACTTGGTGTGCAAATAAAGCATAAATAAATAAATAAAATATTTTATTTGCATTACATTAAATATGCAATGTTAAAATAAGGTCGGGGATGGAATTTCTTTATATTTTATATACAAATTCTAGTTTACATTTAATTATAATATATATTATGTCATTTTATTTGATAACGTGTTGCCATCTTGTGGGTAGTGATACAATATTGTTTCTGTAGAAATCTTTAGGTTTTTTATGAAAATAATGTGACAAGTAGTTTTCACAGTGCTCTGTGTTAAGGTTGCCCTAGTCGATGGCACGAACTAAGTGGTGGGCGGGGTAAAAATGCATGCTATCTCAGCCGACATCACGTGCGAAAGGGATAGACGCTGTGATGAGCAGTAAGAAGCTAGTGTGCACACACATACGCACTCGAGTGACCCAATGCGAGACGGCGTCATCGCGTACCTACCTATGCGATTCATTTTTGAATAATAACATAAACTCAAACGGCAATTTGAGCTCCGTATCGCAGTGGCTTAGCAATGAGGCTGTGCTGGACGTCGCGGGTTCGAATCCCGCACGGAACAAATATTTGTATGGCCTACAAATAGTTGTTCCGGGTCTGTATGTTTGTCCTTGTGCAATTTATGTTTGTAAACTGCCTCCACGATACTGGAGAAAATCCTACTGTGGGGGTAACGTATTTTAAAAAGAGAAAGGAGAGAGAAAACAAATTGGTGTTATTATAACTTAGGATCTGCTGTGTGAAACGTAATTATTATGAACTCAATTTATGTACTTAGCTGTTATTATGAAAGTTCTTATGTGAACTTAAGTAGATGTTGTTATTATATAATAATTCTATTGATTTGTTTTTACCTACTTTTTAACCGACTTCGAAAAAAGGAGGTGGTTCTCAATTCGTTGGTTTTTGTTTATGTATGTTCTGTCCCCCGATTACTCGAATATGCCTGAACCGATTTGAAAAATTATTTTTTTGTTTGAAAGGATATATTTTTCAGATAATCCCACGGTATTTGATGATGGTCAGATCAGGATCTGATGATGGGATCTTGGAGAAATCGGGGGCACTCTTCAATAAATGACAGCAAATCAACCGCGATTGCTGCTATCGCCTATCTATGCATTCTTTACGCAATCACACAATATAATATCACGCCTGTACCCACTAAAGGACATAACTCTCAACTAAAAACGGTAACATAAAAAACTTTTTTTGAAAAAAATATAACAATTTCTAAAACAAACACAAAAAAGTGTAACATAATTATGTTTTCTTTATGTTTTTGTATTTTACTGTAGGTTATGCAAATATTACTGTAGGTACCATGTATTCTAAATAGGTATTTACTTTCCATACCTAGTTAGCTATAATAGCCCACAGGCAACTCCCCGACCCCGAAGTATATGCCAGCCAGTGTCAGGATAACTGCTTTTTCGACAGCGCGATTTTGATGTGAGTGGGGCTTTTATATAGGTTAATTAAATAAATAAAAAATGTTAGTTTGTAAATTGTTTATTGATTGTTTGTGTTCAATAGCGGTTTGAAATATTCTCTTAGTACTTAGAAAGTTATCAACAATAGGCATTGTGTCACTGCAGGGACAAGCACAAACGTCTATCAAAATAGTAACGTATATAAACGGAATACTAACAGCACAGACTTGCTTACAGAAGTCCAAAGAACACGTCTAGGCAAGGTAAGTAATTAGAAGAAAACTACAATTTAGAGATCGATTGTAAATCAAATTCACAGTACAGACACAATTAGCGAAATATGAATAAAATTTTTATTTATTTTATGATAGATAACGTTAGTTGAAAACTAAACACTGTAAACTAAAAACTAAACACTGGCATCACTGAACGAGTCAGGTGGTCAGTCCAAACAAATAAAAGGCGCGATTGTAGAAAGAGATTCGTTACCTACGAAACGTTTGTAGGCTAGGGGGCTTGGCCTGTTTATGCTATTCATAACGAAGGCTATAAAATATGTACAAATTAGAATTCCCGACGTTTCGGGTGCTTTCCAGCACCCATGGTCACGGGGGACTGAGATGATTGACGTCCCGATGTCATTGTTAAACCCGGAGTACCTTCAGCTTTTTTAATTATTGTTTATGGTCCGATCTATGCAATTAAAAAAGCTGAAGGTACTCCGGGTTTAACAATGACATCGGGACGTCAGTCATCTCAGTCCCCCGTGACCATGGGTGCTGGAAAGCACCCGAAACGTCGGGAATTCAAAATAAAAGTAAATAAAAAGTAAAAATAAACGCGATAAAATCCGTAAAAGTAGTTTTAATCATGTATAGTGTTCGCGTAAATATAAGAAATCATTATACAAATTAGAAACTAAATCTGTGTACTTATCTGTATTCATAACCCAATATCTGAGGTAGGTTGATGCGCTCCTTAGTTTTTATATAGTTCGTATTATTCTGGAATAAATTAAATCTAATCCAAAATATACTATAATACCATAGCAAAGCTACTACTATTTTATTTAGTAGTAGCTTATATAGTAGTATAGTAAATTATATATAAAAAATATGAGTAGGTATGTCTGAGGTAAGGTTAAATATAAACAAATATTTTGCCAAGTGCGAATCGGACTTCCGAGCTTCCGAGATTACAAGATTTAAATACCTATACATATTACTATCGATCAAAAAAGCCAAAAATACACGTTTCTTTTTCTAGTAGAAAATTCTTTAATTTCAAATTTATTTTTACCACTTGCTGTTATAGCGGCAACAGAAATACACGTTCTGTGAAAATTACAACCATCTACCTATTACGGATCATGAGATGCAGCCCGCTGACAGACAGACACACGAACAGCGGAAGCTCCGTAATAGGGCCCTGCTGGTTACCCTTCGGGTACGGAATCCTAAAAAGTACTTAGTTGTGCACTCACATCTGTATGATTCCTTCTTCAAAGGACCATATTAGCCTGGTTCTCGTATGACATGACCAATGTAAAACCTGGACTGACCTCTCTGAGTTTGTTTCGGCAGATCGGGTGCTTCTTCTCAGTTTCATGTTTTTGTTGTGTTAAAGTGTTTTTAAAAAAAAACTACTTACAAAACACATTTTATTTATGCTGCCCTGCCTTACTTAGATTATTATGTACTTACATAAATTACATTAGGTATATTAGGATATGAGATTCCTATACGTAAGCACGATTATCAAAAATCTAAAAATTACCTATTCTAATTAAATTAATAGATAATTTTAAGATTTTCGATAATCGTGCTTATCAATGAGATGTTTTCGTTAGTTAGCAAATTAAAGTAGTTAAGTACCTAATGTACTACCTGTATCGAAAGTTCATTATTATGTACCTACCTGTTTTCAATTTTAACTAGATGTGCTTCAACAAACTTATGGGCACATTTTAGCAGCTATATTCATCCCGGCTTCAGCAATGGGCACGAACAAAAGGAAGAAATTTTTCTGAATAAAGATGTAGATATGTAGGTATTACAACCATAAATAGATAGCAGCGGCTAACCTGAGTATGTGTGAGTGCGCACTGTGCGCCCCCTCCGTCCGTCCCACTGATCGGGGAAACAATTTGTAGCGAAAGGCAAGATGTTTTATAACAAAAACGGGCGCGCGGAATTTTATAAACACACCTTTGGTAGTCTGGATGTCATGAAAAATCTATTGAATTTATCTGTTTAAAATAAAATTATTTGCATTTTTGAACAACTAATCTATCCCTGTATGGTAACTGTTTTGCAATTTTCGTTCTTCTTATGGTATTTATTTCCGCCCAAAGATGTGTTAAAACTAGTGTTGAAATTCGGAATTTTCGACGCTTATAACTTTTAAACATACTCTTTTTTACTTTTTTGTTTCCATACAGGGCTAGATAATGATGAGACAAATTGAAATAATTTTTTATTTTGAACGTACACCATCAAACAGTGGAGTAATCGCCGGACTACGTTTGTATGGAAGAATAAGCGACTAGTGTACCCTTAACCTAACACTACCCAAAGAATTCTGAAGAGACCAAAACAGGTGATAATCTGATTGTGCAGAGTCAGGTGTATATAGTGGATGTATTAACACTTCCCAACCAAGCTCTCTCAATTTTTACTGGGTGGACCAAGAAGAAGTGTGCAAAAAGTGACTTTCAGTAAGTATTGTTTATAATCTACATTGAATAAAAAAGTTCCTGTTTCTGTTTCTGTGTGGTCTGGCGTTATCATGATGAAAGACCCAAAGACTATATAACCAACAACCAACCAGTGGTCTTTCACATAGATAATATGGTTATATTCTCTATGTGAAAGACCACTCCTTTTCTCTTGATCAATCCCGGCTGTTTTTTCTCAATGTCTTGCTAAAGTCTTATTAAATCGATGGTTTTGCCCGGCGCTAAAAGCTCACAATAAACGATGCCCTTCCAATCCCACCGTACTATTGAGTTACGTGCACTTCGTACTAGAGAAGCTATTCCAAACAAAAAATGTGCACTACTCTATCTTCGCGCATACGCGGGGTCAGTAGAGTCGCGCATGCGCAATTGATATAGTAGAATGGTCAATGTATGTAAAATTTGTATATATTTAGATTGTAATTTACAAATATGTCATTATATATATATAATGACTAAATAATTTGAGCTCTAATTAGCATCACGTCCAAATGGATGCAGACTCCGTGCTACAACGGGTCCCATCCGCAGAGATCGTGATGATTGATAATCTTAAGGCCCACTACGCTAAATGGCTTGGTTCCTGTTTAACCGATCATGTTTATAACTTTCCTTTAACATATGGTCTGAGTTCACTATTTAACTAGTTGTAGTTACCTCGCCTACGCGGATCCTATCGGAGGCAGAACCCAGCCATGGTTTGGGCACTCCTGCAAAATTGCACCATACACCATAAGCAGGAGACAAGAGTGCTACCAGGCCTTGGCTAAAAAATACCAGCGTTCTTAAAAATAAGTATAATTCCGCATCCAGTTCCTTCAAAAGTGTCATTAAGAAGGCAAAGACAGAGCACATCGGCATAATTGGTGAGAAATTAGTTCGACTTCCTGCGGGAACACTTGCATTCCGATCTCTCGCCAAGGCTGTCCAAAGGAACTTCTGGCAACCATCTCTTCCATCTCTGCACAGAGAGTACGACTCACTGGCCCACGCCGTGAAGGACAAAGCCGATTTGCTGAATTGACTCTTCAGCACGAGGGCAACATACCGCCGACCATCCCGCGGTGTGATTGCTCCAAGCAGGATGTGCTGTTTATTCAACGCTCAGTGCGCAGAGCACTCTTCTCCCTGGACGTCAACAAGTTGATTGGGCCCGATGGCGTCCCTCCTATTGTGCTGAAGACATAGGTTTCGGAATTAGCACCGGTTTTAACGCGTCTTTTCTAGTACAACTGATTTCGTGCACCAGATCCCTAAAAAGGTAATAGCTCTGATCAGTCCAAGTATAGGCCTGTCGCCATTACCCCCCCCCCCTTGTTCTCTAAAATAATACAGTACATTTTTAACAGCCAGCTTATGCGGTACCTCGAGGCTCACCGGCTGATTAGTAGACCGCCAGTACAATTTCCGTCGCAGTCGCTCGGCTGGTAATCTTCTGGGTTACCTAATTCATAAATAAGTGGAGGCAGTAGAGTCCTATGGGGAGGCGTTGGCCGTAAGTTTGGATATAGCGAAGGCCTTCGATAGAGTTTGGTACAAAGCGCTTCTTACGAAGCTTCCTTCCTATGGGCTTCCCGAGAAATTGTGAAATTGGATCACCAGTTTTGTTACACATCGGAGCATCAAGGTCATAGTAGACGGTGCATGCTCCGATCATAAGCTTGTTAACTCCTGGTGTACCACAAGGCTGCGTGCTATCACCAATGCTGTTTCCTTTGCATACCAATGAACCGGTAACATTCACTGCTATGACGACACTGGTGATGCTTTATACGCTGGTCGTACCAATATTTTTCGGAAAAACGTAGCCGAGTACCGGGACAACCTTGTGTCTGAAGTCAAGACTTTGTTGAACAAAGTCTCGGACTGAGGGTAACTAAATCTAGTTCAGTTCAATCTCCTGAAGACACAAGTTGGCGCGTTTACCGCTAAAAAGAACCCCTTTGTCGTATCTCCTCAGTTTCAAGACACAGCAGTATGCATCAGCTAGTTTCGGAATCCTGGGCGTCGTCGATTTGAATGTCAATATAGCGAGTGACATGCAGTTTCGTAGTCACTTGGAAGAGAATGCCAAATTGGCACCAGAGCGAGACAGTATTTCATCACCGCCTGTAACTTTACAAGGCGCAAGTTCGGCCGCACATGGAATACTGTTCCCATCTCTGGGCTCATTCTAGCTCTCATTATAACGTGATAGAACCACGGTGCAACTATATTATTGTTATAGCACGAATAGGTCGGCTCGACCGGGGAAGTACCACGCTCTCGCAGAATACCAAGTAAAATAACAGCTTAGTACTGCTGTGTTTCGTATGGTGAGTGTAGAGATCCGGAGACACTTTTTTACTGAAAATGAGGCATTCCATCTTAGTCCTCAAGGGTGACAACGCATCTGCATTTTGATTTTTAACCAAGGATAAATGTAGATGTCTTTGGGCCAAGACCTGATGGTAAGGGGATGCTGTCCCCTTACCATCAGGTGGACTGAGGTGGACGAGAGATAGATATATTCGAAGTCTAAGGAAATTAATATATGTATTAACTCTGTCCTCTCAATTTATTTATGAAAATGTAATGTGCGTACACAAAAATGAAAGAAGTTTTGCAAAAATAAGTGGTATTCATTCTGTAAATACTAGGTACAGACACAAGCTAGTAGTACCAGCTACTCGACTCCGCCGAGTCAGTTGTTCATTCTTGGTATGGAGTGTAGAAGTAAGGAGTACAGACAGTGTATTAAAAAGTGTCCATAAAAAACCGTTAAATAAGGGCGACACTCTCGTATTACTACGGGGTATACTTTAAAGAACGCACCGAAAAATATAAGTGGGATAGACGACTTTTTCAAGGTTATATTTACTAAATAAAATTATTTTAGATTTTAGAGCTACTGAGCAGTTTAGCAGCACACTTAAACCGTCGACAACTGCTAAGTTCATTTCATCCCTTGTTTTTGAACTGTTATTTACTGCAGATGGCCACTTTTTCAACTATTCTACTATGGGAGTTGGTACTCCTGGCTTCTACACTCCATAATTCTTGGGGCGATGTATGTACAACAAAATCCTAAAAAATATACAAAATTTGACATATACATAGTTTAAAAACTTTATTATTATTAAACTAAGCTTGTATAAAAAGGGTTATTTTAATATTAACCTTTCAAACACCACTGGTCGGATCCGACCACGGCGATATTCCGTCAAATCCCAAGCGGTCGGATCCGAAATTTTAAGCCATAAAAACTTATATTAAGAGACTACTTTTCTATGAAGAAGTTTAGCATTATAGAATCTATACGAAATTCTCCATCCTGTGGTGGAAGGGTGATCGCTACCAAGCTATTTCTAATATGTTTTGTGCTGTTAATTGTAACATACATGATTGTAAGCAGTTATTTAAAAGAAATAGTCCCGCTGGGTTTCTTACTGGTTCTTCCCAGGACAGAGGTTTTTTGGCGAACCAGTGGTAAATGAAAAAAAGTGACCTTCAATAAGTATTATTTATAATCCATATTGAATAAACAAGTTTCTGTTTCTGTTACTCTGCGTGATAGAATTGAAGACATGAGTGGATGAAGGAGTTATGTAGCATTATAATGATTTTCATTTTTTTTTGATAAATGAATATTTTATATGCATACAAACTATATAAGACCTTAAATCAGCGTGATTAAAGCTTGGTTTTAGAAATAGCAAGTGATGAAGGAGATATATACGAAGAAAAAATGGCAATCACCGTGAAAGAAAGTTATATGGGCACTTAGCGTATTCTCTAATTTAAAATTATTTTTATCTATGATTTTCTGAAGCGGATGAAGAAGGTAAATACGAGTAGACGCATCGTCGCAGTCGCACTGCGTTGTTATCAAAGACATTTAATTGTAGTAGTAACAGACCGGACATCAGCAACAAAATGGTCATCTGTTACTTTTGACCTATAGGATATATTTCGGATTTATGTCATTTAGTCTTAGTAACATTGGCGAAAGGTCAAGGCGCATTCTTTTCCTAAATAAAAAAATATTTTTAAATAAAATGTACCCGTTTGTGCATTAAGGTATTGTAAGTCCCGATATGGAGCAATAACTGAATGTTATTTCGATTTATTATCGCAAATATAATGTATATTCATCTAATAATTTTTAAATTTTATTATTTTTGGTAAATTGTTTTAGAAGATTTATCATTATTGTAATCTGTATTATCACCTGGAATGCCAATGGGCTGACCGGCAGACGGAAAGAACTTGAGTTATTCATAAACACTGAGAATATTGATGTTGCCCTGATATCTGAAACAAGACTTACACCTAGATCACATATAAAGTTCCATAACTATACGATCTATAGAACCGACCATCCTTCTGGAAATTCTCATGGCGGCACTGCAGTGATACTGAAAAATAACATAAAGCATTACCTTCTCGAAGTACAAAATAGAAAAAATTCAGGCAACATCAATTAAAATCCACAAAAACACTGAGACAACATTCACTGCAATGCCCTCCACGATCCAAAATCGAGGCTGATGAGTTCAAGCTGTTTTTCAACAAATTGGGCCCAGTATTTATCTGCGGAGGAGACTGGAACTCCAAGCACACTTTCTGGGGATCAAGACTGATCAACCCTAGGGGCAGACTGCTATATAAAGCCACTCTAGATCTCAATCTCGAATGTATCTCGCACGGAGAACCAACGTACTGGCCAACGGACTATAACAAAGTACCAGATTTGCTAGACTTCTATATTTCAAAGAATCTTGGGCAAAACTATTTACAGATTGAAAAATGTGAAGATCTGTCATCAGATCATACTCCAGTCATTTTAAATATTTATAAACAGGCCATTTTCCTTAAGCCACTCCCCAAGATCTACAACAAACATACCAACTGGGACCAGTACAGAGAATTTATACGTAGTAACATTGACCTAAACATAAGTCTAAAGACAAACGATGAAATCGAAGCCGGCGTTGAAAAATTCAACAGCATTGTACACACGGCTGCCACCGTTTCCACTCCTAAAAATAGGAAATCAAAAACAAAACAAAAGGAATACCCCAGAAACATAATCGCAAAGGTCAGTGAAAGACGCAAATTAAGAGGAGAATGGCATAAAACTAGATATCCTTCCGATAAATCTCAGCTAAACAGGGCAACGAAGGAACTAAAAGACATGATTAAAGAGCATGAAAATCGTTGTGTACAAAGTCATCTATCTCAACTCACATCACAAAAGGATACAAATTATTCACTGTGGCGCGCAACCAAGAACCTTAAGCAACCAAAAGACCACATCCCGCCTCTGAGAAAACTTGATAGAAGCTGGGCTAGGACTGATGTAGAAAAAACAACAGCATTCGCAGTACACCTAGAAAAAGTATTTACACCACTACCTTGTTCCAACCCCGATAATGACGATGACATAGCGAATTATCTACAGTCTCCAAATCAATTATGTCCCCCATTAAAAGCAGTAAGTCCTAAAGAAATAAACCGGGAGATAAAATGTCTTTCACCCAAAAAAGCTCCGGGGTACGACCTATTGGACTCCGTGCTGTTAAGCAATCTTCCGAGGAGTGGCATAATATATCTTGTTACACTCTTCAATTCATCTATAAGACTCTCCCACTACCCGGGACAGTGGAAAATTGCTCAAGTAGTAATGATCCTCAAACCTGGAAAGCAGCCGGAAGAAGTCTCATCCTACACACCAATAAGTCTCCTTCCGCTGGTGGGGAAATTGTTCGAAAAAGTTATCCTCAATAGAATGCAATCTCATCTGAATTCTATTCTTCCTGGGCACCAATTTGGATTTCGACAAAGGCATGGAACCATTGAGCAGGTTCACAGATTGACAGACACCATCGGTTATACGCCTGAAAATAAGAAATATTGCTCGGCTGTGTTTCTGGATATAAGTCAGGCATTTGATAGAGTCTGGCACGATGGCCTCTTATTCAAGATCAAAAAACAGCTGCCGCATTCCTTCTACTTTTTACTGAAAAGCTACTTAAACAAAAGATGCTATGAAGTTAAACTGAACAACACCACGTCTGATCTGTTTGAAATCAGATCAGGGGTGCCTCAGGGGAGCATATTAGGGCCTATACTGTATCTTATATTCACTGCTGACATCCCTGTTGATGATGAAACTTTTATTGCCTCATACGCTGATGATACTGCAATAATATCAGTTAATGCCAACCCAACAATCGTATCAGCACATCTCCAAAAACATATTGATGAGATAGAAAAATGGATGAAAATATGGAGAATAAAGGCTAATCAAAGCAAATCAGTTCACGTCACCTTCACTTTAAAAAAAGGCGACTGTCCACCAATTACACTGAACGGAGAAGAAATCCCACACGATAGTGCCGCGAAATACCTAGGTATGCATCTGGATCGGAGGTTGACCTGGCAGAAACATATCTGGAGCAAAAGAAAAGCCCTGGACGCAAAATTAATATCTATGTATTGGCTGATTGGCAAAAAGTCTCAGCTAACAAACGAAAGCAAAATAGCAGTTTACAAAAATATTTTGAAGCCAGTATGGACATACGGCATAGAACTTTGGGGAACAGCAAGTAATAGCAACATAGAAATCCTGGAAAGATTTCAGACTAAAGCTATTAGATCTATGTTCAACATTCCAAAATGCATTCACAATAAATATAATCTGCACGACTTGAGGCTAAACATTGTGAAACAAGAAATCGCTGCTCGAAGCTTAAAATACCAACAAAAATTTACTTCACATGTTAACGCTCTGGCTGCTAAATTAATGGGTTTTGGAAGTACCGTGTACACAAGACTGAGAAGGAATAGCGTTCCAAATCTCGTGAAACGATTTACCAAAGAATAGTGGGAATGGTCAATGGACAACCCCCCTGCTTTAAGAAAGAAATAATCACACATAGCTCAGACAAGGAAACAGCTAAATGTCCACGACAGATTGCTGTGTAAGCGGGATAGAAAAGAAAAAAAATTATTGTAATAAGCGCCCTTTGTTATCCAGTAATGTAACTACCCTCACCCTTATTCTATAAAAAATTACCAAATGAATTATTGATTGACGAACGTTTATCGTTTAGTGTTATTGATGAAAAAATATTATACAGAATGTCAATTTAATCATCTACAATGTTTAGGGAGGTGAAACAGTAAATGATACTGTACGCATACTAATAAACAAATCAGGTGGGCCTGTGTCAGGGCACATGGCCGTTGGTTTTTTATCAGCTAGTAGAACCAGTACAACCAATGAACGAAATAGCCTTTTTAAAAATATTTTAATACTATTTTGCAACACCAGGAGAATTGCAGATGCATTGCCGGCCTTTTGAAACGGAGTAAGCTCGTTTCTTGAGGGTCCCTAAGTTGTATTGGTCCGTGAAAATCGCCAATGGTAAACGATTCTAAAAAGTATTCATGCGAGGAAGAAAAAACCTAATAAATATCACGCAACGTAAGTTTATTCGCGATTTGTGTCAGTAAAATTTAGTAGCTGGAATAAATCCAAACAATTCCTCAGAGCACTCCGCGTGGTTAATATGATAAAAAACACAAAGGAGTGCAACATCTGTACGCAGTGACAGTGAATCGAGTCAATCAAAGAGAACTCGTTTGTCGACGATTCGATCCGCTCTGCGCTTTATGCGGTCAAGTGGAAGGACCTCGCACTGGGGAGCTCTGATCCAGAGATGAGAAGAATATTTCCATTTAAGGCTGCGAATTCAGATTTATCTTCCGAGTGACCACGACACTGCAGGTCATTCGATATGTCGACGCTGAAGATTCTGATACTGGCTGCGGCAAGGAGCAAAGTGCCCTAAAATTGAGGTTATACGACCAAGGGATTCTTTTTAGCGGTAAACGTGCAATTTTGTGAATGATTTGTAAAATTATTTATTTTGTAACGACTTTTAAGTTCAGCGTTTTCCTAAAATGTGTTAGATTTAAAGTGTATTTTTATGAAAGGAACAGATGTCAAAAACATGGAGGCCTTTTCGGATTTCTAGTTTCTCGATGTACCTTTGACGACGACTGACCAATTATATGCTATTATTATAGCGTCTAATGAACCGAGTGAAATCAGTGAGTCATCTAAGATGCCAGGACCTGAAGGTCCCCAGGTCTTATCGTTCCGGAAGAATCGCCGGTGGTAAACTATACCACAGAGAGGTCGTACGCGGAAGAAACAGACAGTGGTGTGCCGCCAAGCATTCAGATGGTGTGGTGTCACGAAATTTGGCGCTTGGGATTAATCCGAATAATTCCTCAGTGCACTCCCCGTTATAGATGCGATAAAATACGCAGAGATGCAACATCTCTTCGCAACACCAGTGAATCAAGCTGATCGGAAAGCACTCGGTCGTCGACGATTCGAGCCGCTCTGCACTGGATGCGGTCAAGTGGAAGGAGTTGGCACTGGAGAGCCCCAGCCCAGAGATGGGTATTCCATGTGCGGCCGAACCTGCGCCTTTTAAAGTTGCAGGCGGTGTGCCGGCATGAAATACTATCCCGATCTGCTGATACGCCAAGCTTTTTAGAGGCAAATTTGGCCTTCTCTTCCAAGTGACCACGAAACTGCACGTCACTCGATATGTCGACACCAAGGAACTGAGGAGATACGACAAATGGGTTATTTTTAGCGGTTAACGCGCAAACTTGTGCCTTCTTAGGGTTAAACTGGACTAGATTTAGTCGCCCCTAATCCGAGACTTTGTTCAGCAAGTAAGTGTAAACACCGTTGTCCTTGAAACCAGGGGTTTAATTTCACTTATAGAACGTAAATTCAATGAAAAATAACAACTTTTTTTTTTAGTAAAATCTAAATTTTTCCTTAATTCCTCAATTTTTGCCTATCCTAAGCCAGGATGAAAGTATGAAGAAAAAGTTATATCATAGGTTATGTGTACCTATTGTGTTTTTATGTTGAATGTTATGTAGGTAGCTAGCGCGGGCGGTGATCTTTACAGTGATTACGTAACTCGGGCGCATAGGGTATCCATGAATTTACGGATGGTGTCGGACAGAAAGTTTTTAAATTTTATGAAAGAAAATAGCGTTTATTTTTTTAAATTCATTGAATTCACGTTCTATAAGTGAAACCAAACCACTGGTTTCAAGGACAACGGTGTTTACGCTAACACCCTGATATATATATATATATATATATATATATATATATAAAAAAAAAAACATATCTTATTTTTTTCATTATAAATATTTTCTTGACAAAAAATATCTTTCTCCCTAATTTACACTGTAAAAGTCTGGAATGAATTCGAAGTAAAACTCTTCGCACCACCTACCGGAATGAGCAGAACAACGTCTGACTGGCGAGCTAGTTAGGTATTTAAAATCATAACATATTTTTTATCATACCTTTCGTATTTCAACCCTACTTTCAATGACGAAAGTGCCACATTGCCTCCCGATTCTATGACTTATTAATTTATTCGCGTGCGTCAAATTTCTAGCTTTATTGTTTTTAAAACGTCAAAAGTAATACCTACGTCATGATACGTTTTAAGGTACATTCATTCGATTAAGGTATGTTAAAAAATAGTATACGTGCAACGGGAGGAAAGTATGACATCGAAACTCGCGTTATTATCACTGTGTGTTACTATTACTGATGTATACTGATACTTGATTTCTAAAATGTTTTGTGAATTTTATGAGATTTTTCCATCGCAGTTACTATAATATTATATGGTATACGATTTAAAAAGTTTTATTGTTTTTGAGAATGATATTTTCACTGTTTTCCAAGGATCACTGATCTGAATGTTCTCTTAATCAGCACTAATTATATCCGCAAAATAGAACTGGATGCCTTTGGTCATTGCTTTTATTTTATATATCTTCTAAGTATATACATAATACGAAAACTAAATATTTAGGCGTTTCTTTTACATAGATTTTCCCCTTTTCGACCTTTAGAAAGTAATACAGAAAATATGAACAGTGGGGTGGTATAGGTCCCAACGAGTACATGATCATTTATTATGATTTTACAAATTTCGTGTTTTAGATGTTTTTAATGGTAAATTGAAAAAAATCGTAAAATTTATAATAACGTTATAAATTTTCATGAAAGACCAACAGTAGATAAAAACTATTATAAAAAATGTGTAATTTCCATAGTTCAAATTACAAACTAATTGGATACAGTAATAATAAAACTAACAATTCAGTCTAATTTCTTTTATTTGTAAAAAAAAACAATAATTATTTTAAATAATACAATGAGCACATGCGCTTATTGCCCGGGAAAAGAAACAAATGGTCTTCCGGAGCAAGAAGGAGCATTTAGATAAATCTCAACTTAGATCGCAACAAAATATGCAAGCCGTAGCGACGCCTAAGTGGATTACGAGATCTAATAGAGAAAATGAAAGAGCATCGGTTTTTAAAATATTAAAATTGTACGAATCAGAGCAAGAGAAATATAATTTAACAAATTTTGCGCTTTTCGACACACTGTCCTAACCCCTATAAAATACTGTCATTTAGTGCAATAAATAAAGACTATGTGCAATCACATTTATACTCTAAATGATCTATATCTATATTCATAAGGTTCATAATTGATTAGATATATCAAATTCGTTTTGTACCTAATTTTGTTGCATTCTATAATGAATGAGCATATTAGTTTACTTTACGGCTTCGGCGTATGATCCACCTGACTTTGTTCTTACATTATCAATACTAAAGGAACTACAACTATGCAGAATGATCGCGCTGGTGGCAGCGCATGTCGTGCTCTAGTAGCTAGCAGTAATGGCAACGTGGCGCCGAGCTGCGAGCAGCGCCCGCCATTTCTCGTGTTGACTAGCTTGATTGCTTACATATCAATCGTTTTCTCGTTTCTTACTAAAATAAATAACTTATCTAATAAGAAAAGCCTTCGACTTCACTCTTTAGATTGACGTTGCGATTGGCGCTGGTAACGTCAAACCTTCATCTTACACCCTTTTATTTCTAGATTACTATAAGTAATAATTTGTCCAGTTAGTACATTTATCATGTTCAACCGGTCCAGCCCGGTCTTGAGTTAAAATAATAAAGCAGCTACAACATTTTTCGTCATAGCTAGCGGATCAATTGACAGTACAATTAAATTTGACAGGGTAATTTATACTCTATATCTAATAGTCTCTACATTAACTTATAGTTTCAAGAACGAAACTTATTCACTATAAAATGCTGACAAGCTGAGGTTTCTTCAATAGTCCTCTAGGCTTTCACTGCGCTGAGCTGGAAGCATCAGTGGATTTTTCCACTAAGCTTTCTCCGGCGTCTATAGTGGTAATGCTGAGGTCTGATGCAACTGTAGTTTCATCTGAATTTCTTAGTTTTTCTGTTGACATTTCCGAAGAATTTGCAAATCCATCTGTGGTTATTTCATCCACAATATGTTTTTCGTTACTTTTTTTCATTATTACTTTAGTTGGCCGTTTATTTATTGTAGGTACATAAGATTTCGTTATAATTTCGATATCTTTGTTCTGAGTTTTATTCTCAGGTTTGTCATCTGATACGTTGTCTATAATAGGACGCCTTGTTGTTGGTTCTACTTTGTCATTCGGAGGTGGTGAGTCAGTTATTGAGTCGGTCTCATCATCTTCAATCTCAACATTCTTATGTTTAGTAGCAGGTGATTTAGTTTTTAATGGCACTTCAGTAATAGAGTTTAAATTCCAATTCTTATTTTTGCTTTTATAACCGGCATTAACTGGAATTAATTCTTCTGAATCAGAAATTGTGCTAGGGCTCACAGTATGATGTTCGCCATCAGATCCATCAGTGTGATCACCAATCAAAGCGACATCACCGACTATGTTAATCAAATCTGCCAAAACATTGTTTCCTTTATGTGATTGATCAACGATTGCCGAGTTACGATCGGTGTCTGAAGAAATTTTAATTAATTCGACACCATCTGTTGTAATTTCTTGTGAACCAAAAGATGGCAGAACAAACTCTGTTGTTTCTATATTGTCGAAAGAATCATTAAAACCATCGGATGGTACTAATTTAGGCACTGTGAAAACATCAGAATCAGTTGACAAAATTTTAGTAGTTTCAAGATCTAAGGCCAGTGGGTCAATAGTAGGAATCGGAGCTTTATCCTTGGTGATATTTTCTGAGGAATCGTGCGGATTCTGATCACTTGTTTCAATTGGCAAGGAGCTTAGTTCAGTTTGTGATGTAACTTCAGTTCCAACATTAGATTTTGAAATGGAGCTTGTGGTATGCTGTGTAGAATTATGGAAAGCTTCAAAGCCGGTCAAATCGGGCCTGTGTGTGCTCGTTGGAATATTGTTTTCTTCGTTAATTTGGTTTGGTAGTGAGGTTGACAGTGTCATTAGTATAGTCTCAGTCGTATCATTTAATTCCAACGAAGTTCCTTCGGACGCATGAGTTAAAACGTTTAGCATCTCTGTAGGCATAACTGACCGTAAATTTAACATCGAATTCTCTCTTGATTTTGGTGTTACTGTTCCAACATATTCTGATTTAGTTGAACTCATGTCGAAAGACATATCTTGCGAATTGTCCCATGATACTGATGTTGCTTCGGACATATAGCTTGATGAAGTCGTCGCTGCTTCTTCCGCTTTAGCCGATTCTGTAGAAGTGGTTAGAGTACTTGCTACGATTACAGTTTCATGGGTTCCAGATACATGCTCATTGTCCATATTTTGTTCAGTAAGAATTTCATCTTCATGGTTACCTAAAACGGATAGGTCATCAGGTAGTGGCGGAAAAGCTGGATTATGATCAAATATGGAAGAATCTTCTTCCTCAACCATGGAAGCTTTACTAGAAGGTACTGATATCACATTTAGAGTCAATGACGGCGATCCTATTGTGGCTGCTGAACCGGGTATATTAGAGGTATAAATATTATTACTATTTATAGAGTCCTGTGTTGGAAAGCTTATTTTGGATGGAGGGTCGTTTGTGCTCTTTAAAATAGTGTCTTCACTGGTTATTTTAGATGTTTCCGTGGAAAGTGAAGAATCAGAAGATAACGGAGACTGATCATTTCGCATTTCAGTTGATTCTAGTTTTATAACGGATTTACTAGTTTGTGCCTTCTCAGACGTGACCTCTCGTGGGATAAGTGGAGACTTGGATGAAGAATATTCGGCAACTTCAATACTAGGTGAAGGTATAATCTCCTTTATTTTTACTTCAGTGATAACTGGGATCTCAGAGACGGGGGTGATTTCCTTTATAGTGATTTCTTGTTTAACGGGTTCTTTTAATGAAATTGGCACAACACTAGTGTTAATTTCTTCAAACGTGGGAATGTTTGATATTGCAGGCGCTTGACCGGTAATCGTTGATACACCTGAAAAAAAAAACATAATTCAATTACACTTTTATGGATTAAATACTATTTTTATAAATGAAGACAATTGGAAATAACGGATAATAAGGTAATTGTAAATTGTCTTGCAACCTACTATGTATTATTTTTAATAGAAATAGGGACAATGGTGATCTGATCTCACGATTCATCAGATGATAAGTGAATGTTGTTCACTATAAACAACCCCAGAAACTCTCCGTTAAGAATCAAAATGCAAATTCGTTGTCACCTCTGAAAGCTAAAATCGAATGTCCAGTTACCAATAAAAATCGGCTGCGGTTATCGTCACAGCAGCATTGTGCTAGCATTTTACGCAGATAATCTGTACAGGCGTAGAACTTCCCCGGTTGAGCCGATTCATTGGTGCTGGAGCCATAATTCAACTGCAGCGTGGTAACCACGTGAACATGTATTATTCTGCATGTTATCCATTCAACAGTCACAAACGCCGGGATGGCGCGCACTAGATAGTCCAAACAGCCGCTGCGGCTTTCTATTAATTCACGGATTCGTTACCTGTTTATATTTATGGAATGGCTTATTGATTCACAAAGCTAGATAACAGATAATTTTTAAACTGTAATTCGTTAACAAATTTGAAGAATCGTCAATTAAATCGCACCAATTCAGTGCTTGTTCATTTTATCTCTCATTTAGTGTTTTCTAGTTTATTATTGCTGAAAATATCAGAGTATCGAGAAATATAAATTACCTTTAATATTTACACGTAGTTTTAGGTGTTTCATTCACTTTTGTTGCAAAATTAATGTTTTATTTTTTATTTTTTACAAAACCTTTTTGGCTACCATCATATTTAAACGAGCTTATTACTTCGCTTTTAGCACTAATATTATACTATAATATAAACTTAGATGAGGAAAACGTTTTAATTATATTTTTTGTATAAACCACGTCATCATTCCATAAAATACAAGAATTAAGTAAAATATGAAACTTTTTGGCAGGGGCAGTATTAGATAGCCGCAATCATTGAGTTCTACAAAACTAGAGGAGCAAACCACATTACCGCGCGTCGAAAAAAGTGTAACCACTATCCAACCGTGATGACGTAGCTTTGAAATTACTAAACATTTTAATATCAACATATATCTGTCTCACTTACACAAGTTGCGAAAAAAAACCGTCGCTAAGATTAGATAAAGATAGACACACAAAACATGCAATGGCGGATTGGTGTGGCTTACTATATGAAATTTAACCCAAAATACGCAATAAAAAGGAGTTTTTAAGGTGCATATAATTGTTTTTATTTAAAAAAAAGTTTATTTTCTTATCAGGTGAATAGAAGTTACCATAACTGATAAATATAACATATTTTTTATATATATTTTTATTTTACTAATAAATAAAACGGTATAAAATAGGTAATAAAATATATTTAATAGATCATTCGTGAATAAACTAAAATAAGTATAATTAATTATTTTGCATGAAAGTTAAAACGTAGTTTTTATTATAATTTCCAAAACATTTAAAATCAGAGGTAACAAATTAACTTACTCCTTAATAATATAGTCACCCGTTAATGTGGTATAATCATAAAGACGGCAAAGTGGCAACATTTAACCTAAATTGCAGTGTTCGATAATTTTATTTAATTATTTGAAGTTTTTACGTTTATATGAAAACATGAACTAAAACTTATGTGTGGAAAGTGATTCCGCTTGATTTATTATGTTTTTGTGACCTTGAATCGCATTCTTTCACTACGCATTTACCCATTTTTTGTCGCGGATCGTTCGGCTTAACTCTGTCGGCGTCACATTGAACACTGAAGCTGAACTGACGTTAGCTAGGCGTACGGCTGTGGTCATATGTGCAGTGGCAACGTTTTGGCACGGTAATTACTAATCTATTGTAGTGTAATATATACATCAATGGCCGCAATGGCGTTTATGTTAAAGGGTTAAGTTATTTGGAGAGGAAACGTTTATACCATAACAATCGATCAAGGAAAATGTTTACAATACACGTTCTAACAATAATTCAATTCACCTTTCCAGTAAGATTGATAAGTATATATAATTGTACACAATGCGTATTACATTATCAATTATACAACGTCAATGTTTGTTATGGAAAAATTCTTAATAAACTCCATTCAACATGAAAAGAACTGTTTTCAAAATAATTGTACTAAGCTTAATAGCAACATGTGTCTTCAATTACGTATAAATAACAGCTCTACATCGAGCTCATATTTCTGGGTGTATTGACACGTGAACCTAATAATTTTAACTTTTAATACTCGCAAGTGATAACAATGAATTATTACATCATCATCACAGCACACCAAAAATCTACTGCTAAATATTGGGTATTTTTATAGAATAATGTGGACAAAGTGCACACAGTCCATCTAATGGTAAGTAGATGCGGTGGCCTATGGATGTCTACATCTATCCTGTCACCCCTGAGGACTAAGATGAAATGTCTCGTTTCCAGTAAATACTGGTCTCCTATTCTATACACCCACAATATTTGAGCTTGGTCCTTCCCAGGTTGACCTACTCCATTCGCGCTGTAACTATAAAATAGCTTCAGTATGTGTCTACCACGTCCTCTATCTGATCTGATCTCCCTAATCGATGCCCAAAATCAAGATTCTAGACCAACTGCTTCCATTCTGGATCAACCTGGATGTATTATCAGGCGGATAACCAAAAATACTCTTGCCAGTGCGAGGCTGCCACGCGATGACTTTTCTTCCCTTTCAGTTGTATGTTTTTTGAGTCAAATATTTAGCACTACAAAAATCTATATTTCAAGTCCTCTCTACAACGTAACGTTGTAAAGTAAGTGTAAGTGGCTCATGTTTATTTAAGAACTGAAACGGACCGATAAAGAATCAATAAATGAACCGAAGATCACTAGACCTAGTGCTTAGAATAGGTGGCTTCTACGCCACGTATACTGGATACGAATACCAGTAGAAGCAACAATTGTAAAAATAAGTAAAACTTATGCATGTAGCGTAGCGTAGTAGCATTTGGTAAGTCTAGAGAAGCGGAGACTCTTTTTGGACAAGGCATTTCATCTTAGTTAGTGATTTTTAATTGAGGATATATGTAGATGTCTATGAACCACAGCATCCATTTATCATAAGGTGGACTGTGTACTCGTTTGCCACCCATATTCCGTAACAAAAAAGAATATTTTTCGGTCTAGTTGTTAGAGACAGAGATCACAATGACACACCACACACCACAATGTGGACTACTTGCACCAACAAGCACGTGCTTACTTACTTCACTACACATCACGTTTACGTTTTTACGTGGTAACGCCACGGTGCAGCTGTATTATTGATGCAGCGTGCAACACGAATCAAGCTCAATCGGGGAAGGAAGTTTAATGCTGCTGTTTCGTCGATGAGAGTAGAGAACCATATACCCTTTTTACTGGTACCGAGACATTTCATCTTACTTAGAGGTGAAGACGCATTAGCATTTTGATTGTTAATCGAGGATAGACTTAGGTGTCTAAGGCATCCACTAAACGCTTTGTTCTTGTTTGCCAGATTACTCTGAGCTGGATTAGTCTAAAGCTTAGACCAATTGGGTTGAATGGTATTTTTGGGTTGATTACATAGGGGTCTTAATATGACTTAATCCAGTCACAGAATTGTCACTGAAATATACTTTGGAGTAGGCAGTTGTCATATTGGAGACAGTAGCTAGCAAGGCACACCACGCATCTATGGAGCATATATACAAAAAGATATATTAAGTGATATGGGAAGTTGGAAAAAAGGACTCCTCTATCGAACATCTGTATTTGTTAGGAACTTTTACAAGGCTTAAACCAACCATATGGCGACGCCATGGTTACTGCAGCACACCTCGGGGTAAGCAGTTGTCGTATTCGGAGCAGTAGTGGGCTAGTAACTAAGCATCTATGGAGTCTCAGAAAAAAGGAATAATACGTGATTTAGGACGTTGGAAAAAGGGAGGGTGAAGGCACTATACTCTCAGTGTCCAGGGGAATTCACGTAGCAAAATCCAGCCCTACGATCATGTCACTGCAGTACATACGTCATGTAGAAAGTGGGAAGAAGAGGAGGGATCGAGTACTTGCATTGCCTAGGGGTCTTTATAAGACTGAATCTGGCCCAAGGATTGTCATTGTATCATACCTCGGAGTGGACAGTTGTCGTACTCAGGGCAGCAGCGGCCTGGCACGTGACGCGGCGTGCAGTCGTCCCGCACGAAGCACGCGATGCGCCGGCACACCACCTCCCCACCCTGGCAGTAGCACACACGGCACGGATCTGCCGGGTCTACCAGCTTCTCACCATTGCCGTACACGCGGCCTTCTTGCTCGCATTCTGTAAGATATATAGACAGTTCTTTGAATAGAGTTCGATTAGATAAGATGACTGCTTCGTCGGTCCAGACGTCGCCAGCGCGACAGCTGAAATTGGGTTTGAAATTGATCCGTTTTCGTGTCGGGAAAAAATTACTTATTCTTCTGTCAAGAAATTTTCAACAGCAAACCGGAGTCAGGAAGTTGGAGGTGCTGCGCCTAATCTCACTCCGGGCTCGTACGATTTACGTCCCCTCGGACTATGAGAGTGAGCAATGGAGAGTGCACTCGTGCCTGCGCAGACATTCGTGTATCTATTGTACCTTGTCCTGCGTAGATAGCTAGTATCCGCGGAGACTTCCTAATTTTCCTAATAATATCTAAAAATATTTCTTCGGTTGACAACCTGCCTGTCAGGCGTGCCAACTATGAAAAATATCCCCCCCCCCCCCCATATGTGCAATATGTGGGAGGGGGGGCTTTGTTTAGCAGTGGACTTAGATAGGCTGTAAGGGTAATTTTCATAACGTTTCGTCTATATAATACCGCTGCCAAACCTTTTTTATTAGTGTTCCGTAAGAAATTCAACAAAATAGAACACTTTGTATCCACGTTAGTGTCACAGAGTTTTTACGTCAGTGTTTCAAATAAACAATTGAACTTTTACGTACCAAAATCCACTTTAAACCATTATTTATACAATAAAACCAGAGCAGCACTCCGACGGCGGTGAAGTTCCCGTCAAAACTCTTCAAACATGTTATAACATGAAATAGCTTACCGCACTGGTAGGTAGGGCAGCAGTGATCAGGACGGTGAAGTGCCTTGCAGCCAGGCCGCGGCTCACAACGCTGCTTGGCGCACTGCACCCCTCCCCCGGTACACGTGCAGCGTTCGCATGCGTTCTCCCCGGGGAACTCGTCACCAGGCATGTATACTACATCTCCCAAAGCGCATCCACCTGGAAATTTGAACATTCTTTCTTTTATAGCTTATAGATTACGATGCAGAAGATTATAAATGTGCCTTCAAGACGGATCGACATACGTCTGCAACATTTTTATGTTCTTCATCAGTCTTCAGAACAGAATACTGATGAATTATGCAGGACCTACTGATGAAGTATTAAAAAGTTAAACATTTTTATTAACCAAAATTGCTTAATAAGAGTTATTATACTACTAAATACATGATTTATGATAACCCCTGGAAATTAGGTTTTTTTTTATTATTATTCTAAGCCAGCGCTTAGCTATAACCCCATCTGATGGTGAGTGAGTGGTGTAGCCTAAGATGGTGAAGCGCACTGACTAAACAAAAACCTATTCACTCTTCTCTTAAATCCATAGGTCATCATTAGCAGTTACACCATAAATGTAATATATTATACAAATACAGGAAATGAGGTATTCTATCTTACTCCTCAGTGGTGACAACCTCTCGGCAGAAAGTATTGAGGTGACAACGCAACTTTGCCCTTCCTTGTTTGAAATTGGTGGCAGGTGGGTGGCATGGGTTGCATAATTACGTACCATCAGGTGGACTGTAGCTGACTTTTTTTTTTTTTTTTGTTAAAAAAACGTTACCCCTACACTAAGATTTTCTCTTGTATCGTGGGGGCAGTTTACAAACATAAATTGCACAAGGACAAACATCCAGACCCGGAACAACTATTTGTAGGCCATACATATACTTGTTCCGTGCGGGATTCGAACCCGCGACCCCTAGCGCAGCCACTCATTGCTAAGCCACTGCGCCACGGAGTCGTCCTGGCTGGTGTAAGAATATCCGCTACCCCATATCATCACGTGGGTGTCGTAGGAGGCGACGGAGCGAAACTGAACTAGGAGATGGGCAGCAGAGTCTTTCTGATAATAGCTGTCTAATAATGAACAACTGTGGATGCCAAATCGCTTGCCAAGCTTGGCCATCCATTGTCCATTACAGCCTATAAAATTCCACTGCTGAACATAGGCCTCCTCCATAAATTGTCTCATGGGGAGGTTTCTTTATAGTTGCCACGCTTGGCAAGCGTGTTGGCAACTGGAATTTTTTGTAATTTTTAGCTGTTATCAGAAAGACGTTGCTACCCATGTCGTGTATGTTTCCCTCCGTCGCCTCCTACGACACCCGTGCGACGGTATGAGTAATGTAGGAGATCTTACATCGCCACTACGCAAGAATGTCTTGGAAGCATGAATGTATTGGAAGCAATTCCGCAGTTGCAAACGTGGCAATCAAGTGTTTAATGCTTAATGTTAAACATTTACTTTAATTACATATTTACCTTCTTTCAGACCGAGGTCCAGACTGGTTACGTTTGGTAGATGCCCTAGAGGTCCTGAAACAAAAAAGACACAAAATGAATCATCTGGCGATAAGCATAAGTTAAGGAAATATCAATGGATCATTAATCTAAAGTGGCAATGGACTAGCCGTATGTCTTGAAGAATCAACAACCGATGGGCAAAAAAAGTTCTCAAGAGGCAGCCTTGTACCGGTAAAAAAAACTTCAAGTATAAATTAAGTAATAGATATAAAAATATCAATTACATAATTTGTGTACAAATTATAGTCGTTAATAAAATAAAATTTTTCAATTTAGGTTATTTCAAATTCTTGCTAGAAAAACATAACGTAAAAAATATTGAATACTAGCCCGGTACCCGCCGCAGCCGCAGAAGAAATAATTGTGTAAATATCAGGAAGTTGGAGGTGGTTGGTAAATATCATTTTAAATTTGAAAGACTTATATTGTTTATTTACGAATGATATATAACTTCAAGAAGATTTGTCGGTACGATACGCGCGCCATCTACTATATGTTAGTTCTACGCTGCCGATAACCTTCGTGCACGTGCAAGCACAACGTTTTAGCGTAATCTCATGTGTTGACAAAGTTTTAATATAATCTGCTGAACGGTATGGCAGCCCATAAAATACGAACAAACAAACATTAATTTTTATACATAAGATTTAAATATTTGTCTACTGAGCAAAAACACTTTTCTACAAAGACTTTTTTAACTTTATACAAAAGCAAAAGCAAAGATTCTAACCTTAGGTTTAAGTTGTCTTCAATTAAATATTATTAAAGAATACTAAACTTCTAAGTACTTTTTCTTCGTTTATAAATTTTATGTCCACTAAAAAGTCTCCTTTTTAAAGAAAACGATAAATACTTAATGAGAACTGAAAAATTGCTTCTCCCAAGTTAAAAACGACCTTTATTTATAATCCTTAAGATATTTCCAAGCAATTTTTAATTCCCGCACAGGCTCAATGAATGTCTTTACCCCATCGAGCCGCCTAATTTCGCCTGCCTTTGTAAAGCCGAAACCCTTGAGGAACAAAAGAATCTCGGCGTTGAATCGTTGCAGACTAATTGCCCACCCTCTTGACTTCACTCCCCTTTTCCCAAGATGTACAACATTAAACGATTTGCACAGTGAACGGAAGGCTTCCAACTGAAAGCTAGCTGTAGTGACTTCTCGTTATATATTTTTGAATTTTTACTTACTACGTAGTCAAATGTCGAAAGGATGTTATAAAATAATTATAATTTATAAGTACTTGCGATTCGACAATCTATGGAGTTTCAGAACAAACATACAAACGTGTTTATCACTTGTATATGTTTGTTATTCTCATATACCCTGGTTTTGCCGTGAGATGAAACTTTCACGTGGTGGAGCCACGTTGCAGTTATATCAGTAGTATAGTTGTAGCACGAATGGGTCGGCTCGACCGGGGAAGGTCCACGCTCTCACATAATACCAGCGTAAAATAGTAGCTTACTGCTGCTGTGTTTCGTATGGTAAGTGTAGAGAACCGGAGACCCTTTTTACTGGAAACGAGGCATTCCATCTTAGTCCTGCTGCGTATCTACATTTTGATTCGTAATCGAGGATAGATGTAGATGTCTGTGCCCACAGCAACCACTTACCAACAAGTGGACTGTATGCTCGTTTGTCACCCTATCCTACAAAAAAAAAGTCATCGGATTTTACAGTTAGTATGTTAGTAATTTAAAATAAATATCGAAATAAATTACAAGTATTTATTCAAAAGTAGATATTTATTATTTTTAGCTATAAAAACCGCGAAAAAATTAAATAAATGTCTTATATTACACCCTTCCTCATCTGCGTGAACTATCCCCACCAGGAAAGATGCACTACCGTCGATAATAGATGTTTCGTCTCTTAACGAGGCATCATCTGGATAAATAGATTATTTACGACAACCGTTTGCAGAGCCTATGTGGTGTGTATTTTGTAGTGTCAACTACACTGATGGGAGTAGTGGTGATGAGATTGAAAGAGGGTGATTTTTTAAAACTAGGATAATAGAATCATAATTTTTACTTTATTTTACGCGGATATTAGGTAATTAATTACAGTTATACTATTGTAAGTAAGTAGTGTCACTTGTTAAAATTAAAAGTACATATTTATATTGTTTTTGAGCCTTGACAGCTTATGGGCATTTGCTTAAGCAACCCAGGTTCAATCCCCGACGATGACGGTAACAATGATTTTTTTAATTATTATTACATGCACTGATGCACCTTGCCCGGGGGATAAAATAATTCAGAGGCTTAAAAAATGCGCTAACTGGAGCAGCGCGGAGAACAACCGTGAAGTGACAGCAGACCTGTGCTCAGCAGTAAAAGGTACTTATAACTTACTTATAACTAGTGCCCCACCACGGCTTCGTCTGGGTAAGATCTATTAATGTGGCGTAATTAGTCACAAAATAAATCTTCCAGATTTTCGGATATAGCTTAGATCAATCCCGGTATTGCTGACATCTGGTCGTGAAGTTCCATCGCGATCCAATCAGCCGTCCCGAAGATTAGCCCGGACAAACGGACAGACAACAGTTGTACAAATTATTGATGTTTTAATAGCAAGCAGATAACTCCCTTAATTCAGTAAAAGACAGTTATTTCGATCCGTTCGAGTTACAAACAAACACTTTAATTTTATTTATGTGTTTACATGATCAAGGGTAAAAGTTAGAGGCTTATAACTTTTATACATTTACATCATTAGATCCATTTGATTAGCTAAAAAATTTTTCTATATTTTAAACAAATTATTCAAATAATTTCAATAAACTTAACCAAAAAAAATCACATTTACTGGTATCACAAAGAACTGTCAGTTATGGATTACACTACGCCAGGATAAATTAGTACGTGGGAGGTAATGACCAAAAAGATTAATACATTTCATTCCTTTGCCTTTTTAAATTAATGATTTCACTGAACAAATTATTTTTCACAGTCAGAGCCTTATTACTATTTTTGTTCAAACAAATGATATCGTCCCGTTAGTGCGCAAGCGACGACAGACGTAAACTGAAACAGTTGATGAACAGCAGCATCTTCCTGATAACATGTACAGTAAAAAAACTGCGGTTGCCAACCCCTGGCGGGTTGTGGTGTGGTGGAAAAGTAAAATAGTAATTTAATATTACTTAAATACTTATTTTTTTAAGTACTTGAATTAATAATTCCATCTTTCAATATTCTGCACACCTACTTCATATTTTTTATCTCAGCATCACCCAAAGATTGACTGCCTCAGGCATTAATTCCGCCTATATTTCAAATAAAAAGGTAAATAAAGAAAACATCAAAGAACAAAAATAAAAAACGTATAATTTCCGTATAATAATTTAAAGTTTCGGGGCTAAGACTACGGGGCTAAATACGAAGTATTTAAACCCCTACTCCAGAAGCTAATTTGTAGAAATTATTTTATTACTTACTTATCTTCACGCACAATCCCTAACGGGGTAGCCAGATAGAACAGATCGCCAAGTGTCACGATCCTTACATACCTCTTTCGCTTCTTTCAGGTTCATTAACTTCTTCATACATGCACGTCTAGGTATCCGAGTACTCTTGACCTTCCCCTCTTCGAGTAATTTGCTCACATGGTCTTCGAAAGTTAGACTCGGTCTACCTCGACACCTTTTAATATTTACTTTCGCGCTATATATTTTCTTCACTATTCGGTCTTCACTCATTCGCTCAACGTGCCCAAACCATCGGAGTACGCCCCTATCAATTTTTGTGATAAGGTCATCTTTCAATCCTGCCATATTGCGAATCTCTTCGTTTCGCTTTCGGTCGGCTATGGTTTTTGGCACATTTTGCGAAGAGATCGCATCTCCACTGCATTCAACTTGCTTTTATGCTTCTTCTGGCATACCTAGGTTTCGCTGCCATATAACAATGTCGGCACCAACACTGCGTTATATATTGCAAGGCGTGCACTCTTCACTACGCCTTGCTTTTTAACTAACGCATTCAGGGCACCATTGACTGTTCCCGGCAGCAATTATTCTTCTATTCTTTTTAATTTTTTTGAAGTTGGTTTTTTTATTTTTTTTTAAGTTAAGATGCGAGAGAGGTGTGTCAGAATTGAGCTAAATAGAAGAGCTTACATTTAGCAAAAGCCAATTAGGTGCCAAGTTTAAAAATTAAGTGCTCTAAAATTTTTACCGCAACGAACTGTTGAAATTTATTGGCAAAACGTATTGCTAGCAACGCAGTGACGTCATGCAGCATGCTGCAGCTATATTAAAATTGTAGCACGAACGGCTTGACTCTACTGGTTATATAGAGAATAAGGGTGAAAAACGAGCATACAGTCCACCTGATGGTAAGTGGATGCTGCGGCCCACAGACATCTACATTTACCATCGATTAAGAATCAAAACATAGATGCGTTGTAGCCCCTGTGGACTAAGACGGAACGTCTCGTTTCCAGTAAAAAAGGTCTCCGGATGTCTACACTCACCATACGAAACACAGCAGTATTAAGCTGCTATTTTACGCTATCTGCATTTTTTCATATAGGTAAAAAGTTTATATGACGTTATGTACTCGTATATCCCCCACACTAAAACTTTTTCCTGTATCGTGGAGGCAGTTTACAAACATATATTGCACAAAGATAAACATCCAGACCCGGAACAATTATTTGTAGGCCATACAAATACAAGGTACAGCAGCTCGGAAGGTGGTAGTATAAAGGCCGTAATTTTACTTTCTCAACATTTAGATAACTTGTTATCTATACATATACAAATTGAAGTATCTGTCTTTAACTCTAATATCGAAATAACTATTTTTCGATATTAGAGTTAGAAATGATATTATTGAGCTGAGGGAGTTATACCAGTATAACCTAAATAATAATTAATAAACAAATTGTCTCTGTCTAGTGTAGTCTTCGGAACGGCTGAACTTAACAGACAGATAAAACTTAACAAACAGATAACGAGCAACGCCAGGAGAGAACTATGTTATATTTCGGCCAAAAAACATGTTTTTTTAAATAACGAAAAACCAGGAAATGTTCCTTGATTTTCTTCAATCTCAATAAGTCCACATTAAATGATACTACCCAAGCGAAACCGGGGCAGACTCGCTAGCTTTTAAATAAATCATTTACAATGTAGCAATATAGAATCGTTTAATCGTTTGTTGGTAAACAGTACCCTGAATAAAGACTCTTGCCTTTACTTATTACGGGATGAAACACGAACAAATAACAAGGGTATGTATTCCTTTCTGCCCATTGTAGACTCCCGTCGCTACAACCCTAAAGGCTTTGATTTATACATAGAGTTGTATACCTACATATCATAGAGTGTACAGAATCGTGGAGATTTGCTATCATATTTCTTGTCTTTTGTAAATATTTCCTTTGAGGGAATAACTTGTAAATTAGTTTGTAGAGCACCTCCGCCCTTCCTTAACTGCGTGCACTATCCCCGTCACCACTAATCCCAGCACCACTATTATTTAGCGTCAGGTATTGGTTCCTGCCCTGACGGATACCTGCACAGAAAAGATGTCCTGCCGTAGTAAGTAATTCAAATATTTGAAGGAACACAATAGGTTTTTTTATATTTTGTAAATATCACTCAGAAGTGAGAGGTCTGTGCTCAGTGGGACGTACATGAATGTATATATTTAACTTTTATAAATGTGCCCCATTCTAATTTAGCTAGGTCAGACGATAATTTGAAAAAGCGTGCTAGACCCAAGCTGCAGTTGTGTTGTGACTACAGTACGAATAAGTGAGCCAGACCGGAGCAGCACAACGCTCGCACAGAATACATGCGATCGCACAGAATACTGCACCGTGGATAACTGACGAAGTGCGTAGAGCAATGAGAAGAAGAGATCGAGCTTTTCACATTTTTAAAAAGAATCGGAACAGTACCACATTTCAACAATATAAGCGAGCACGAAACCGTTGTAATCAGGTGGTAAGAACAGCCAAACGCCGCTACTTCCACAATAGTATTTCAAAATCCTCTTCTGCAGATATATGGAAGTTCCTTAAATCCCTGGGATTTGGAAAATCACATTCCAATTCTCTAATCCCAAATATTTCACTCAATGACTTGAATATACACTTCTCTTCTGCATCACGTCTGCATTTGACCACCAAAGCTACGACTCTCCAGGAACTTAATTCCATGCCCTTGTTATCATGTAATTCTTTCGACTTCAGTTCAGTGACTGACGATGATACTAGAAAAGCCATACTTTCAATAAAATCTTCCGCAACCGGATATGATGAGGTGAGTAGACCTATGATACTTCTCATACTCGATATTGTTACTCCAGTTCTCACTCACATCATCAATTTCTCCCTCTCTACTGGTATTTTCCCTAAGTTATGGCTAAAAGCTTTTATCTTGCCTCTTGCGAAGGTACCCAATCCATCCCTACCCTCCCATTTTAGACCTATTTCTATACTGCCGTTTCTTTCCAAAGCCCTTGAATCATTGGTACACAAACAAGTCACCTCTTTCATTTCGAAATGCAACTACCTTAGTACATATCAATCTGGCTTCCGCCCGGGACATAGTACCACCACAGCTTTACTTCAAGTTACAGAAGATTTTAGAGAGGGCATGGAGAGGTCATGTTTGACTGTTCTGGTCCTTATTGACTTTTCAAACGCATTTAATTGTGTCGATCACGACTTACTCCTTGGATTACTTTCACGCCTAAACTTCTCCCCGTCAGTACTGAACTGGTTTTCCTCTTATCTTCGCGGTCGCCAGCAGGCTGTTCGGGCTGGTCAGGATTTTTCCGACTGGTGCGATCTATATCTAGGTGTACCGCAAGGCGGCATTCTCTCTCCTCTCTTGTTTTCGTTGTTTATCAATCTTCTAACTACCCACCTTCAATGTTCTTACCACCTATACGCTGACGATCTTCAGTTATACTCACAAGCGTCCTCGGTTGAAACTGCTACCGCTATTGCA
The DNA here is from genome assembly GCA_907164705.1 of Parnassius apollo. Lineage (NCBI taxonomy): Eukaryota > Metazoa > Arthropoda > Insecta > Lepidoptera > Papilionidae > Parnassius > Parnassius apollo. The sequence continues at coordinate 1,431,683 of CAJQZP010001037.1, forward strand.
GCTATTAATCAGGACTTACAACGCATTTCAGACTGGTCACAGCGATTTGGTATAACGGTAAATCCCAGTAAATGCCAGGCTATTATCATTGGTTGTCGTCGATTGGTGTCACAACTTAACATACCTGATCTACCATCCATTTGCTATGAAAACTGTGTAATTCCTTTCCGCGCCAGTGTCAAGGATCTGGGTTTAATTATTGACCCGACCCTTAGTTGGAGGTTACAGGTGTCTGAGATTTGTCGTAAAGTCACAGGCATACTTCGTTCCATCTATCGTCTTAAGTTCTTTCTGCCTCCTTCAAGTAAGCTTCTACTCATCCAATCTCTAATTCTTCCATTATTTGACTATGCCGATGTTTGTCTTTCTAATATCTCTCAGGAGCTGCTAAGCAGGTTGGACAGGTTACTTAACAACTGCATACGATTCATCTTTGGTCTGCGCAAATACGATCACGTATCAGAATTTCGCTCCAAATTAAAGTGGTTGACTATACGCCAGCGCAGAGATTTTCGAATGCTGTCCTCTCTGTTTTCAGTTCTTAATGATTCTTCCTCACCCCTTTACCTAAAAGAAAGATTCCAATTCCGTAGTGACACTCATTCTCTCAATCTCCGGTCTTCACACAATTTATTACTGTCTACTCCTCTCCACCATTCTGGGTTTATGTCAAATTCTTTCACATTAACTTCCATCTCCCTCTGGAACAAATTGCCTGTTGACCTGCGCATAATACCTGCTAAAAACGTGTTTAAAAGAAAACTATACGAATATATCCGTAACCAACAAATTTGAGTCCACTTACTTTATGTTTATAGTTATTTGTATATAAATTTATGGAGATATATATTTATATATGTATATGTGTATGTATATATGTATATATATATATGTATATACATATGTATGTGTAGCATGTACATTTTGAATTGAATGAGATCATGACATCTTTACTGCCCATAACTCACTCTCTGTTCTACCCAAGGTTAGCTGGTAGAGAATGCCATATAGCATTAAGGTCGCCTTTTGTACAAAATCTTTGGTGCAATAAAGAATAAAATAAATAAATAAATACATATTTTATACAATACATACCTGATGACAAGTGGATACTGTGATCCATAGACACTTACTTTCTCAAGTTTTCATCTGTAATTTTATATTTTTTCAGGTTGATGACAAAATCAAGCCTTGAAAGTCAACTACTGAACATGTCCACTGCCGCTGAAGGAAAAATTGCCTTTATCGCCACGCTTAAGAGGCGATGCATCACCCGCTTAGACCATTCAACCTAATGAGTTGAATGGTCTAAGTTTACTGGTCTTTCGTCTTGGTATTGATTACAACGCGTTTAACTCTGTATATAAAAATCAATTGCTGCCCCTTGGTCTCGCTAAAACTCGAAAACGGCTCGAAAGGTTTTGATGAAATTCTTTGTACGTGTGTTTGTCATAAGATGCGTATAGCGCCATCTATCGGAACATTTGACAATATTCTTGCATTTTTATAGTCAGCTCTCATAACACTCCTAAGATGAAATGGAGTGATTCTCTTATTCATAAAGAAAACCAAAATTGTTAACCACAAGTTACGTTTCCATTGTTTAACTCCACGAATTGCACAGTTATGCATCACAGTTATGCAAACACTGTGTTTAAAAACAGTGAAGAGAATCAGTTTCCAACCATGAAATTAGCTGCTTCACATCGCTGTGGCACAACGCACGAGCGTGTACAAATACAAAACTTTATTAGACCATCGCAGCATTAGTGACGCAAGCTGCTTGTTGTTAGCAGATCTCGTACGCGATATTGCATATAATTGTCATAATTTACAACTCAATTTGTACACTATACGCGTTTTGGTTAACATAGAACGATGCATTGCTAAAACTATTATATATTGTCACGGTTATATGCGCTCATGTTACAACGGAAGCGAGAAGAATTAGCAGAACTAATGTAATAAACTTACTACTATGAAACAAAAGTAAACATTACTAAATTAGTATTACTACATACTCTTTTCTTTCATCTCTTATCTTCCATCTATTTGATAAACAACATAAGTGTCTAGTCTGATCTGATCTGAACTGATCATGAGGTCCCGTTTTAGAATCCCCAATCGGTCCAAAATCAGTTACTGAGTTTTTCCATCAAGAAAGTCTCAGTTTCAGGAAATCGGTGGTGTTCCACCCTCGTGCCTCAGAAAACACGTAAAGCCGTTGATCCTGCCCCTGATCTGTGTACAGTCGTGTCGGATTACCGTCACATCGGACTATGAATGTAAGGGAACATCATGAGGGAATTACCTGTGTTAGATAATACACTCGTGCACTAGAATACTGTCATGTACAGATCCCTAATCTACGTTGGGACTGGTCGCTGAGACTTTTCATTATTTATAATTAATTAGAACTTCATTTATAATTTATAGGTAATTCATCACTCCACTTTAGCTCTGAGTCTGTCGAAAAAGACGACTCTGGGAGAGGCCAGATAGTCTTATGGGATTCTGTAGATGGCGCTCTAATCATCCCTTTCATACCAGCCATGGAAAATTCAGACTTCCGACGAAGAGCAGCATCAGACGTAACGATACTTCTGGTCCCGCTATCGTCTACCCGCTTCTTAAGCGTGACGATTAAGTCAAGTTTTTCTTATAATTGGAGCGGTCTACATCCGGCGGTGGGCTCTTACGGGCTAAAGAAGTAGAAGACTTAATCAATTTATCATTATCGTCAGTACAGCCCTTCACAAGTTTACTGATGAACATAGGCCCCCAACAGAAGGTTTTTTCGAACCAGTGGTAACGTAAAATATTGACTTTCAATAAGAATTACTTGTAATCTATATTGAATAAAAAATTATTCTATTCCATTCTATCAAGAAGTGCCACAAATGTCCTAAGCCACTTGCATCCATCGAGTTCCTGCATATACACGAATATGTATAGTGAGTAGAGTTCTTAATGATTATAAGTTACCAAACTATGTCCAGCGATTGCTTGCAAGTTGATCTAGCAGGGTACCGGTGCCGCTCCGCTTACCGGTACGAAGTTACCTCTCTAGAACCTCACTTCCCAATCGGTTGTCGATTCTTCGAACTATATGAAAACTATATGAAAAATACTTTATAGAAAAAGGGTGACAAACGAGCTCACAGTCTACCTGGTGGTAAGTGGGTGCTGTGGCCCATAGATTTCTTCATCTATCCTCGATTAAGAATCATAATGTACCTCGTTTCCAGTAAAAAGTGTCGTTGTGTCTCTACATTCACGATACGAAACACAGCAGTATTCTGTGAGAGCATGGTCCTTCCCGGTCGAATCGACCCATTCATGCTACAACCATAATAGCTGCAACGTAGCTCTTAATCTAGACGCTAATTTAGACGCGAGCAGGGAGACGTTCACTGTGTAGTGGCGGTGTGAGAACGTCCAATACACGAAATAGACCAGGAGATGGGCAGTAGCGTCTTCCTGATAACAAAAAGACTATGCGGCAATCTACAGAGGAGGACGTGTTTTAACAGAGAACTTTTGATAATAAGGCTGTAACGTTAATGGCTAAGTTTCATTAGTTCTTGAAGCTTAGTGAACCGTGTGTAGAGTAATTAGAGATAGAGACAGTGGGCCGCGACCTCGGCCTCGCTGGGGCGGGCGGTTGACCCGCAAGTAGGGCGGCACTGACTCTTGGTCACGGCTAACGGTCGTAGACCTTCTGTCGCGCCATGTTTATCGATGACTGATGTCGGATGCTACCTTCTCATTGACCTAAGTGTATTGATAGTAAATGGTTTATGTTTCAATGAGTTAGTTTAAGCATCACAAGTGCTGAATATAAATAGGCTTGTACAAAAAGCAATTCAATGTGTAATAAAAATACATTTTCTACTTTAGCTAAGCGTTTGTACTGTATATATTTTGAATAGCAGTATTGGTCATTATTGAGCCTGATAATACGTGAGTAACCTCAGTAAGGACCTCACCAACACCATTGAAAATCATCATCACTGTCATCATTAGAGACTATCAAATGTGCACTGCTCAACGTAGATAGGTCTCTAAAGATTGCCTCGTAAGGACATTTGAATTAGTTGTCTCGCTTGACATACGGGTATGTTATTTGAGTTGTAATCAGAAACATGCTGCTGCCTGAATCGATCGATCACCTGATCCATTTCCTTAAGCTGCGTATTACAGCACCACAGGAAGATGAGAAATAGGAATCTCTTACGTCATCACACATCATAATTGAAATTATTATCACATATTAATCACAATTTTAAATGCTGATATGGATATCATTCTGGCGACAGAGACTGGAAAATTCTTTTGAAAACTCTGAACCCAAATGTTACAGAGTGGAGCAGGAGAGCAACAGTAGAAAATAAATCAAGTGCAAAATCCAGCGTGCCCTACATTGTATATAAAATTCTTTTAAAATAATTTATTTGGTAGAGGTACGCTGCAGCTATATTAAAATTGCAGCACGAATGGGTCGACCCAACCGGGGAAGGACCACACTCTCACAGAATAACAACCTAAATAACAGCTTAATGCTGCTGTGTTTTGTATGATAAGTAAAGAAAACCGGAGACTATTAAAAATTTTAAAATTCGATTACCTAAAATCCGCGTTATGAAATAAAATTATGTGTCTTACCTAGTTTGAAGAGCACCTTCAATAAGAATCACTTAGTGGTCAACAACCGCAGAGTCTATTTTACCTGAATCTTCAATTACACGCGAAACACGTGCGTGTCTGTGGCGGCGCTACCATCGCGCCACAAGAGACATCGAAGCCTGAATCGCTCTATCAAAGTTCCGAAGTAAAAACAGTATATATAGAATAGCTCCAAACCACCACTCGGCTTGCGCCCCCCTTTCTCCCAAGGAGGGTCGCGTCCGTTTACGGCTTAAAGATCTCTCGTCAAATCATTAAGCCAATCCCAAAGGTGGTGTTTAGTGGGTAAAAGTCTCCACATAACCACGCAGCCAGCTGCGAGGTGTGTTATGAGCATTCACCCCCTCACTCCCCCGTTAGGAGGAGTTGCAGTTGCTCTTATTTGCTTCGGGCGCAAAAAAAAATCACCACTCGGAGCGATGGCCGCTCCCCGGGCAGAACATCTTGCCCGGTCTTGCCCTACATGTCGTATTATCGACATGATGGTGTGTCTTTCCTAGCGTAGTGGTGTTGAGATTCCCAACACTTGGGATTATAGGTAACAGAGATAGTGATATCAGATACAGAGATAGAGATTCAAACTAAATTAGACACATAATTTTATTTTATTACGCGGATCTTAATTAAATATTGTAACATCTTTAATATAAGTAATGGAATTTTGCCAAGTAACGCCAGATTATATTAATTGTCTTATATTACAAGACATGCAATCAGCAATACAACTAAACTAAATGTTCAAAATCTGAATACCAGTGTGTTATTGAATGACTAAGAATTGTGCCCCGTTGATTCTATTTTTTTTTTGTTGGCATCACTCTTACGTCTAACATATACGGGTTTACCGCCATCTTTAAGATGCACAAGCAAGTATACAAATAGTTATTTACTTACTAAGTGTACAACAATACACCATCCTGGCACTGCTCGCAGCCTCTTACGACATCCACGGGACGAAATAAGCTAATATGTTACGTCCTCTTGCAATGATTTGTTTATAATTATACACCATTCCATCTTTATCTATTTGAACAAGTAGGCATTTATTCTACGGAACTGTGATTAAACTACTGGAATAACCGAGGCGCATTTGTTAGCGCGGCACGACCCGACTAGGGTTGCCAACTTTTTGTACGAGAAATAAAGAATATTAAGGCCCGTTACAGCTTATTAAAGTCCACTGCTGAACATAGACCTCCCCCATAGATTGCCTAATAGGGGGGATATTTCTCATAGTTAGCACTCTTGGCAAGCGGGATGGCAAACGTAGTTTATTATTTTTAGTAATAATTAGGAAGACGCTGCCCATCTCCTGGTTTGTTTCCCTCTGTCGTCTCTAATGACATCCACGGGATGTTATATATATTATAGGGTAGGAGATATTCTTACACCGCCACTACACGGTCTATATATTAATTAATATACCTATAGTATATTAAGGTCTATACAAAAAATTTCAAGTCCGGGGAGCTAAAATTAACAGTATTTTTATAAAACCAAAGACTATTTTTATGAAGTCTAAAAAACATTTTTAGAGCTTCTTGCACAATTTAATAATTTATTATCGTTTTTATAATATTCGTAAGCCTCTCCAAAATTTCAGGTTTCATGGCTCCAGATGACAGCGATCATATTCATTTATTTTTATTTTATAGAATTATGATGACAAACGAGCACACAGTCCACCTGATGGTAAATGGAGACTGTGGTCCATAGACATCTACATTTATCCTCGATTAAGAATCTAAATGCAGATGCGTTGTACGCCTGAAGAGTAAGATGGAATTCCAGTAAAAGCGGTCTCTGGTTCTCTACACTCACCATACGAAACACAGCTGCATTAAGCTGCTATTTTAGGCTGGTATTCTGTGAGAGCATAGTTCTACCCCAGGCAATCCAACCCATTAGTGCTACAACAGAATATAGCTGAATATTTTAATAGAGCAGTATTAAAGGGCGAAATAAAGTCTGATACTTTTTTAACAGTATGGTTGACTACCCTAGACAGAGCCCTAGGAAGAGCACGACGTGACTTGGCGCCATTGCCGCGTGTAATCCACGAGCGACGGCGTTCCCTATGCTAACAAGCCTGTTCTCCGCCATTTCATTATGCTAATTGCAAAGTAATGCATAGGTAATTTGTGAACTGTTACTTGTGGTTAGCTAGTAGCAGTTTTATAATGTTAGATCACGGATTAAAAATATGGTGCGATAGATCTTACAGATATATATATATATATATATGTATATATATATATATATATACATATATATATATATTACGCAAATTTCACATGTACTTGTTCTCAAGTTTAAAAAAAACTTTTTTTAGAGACAATTATAAAACGTTGTAAAAATATAAATGATTATGGCCTTAATAATATTATTTTATTTTATTACGTATAGTATAGTTTAAATTTAATTTAAATAGTAAATAACGGCCTTATTTACAATTTCTAATTAACGTTTAATGGGTTTTCAGCTTAGTCAACCATAAAATTAAGCAGAGATAAAAATAAAGTGAGCTAAAAAACAAGCTTAAATTAAAAAAAGGAACGAATTCGAAATGTACATAAGCAGTAAGTACGGTTAAAATCGTGAGGAACTTAGTATAACGCAAGGAAGATACCAATTATGAGAACTTCTCAGGTATTGACATTTTGATTTCCTTGGGGTATAAAGCTGCTTGCGTCCCTATGAATTGCTTGAATCCTGAATCAACTATTTCTCAACTCTTCTTAAACTATACGCTTTTTATATTTACGATATATTTCGTGTATGGCAATAACTTGTATACGTGATAAGTGACGTTATATGCAATTCAAGCGGCGAGCAAACTCATTTTCATTAGTATTATCATTTCAGTCTATCAAAGTCCAACGCTGAACATAGGCCTCCCCCAAGGAATGCCACAAAGCAAGGTCCTGAGCCACCTGCATCCATCGACTTCCTGCATGTCTTATTACTAATAATGTTATACTGATCGGTTTTATATTTTTGATTATTAATCCTGGATAATTATACGTATCTGTGGGCTATAGCATTCACTTACTGTTGGTTGGACTCTGTGCTTGTTCATTACTTTCTTGTAAAAAAAACCTCTAGTCGCTAGACACTTGTACCACAAAACGATCCGTTATATCGTATCATGTAATGAAAACAATGATTCATGAGACGTCGTGTTCCGATAACTTTCGGTCTATCCACCTACGTCCCTCGTGTTAGGGACATGACAGGACCGTATTCCTCAGGGATGTATTGAACGAAATATCAGTTTGTAGTAGTTAGTCAAAGTAGAACTAAGATCAAATAACTTGGCATAAATTATGGTCATATGTGGGAATATAAAAGTAGTAATATGTCGGTATAGTTAAGAAAGAATTTTTTGGACTCGTGGATGCTTCCCCAAATTGCAGGTGACCTTCTCTAAGGGGGGTTTAAGTAGATTTTCAATAAACTATATAATATTTTGTCAGTTTGCAACTAATTTAAATGTTAATCCTAATTCTGATTGTATAACAATTAAATCCATTTAAATATGTTCACTTAATTTTTTTATGTTTAATCAATTACTTACATTGAATAATTAATACTTACTATTCTTCAACTTACTATTCAATGCTTAATGAAACGTAACCAAACATTATATTAAAAAATTGCACTACTAAGAATTATGACAATAATTAACTCTACTTAATTAAATTAATTCAACAACTACGATTATATTATGAAATATGTTTTTTTTTAATGTGTTAAATCATCAATCTCGCTGTATAAAATGCAAATTATATTGTTCAAACTTAAATTGTAAAACTTGTTTGGCATGGAATAAAAGGCTTGTTTATTTTGTTTTTATTTATGTAAACTTGTTTACGTATGGTATTCGATGTCGTCCATAGCAAAATCCACAGCACTAGCACAATATAAAAGTGTGTTTATTTACTAATAGCCGAGGTATAGCCATAGGTATAGCTGATGAGCTGACACTTACGGCGTAGTTATTCTCTAGAACGTGACCAATCAGGCTCATCACAAGATTATAGAAAAAAATAAGAATTCAATTTGGCATTAGTAGCTCATAACTACTAATGCCAAATTGAATTCTTATTTTTTACTTGGCAGAGCCACGCTTTAAAACGCGACTTTAAAAAAGCTAAAAATAATGTGATTATTTCACATTCTGAAGTCTGGTTAAGACGTAGTATAATAAGAGATATCAGTAAAATACTTAAGTATCATCATTATTTTGTGCAATTGTATTAAACAAATATCTTATTAATATTTTATATCACTACACATACGTTAAAGTCTCACCACTTCGTGGATTGACTAGTAGACATTGCCTCAAGTTATTAAATCCGCTCTTTGTATTCTTTTGTTATAAGGAATTCAATGAAGAATAAATTAAAAAATAAGACGTAATATAAGACATAGTTTATAGTATATTTAAATCCCCAACTTCATAATGTGAAAACAGACAGGTTGTACCGGTCTCCTACTGGTAAACCCCACGGTGGTCACCATCAGTGTATACGAGGGGTCTCGGAATTTTCGTTCAGAACGCAACCTAAGCTCCTCTCACGCTTTGCGTTATTAAAGAATTTCCCAATCCTTACTGCCCTCATCACTCTCGCAGTGCTATCACGGTGTCTTGGGAACACTTCAGATTCACCGTCCTTCTCAGGATGTAAGGATACCTACTGCCCGAAAATAACTAAAAATGGCGCGACAACCTAAACGGTTCGATACCGTCATAGTTCACGAATTGCTGACCTTTTTCAACAAAAAAATAGGCCGTCATGAAGTCTCTGAAGCAAATACCAACGACTAGCTTTACCGAGGAAAGTTCATTAAAGCGAAGAATCCATCTCATCACACGTCACAGGAATGTACGCTGTAAGAAAGATCTGCAAGACATCTTTAGGCTGTTTGAGACCCTGATGATATCTCAACTGTCGTCGCGCGTGATCTCAACGAGCTGCCGCCCGTGACGTTTATAACATGGACGTGACCAGATTGTTAAAAGAGATTACCATTAGAAGTCGAAGACGCCGACATCCGTTTCAAACTGGAAGAATTGGAACGAGTCGCAACCGAGCTGAAGAAGGAGGTCAGTTGCGCAATGTAAACGCAAAATCTGCTAATTCGCTTCCGTAGCAAAATGTAAATATGATACGCGATAATCGTAATAGTAGTCATGCTATTTCATCGATGATTGCGACTCCGTAACCTGATACCGTCTGTTGGCGGGTTGATGACCGTGAAACTAGGGCGACCTCGGTCGATATTGCATCACCACGTCAGCCTTTGATTGAACCCTCGAATGCTTCTCCGACCACGCTAACCTCAACAATGGAAGACGTTTGCGGAGGTTTCTCGGAAAACTTCATATCTCGTTACCCTCTTGTAATTAAAAACGAAAGAGTGCGGATGCGAAATTTGTTCAGTGACCCACAAGAACATCGATAATGAAGGCTTTAGACTTGTTGAGAAGAGACGTCGGTCGAGACCCGTCCGTAACCAGCGTGGGACCGCCAAAATAAGCCTGCGTAGAAGATCTAATCACTATACAGTTTCAGCATCTGTCCACTAGATTAACAAATTTCAAATACTACTTACTCTAGGTTCTTGCAAAACACAATACTACTTACTCTAGGTTCTTGCAAAACACAAAGAGTCATTCCTCATTCCCGATTCCTGGCCCTAGCCCTCTGGGGTAGCGTGTCACCGACACAGGGACGCGCCAGAGAAAAAAGTTAAAGTAGTTCCTTAAAATAGTGTTATGTTTGTTTATATATATTTTTAGGTTAAGCTACATATGCCAATGTTGATGCCTGAAACAAAGATAATATAATTTTATTGTATTTAATTGTAATGTATTTTTTACCCTTTAGAGAGAAATAAGAAACCACAATCTCAACGTTATCTAAATTCTAAATGGCTTCATTGGAAACATCACCCCTATTAAGCTACCCATAGGGGTAGATTTTTTTCAAATTTATATGTCACCATATCTAAAGTATAATTTATTTAATATAAAGTAATAATGTCCTCCAGACCAGGACGGTAGGACGGTAAACCGACACGACCGGAGAGAGATCAGGCGTAGGACCAACGGCTTTACGTGTTGTGTTGACACCACCAACTTCCTGACTCCGGGCAGCTCCTGAGAATTTCTTGACGGAAAACTCAATAATTGATTTTGTTGGCTCGACCCGGGATTCGAACCCAGGACCTCATGAACAGCAGTCGCACTACTACAACCACTAGACCAACGAGGCGGTCGTATAAAGTATAAAATATAAAAGTCATCAAAATCGGTTTAATATTGAGGAAGATACCGAACAACATCTTTATTACATTAACGTTGTCTTTAAGTTTTTTTTACATTAAATACGTTTATTGATAATAACTTATATCATACGGATTGCATACATCGTACAAATATTTTCCTGTTATTGTATCAACATGTGATACAACGTTATTTATAGTCGAGAACCTGTCGTTGGACCTTTAAGATCTCACTAGAAGGAAGATGATTCAAAAGGCATCTATTGCGTCATCCTTTCGCGAGAATAACTTGACAGGCATTCACACATAAGTTAAGCCGATATTACACGGTTCATTTTTAGTTCAACACTGCTTTCAATTTAATTTCTTCAATGGCATTGATACACCTAAAAACATTTCAATGCGATTGCGCAATCTCATTGAAAGCTAAGATTCACCGAACCCTTTCAATGCAATTGTGGCAATATTGGTCATTGTTCAATGCGGTTGAAACGTATACATGCAAAACGTACGCGCGCGCACTTATTTCGCTATATTTATTTCCAAAATGAAGTGCTTGAGGCTCCTTTAGTTATCCTTCTCGAAAAACACGGGGGCACCCACCAACGCCGAGATTTCCTTTTTTTTACTCATTTATTAAATAGTCGCAGATTAACGAAATTCCCGCACATACGAGTTGGCGCGACATCGCAATGCGTTGTGAACATTGAATGTCATTTAAACGATATACGTGTATATTGGTAAAGTCGTTCAATGTGTAATAACCAATGGAATTGTTTCAATTTGATTGAACCGTGTAATATCAGTAAAGCAATATTAAGTATAAGCGAATACGTGCATTACATCGATAGAATGTAACAATAATAGGCGCCTCGATTTTTTTTTAAATAATTTATGGCCAAATATTTAAACACTACTTAATTTTAAGATGTTATTGATAAGCCTTGTGGTGCTACAGTCACTTTGACTTAATGTGATAGACACAGCACGAGATTTAACAGCATCTTAAATTGAGATGCGTTTAAGTATATGACCAACGAGCACACAGTCCACCTGATGTTAGGTGGATTCTGTGGCCCATAGATATCTACATTTATCGATTAAGAATCAAAACGCAGATGCATTGTCACCCCTGAGGAGTAAGATGGAATGCCTCGTTTCCAGTAAAAAAGGTTCTCCGGATCTCAACACTCACCATACGAAACGCAGCAGTATTAAGCTGCTGTTTTACGCTGGTATTCTGTGTGAGCGTGGTCCTTCCCCGGTCGAGCCTCCACTCATTTTTGAGAGAGTTTGAGGGCAAGGAATTGTCCGCCGCGCTGTCCTAAGGCGTGTTGGCTAACTTCACATGTCTTCTAAATATTTATTTTTCTTATTGCAGAGACATGTAGGTTTACTCACGATGTTTTGTCACGTGGTAAACGTGCTCGGCGGTGAAGGAAATCAGCATATAAAATTGCAATTAACATTTTCATTGATGCCAGCGGGGATCGAACTCAGGTTACTCACGTACTGTGAAATTAACAGCGAGCGCTTACCGTCTGAGCTAGCACGGCTTTGTGGTTTTTATATTTTTGCTTTTTACTTAAGGTTATTATAATCTCCAATTATAATTATTTTTGTTGTCTTTGCAGTGATTAATTTTTTATAGCTTTTTAAAGTTTTACTAATGACGTCGTAGAGTGTGCTGAAGAGTTCGCTACTTTTGTCACGTATACTAAGTATAAACATAACATAACATAAGATAAACTGTCATTTGAAATTTTACAAACATGATACTTATGTTTTTTGTTTACAGTTACATTTAATAAATACAAACATTGTTTTTCGCTTAATTTGTTATGATTTGGTAGAAAATTCGATCACAAAGCCTACCTATGAGTAAACAAAAACTATAAATTAAAAAATATTCATATCGGAGCGTAGGCACTGAGTAAAGGTCCTTAGTGTTTACTCTGTGGCATAGTTACGTTTGATTATTTAAATTAATTCAAACTTTAGGAGTCTTAAGTTTTAGGAGATCAAACGGTAGGTATCCTTGGTGCACAGCAATTGTACGTGCAAAGGTTTATTAATAAAATTAGAAATCTAGCAAAATACATAAAAAAATCATCAAATTATTTTATAAAAATAAACCGTGAAATTGACTTTTGACATCTTATTATACCATAGATATAAGAAATATTATCCTCACAGATATTGTCCTCACTGGTCCTCATCACATTCAGCACATTCAATAACGTCATTTGAAGGTGAAATGGATATGAATTAATTTCTTGTATTTTTGATAAAATAAATAGCACTCCTTATTTTTAAAGCTCTAAATAGCAAAATAGGGTTTACCAATCAATGAACGACGACGAGGATTTAATCTATCTAGATTAATTTTTTGCTCGCGTACTGTAAAATTTACAGCGAGTTGAAGTAGGTAATGATTGTTAATGTAAAAGACCTTGAAGGAAAACATCGAACGAAAACCTACATATTTGAGAAAAAATAATAAACGATTTTGAAGACATGAGAAGTCCGTCAAAGCGAGCAGAGGCAGCACGGAAGACCCTTTCTTGTCCTTTAAACGTGGTAGAGCCACGCTGCAGATATTATGGTTGTAGCACAAATGGGTTAGTTCGACCGGGGTAGAACCACACTCTCACGGAATACCAGCGTAAAACAACTGTCGCTGTGATTCGTTTGGTGAGTGTAGAGAACCGGAGAACCTTATCACTGGAAACGGGGCATTCCATCTAAGTCTTCAGGGGTGACAACGCATCTGCATTTTAATTCTTAATCGAGAATAAATATAGATGTCTATGGGCTACAACATCCAGTTACCATCAGGTGGATTGTGTGCTCGTTTGTCATCCTTATTCTGTAAAAAAGCCTGTCAAAATTAAGAGAAACCAGCTGTAAAACGAATATAATAGAATATTTTTTATTAAGTATAGATTACATATAATTATTATTGATTTTTTTTACTTTTACCAACGTTTATGTAGGTTCTTACAATTTTAAGTACAAGTAAACAAACACTAACAATCTCTTAAGAACTTTATGTAAATAACTCAGGAAATGCTTACAGATGTCTCATAAATTACTGTACTGTCGTAAATGTATACTTTTGTTTATATAAAAGAAATTATTTGCCTCCAGCATTACCAGTGACGTAAAATTGAATATTTTTATTTCATAAAGAAGGCCGCATCCACCTTCACCTTGTGCCACAGTTCTAGTGCGGAATCGCCAATGTATTTAAGTTGTAGTGACAGTCAGGCAATGTCACATAATGCACAGGTTCTGGATACGGGCTGTCACGGCCGCGAACCGCGATCGATAAATGATTCCCGCCCTTGTCGCCGGTGCAACTGAACAATTTTGTTCACCGAGACAGGCAGTTTGCGGCGAGCGAAATCTATATCAATGTTTAATTTTGTTTAATATTACTCGTTTTATGCATAATAAACTAAATAAAATTCGTAAGTGTATTTATTTAATAAAATGAGATCACAAACGGTTGTCCAAATCACTTGACGGTAAGTGGATACCGTGGCCCATAGGGATACACATCTATCCCTAATCAATAATCAAAATGCAAAGTGTTCTCACCCCTGAGGACTAAGATGGAATGCCTCGTTCTCAGTAAAAAGGGTTTCTGGTAGTCTACACTCACCATACGAGACACAGCAGCATTGGAGTTGCTTGCTATTTTATGCTGGTATTCTGTGAGAGCGTGATCCTACCCCGATTGAATCGACCCATTCGTGCTACAACCATAATATAGCTGCAGCGAGGCTCTACAACGTATTCATAATATACATAATAATGAAATTGAAATTTCTATCTTTAATATTGAGATAATTAATTGGTTTCTATAGAGCTCACGGGATTATTTGAATGCTATTAAAACATAAACAACCATTTTAAATGTTTTTGTATGTGTGAGCTGAACTGATTGCACTGAAGCTTTACATACAGATAGAGAGCAGTGCCAGGAGGGATCTAGGCAATGTTTCATCCTTGAAATATTTTTTCGAAAAATTTGAAATTTATAAAAAAATTTATTAAAGCTAAGCCGGAGCATGTTGCTGGTAATAAATAAATTTATAGGTATTTGTTATAATAATTTTATACCTCTAATTAGCACACTGCATTCAAAATCGGAAAAACATCTTGGATAAAATCAATTTTACGCATTTTACGTTGTTTAATTAACGTTAAAGTAGCGCTGCAACTTATTGCTACGAGTAAGCCACTGCGTCGCGGAGCCATCAAACCAATATAGAAACGTTTCATTCCATGAGGAATAAATGTTAAAGTATTACAATAGCACACAAATATATAAGCTGTATTGCCTTTCATCTCAAAGAATCCGCACTACAATATATTATTAAGGCGTAAGGACCCTTGCGCCCCACCCCCTGCACAACCTAGAAAACGAAACTAGCTCTTGTAGGTCACGAGAGGACCTAGTGCAATTTATAGCTGTGTCCCGGGGCGAAGGCTGAATTTATGACGGGATTACTTGGAAGTAATAACATGAATGTGGTTAATAACAGTTTTTTAAGGCAGACGGCAGGATTGTACATCATTGGCGTAGAAGGTTTCCCACAAAACTAAAAATGAAGAAAATAATAAAATAACAAATATCTCTCCTTTGGTTGAGAGAGAATCGAACGCTGTCTGTTTTAGTATGTGTTTTTTTTTTTAGAAACGTTCCCTCATATTAGGGTTTTCTCCTGTATCTTGAACACAGTTTATAAATATAAATTGCACAAGAATTAACACTCCCACCTGGAACAATTATTTGTAGGCCATATTTTGTAGCCACTTGTTCCGTGCGGGATGCGAACATTGGAGCCGTCTGTTGTAGTATTTTTCATTTGTTCAGTCTTCTAGTACGCAATAAGAAGTGTTATCAGCCCGTAAAAAGTTCACGGTTCATATACCATGCCGGTTTTCATACCACGCCAGCCATACTGCAGTTATATGATCGTAGCACGAATGCGTTGGCTCGTCCAAGAAGGACCACGCACGCTTTGAGTGGTGAGTGTATTTCATTTCAGTTTTAAGGGGTGAAACGCGTCTACATTTTGATTCTTAATAGACGATAGATGAAGGCATTCATGGGCCACAGCATCCACTTAGCATCAGCTGGACTGTGTGCTCTTTTGTCACATTTATTCTATAATAAAAAAATTATTTTACGTTTAAAGCTACGTTTAAAGTATTTTACGATATTATCATCGATGGTGTGTCTTTCCTAGAATAGTGGTGTCGGGAGGGATTGTTGATGACGGGATTAGTGCATGCCGTTGAAGGAGGGCGGGAGGTGCTCTTCAAACTAGGGAAGACACAATTAATTTATCGGGTGGTGATTGCAAAGTAACTATTAATACCTTTGTTATAATGGATTTCCGCAAAGTAACGCCCGTTCCTTCAGGTAATTTTTTTTTAATTTTTGTCTTTCCATCTGTTCGGGCTAATCTTTGGGATGGCAGAACTGGCTGTGATAAAACTTTACGAACCAGTAAAGGGCAGTGCTAGGGTATATAGGTTATATTTCATATTAAGTTAAATTGGTAATGTTATGTCAATCTATATAACGTTTAAAAAGGCGTGAAACTTTTTATCCCACACGCACATGTAATTGATTCTATCTAAGACGGTAGTAGTTCGAGAACGTTATCTTTAAAGTCTTGCTATCCATATTGTAAACAGGACAAATCATGACGCGATAAGTTTACATCGCCGGGATCACGTTCAAGCTATTAAAAGTGGCGTGACACAGTTCGCGAGTGGCCCTCGCTGGCCCCCTCGGCCCCGGAATCGCACTTGACGGAAAAGCATTCCTTTGACAAGGAAACGTCACTCCCACAGAGATCGCTCCAGCCTTTCCGAGTGTATTGGATCTAAATGGAACGACTTGGAAATTTTTCTGGGTGCCTTGTTTCTTTGCGATTATGGGAATTATTCTTATAATACTTAGTATCAAAAAGTTGTAATTCAGGATCGCAAAACTTACCAAAAATAAAAACGCTTTAACATAAAAAGATAAAAAATATATTAAACGTTATCCGACACGCAGCTGATTTTTGAAGATAAATTTAAAGGTCAAAGGTTTTATATGTTAATATAATAATAACTGTAAATTATGTGTTAACATTGCTGAACACAAAAAAGAATTAAATGTTTTCCAAAAAAAATGTTAATCTATAAAGGCTTTTATATTACATAATATGTCCGAAACTTGTTTATATATAATAGTAAATTTACAATTTGTACATTTTGTTTTAATTTAAAAAAATGTGACTCGCACTGCAGTCAGTCAAAAGGATAATAGGAAAATTTAATTAGGTAACACCCTTTCTTCCTACTTACAAGTACACCATATTGAGTGCTGGGCTGCTCAGGGACCACTAAAATTTAATGTGTTGTTCTAAAGCGATTCGGGTCGTGTGGCAGATTTATACATAAATGGCGGATTGTTTTACAAACTATTTCAAATTAACAAGTTATATCGTTAGTTTTCTGTGAAGTTAGAAGTAATATTTATATAAAAAAAATTATAACACGTATTTAAAGTTTTTACTATCACAAGCCTTTCAAAAGTCCACCGCTGAACATAAGCCTCCCCCATAGGAGAGATATTTGCCATAGTTGCCAAGCTTGGCAGTCATATTGGCAACCGCAGGTTTTTTAAGTTATTAGGGTGACGCTGCTGCCTATCTTCTGGTTTTTCCCTTCTTTTCTAGAATAAGGGTGACAAACGAGGCTATAGTCATCTGCATGTATTCTCGATTACGAATCAAAATGCAGATGCGTTGTCACCCGTGAGGACTGAGGACTAAGATGCAAGAATGCCTTGTTTCCAGTAACAAGGGTCTCCGGTTCTATACACTCACCTTCGTATGGTACACAGCAGCGTTAAGCTGCTATTTGACGCTGGTATTCTGTGAGAGCGTGATCCTTTCCCGATGGAGCCGACCCATTCGTGCTGCAACTATGCCAGTAATATGGCTGCAGAATGGCTCTACCACGTTCCCAGCTATTATCTCACGCATCTATCCCTCTATCCATCTTACGACACCGACGAGAAAATATGGGGTAGTGGATATTTTTATACCGCTATTATATGCTATTAAAGTTTAGATCACGATTATTAGAAAGTTTTGCGACGTTTTTATACGTGTGTACAAAATTACGTATGGTGGAGCCAGAAGAGAAGTCGCGGTGACTAGTTTCATCTCACAAGTGGCTTAAGACAACATAGCAGTACTTATTAACTTTATTAACAATCTTTAAATCTATTTTAATGTAATTATTTAATAGAAAATTAAATATACACACAAGGGCTGTGTGAAGATAGAACGCGTATCATAAACGCGAAGCAACGCGAAAAAAAAAACGATGACTAAATTGCTATTTAAGCGTGTACTTTCAGAATGAAATCGTATAAAACTTATATCAAATAAAAAGGCTTCGTTAACATGACCTGATATCTACAGGTCATGTTGACGACACGTTTTACAAATTGGTTATTATTTCCATCTTATGAAAAAATAGATTAAATCAAAAAAAGTTCAAGCACTCGCGGCCGCCTTGGCCAGTGTCCGCAGGGCGCCGAGATATGTTCGAAGTTAGACGTACATTGTTTTTTTTTAAATTCTTTCTCTCCGCTTTAGTACTAATTCGTTCGAAAAGTGTGAGGAGCGAATTAACGTTTTCATACCTACACACTTCAAGAAGTCTTATAAGCACACCTACGAGTATATAGACAAGTTTATGGACTAAACCATATGTATTTCGTGAGGTGGTGCACAGATTGAACACAAGTGTTTGGCTAGAAAACCAAACTGCTCGTTGGGAAACAGGTTGTTCTCTAGCACGACAGCATCCAGACGGATGAGTATGATGCGCTCGTTTGTTCGCTTTATGAAAACTGAGATGACTATCTGATAAACGTTAGGTATTTAGATATCGAGACTGGCAACGGTTATCAGTATCAAAAGAGGATAAGTAGGTATATGCTATTTTTGATATGATTGAATAATGAATTGTGCAAGATAATTAATATGATTGTAAACTGTCATTTAAAAAAAAGTTCTGCTTGGTGTCTTGCTTCCAAAAGGACATTTTCCAATCAGTGTGGCAAATTTAATTTGAAAATAACTTTTATAATTATCATCTATAATATTTATTCAATTTAAAAAATCTAATTCTATTTCTATTTCTGTATACTAAGCTCTCAACTCTATCTGACATCTCGTCACTTGATGCTGCGGGCTGTTGCGTCAGTTATCCTGGCGAGCAATTACGTGAGATGTCGGATGAGATGACGGAGTCTGAAATTCTCTTGCGGCTAGAGCGGCCGCGGGCGGGGGGCGGCCGGCCCGGCGGCATTCCAAGCGTTATTTAGCGGACGCAGTGTCGTAAGTATCTGTTAGGTAATCAAAAAGTACGCATTTGTGGTAATTTTATTAAATTAGAAGTGCTGGCAAACGAGGATGTGGACCACCTGATGGAAAGTGTCGACCGCCGTCCGCGAACCACTCCAACACCAGGGGAATTGCAAACTATGTTTATATCTAATTAGAGAAGCTGTTCCCTTCGAAGGTTGGCGATTATAATGGCATTTTTAATTTATTACGCTACAAAATAATGTGATCTACATGTCGCCGCAAGGACATCTTCTGTTGACGAAGCCTAAACTTTGCATTGTCTTTTATTTGTTATAAATTATAATAATCAACAGTGTATAACTATTAATATAACAATTTAATTTAAATAGCAATTTAACAGAAACATAACATGTAACTATAAAAAATATCTAGTACTTTAAAACTTTTTTGGTTTACAAATCCCTTTATTGACAACTAATTCCTATTAAAACAACTGTCTATTCAATTATCAACGTTTAACTCGAATATTGTTTTAAATCCTAAAAATAAATAATTGTCGATTTGATTATTGATCCTTGTAATTGAAATTACTTAATTAACCTAATGAATTCAATAAAAAGTTGTTGATTAGTTTAGGTGCAATTATTACCAACCAAATCGTCGACCAATCTTCAGGAACAGGAACTATTCCCGGCGGGAATAGACTCACTTCAGTTCCTGCGTTCGTCGGTGTAGTGCCATTTTTCCTTGCAAAACTTTGTAATTATTATTTATGAGTTTTTATAACAAGGAGTGAAGAATAAAGTTATTGTAGTACAAAATTAAAAGTGTGGTCTTAGATCTCTTTCATTATAATGGACACTATACACGGCAGCACGACTAAACCCTTGTCAAATGGGGACAGTGGTGCTGTTTCACCAAAAAAAATATCCCCAAGATTTCCGCTACGACATATATAATAAAAATAAATTGGTTTGAATATAATGAATATTTAGTTTTGTTCGATCAAATCTATGGTAATTTTCTATATTATCTATAACGTGCTAAAGGTGCATTGAGCAAATTAACAAAAATTTGATAAAACAGGAAGAATTCTGATGGTACCAAAAAGAAACTCGTCGGAACTTTAGTGTTCATCATCCAATTTTATGGCTTTGAATCATGAACGATTCGAACAGCACACGGGAAATGTATCGAGTCCTTCGAAATGTGGTGTTGGAAAGGATGCTTCGGATACAAAGGACCTCGAAGAGGACCAACATGTCAATGCTGGGACAGCATTGACATGTTGGTCATTGGACATATTGGATACTTGGATACCAGACTCTCTATTTCAGGTTACCTGATAATCCTCAGTTATATTGGTCACATTGCCCGACGCCCGTTAAATAACTTGGATAGATCTATAATCGTAGGCAAGAGGGACAGGACCACGCGTCTGATCATCTAGCCGCTGGTGGACCAGATCAAATCACTCACTGGACTTTCACTTACACAAAAGCCAAGAACGGACAGAGTGGTGGGCTGTAGTGACCAGTGCTACGAAGACAATAATCTACGGACACTACTGTTGCTAACTCGTATGCCAAGAATGGCATCTATTGCAAATATTGGACCTATGAGTTAATTGCATAAAACTATATATACGGACTCTATCGCGTTTAATTTCTTATTTTAACTTATTTTTAATTCCCTATTAAATATTTAATTTCCGACGTCACCAACGACGACGCGGGTGCTTTACAGCACCCATGGTAACAGGGGAGGGAGGGAGGGAGGGAGGGGGGGGGGGGGGGGGGTCTAAGATAAGTAAATTAAACGCGGTAGAATTTGTATATATAGTTTTATTCAATGTGTAGTGTTCGTGTAAATTTAAGAAATCACCTATGAGTTAATCTATGGGAAGCCTTTTTTTAGTAATAAACGTTTGATAGGCTATAATAAATGCATAATTGGGTTCGCGTAAAGATCATTTAATATTGCATATTATGCACGAGTTTACAATTGCACTGAATAAACCTGCTTATCTTCTTCACATTTTACTCACTGCTAATCATATATCATTACAGCTATCGATTCCTTTTATAGACTGAAGAAACGGGTTATCAATAGTAAATATTAACTTCTACACAAAAAAATTCATAATAATATCAATATTGAAAAAATATTTTTTTCAACTTTGTGTTGATTTTGATCTAAAGACTCACTACGTAAACTATCATTATGAGATTTATTTTGTAGACTCACAAGAAACTTTTATTGTATCAAAATCTTAATATATATAAATTACGTGCGTGTCACGTTGTTTGTCCGCGATGGACTCCTAAACTACTTAACCGATTTTAATCAAATTTGCACACCGTGTGCAGTTTGGTCCAACTTGAGAGATAAGATAGTTTTTTTTGCCCATGAGTGGCCCACAAATTTTTTCGCTACTTTAAGGATTTTTAATAGGACACGACAAAGGGTCTTCGAAAAGGGCAGAACAAAGTCTGCCTGGCAAGCTAGTTATTTTATGAAACGTAAAAAAATTTGATGATTAATTTTTTAACTTTCTCTAGGTTGATGGTCGATTGTTTTTTTGATTTTTGTGTTTATTACACATAGTTAATTGTTAATACAAAATCAAGTAGAGAGTAATGTTATGCAAATTATATTCTCAGCTATTCATAATTTTAATGATTTATTACAAAAATCCGGTGAAGTAACTGGCATGCGTGTTATTACTACATTAACAATTTAAAGCATGGTAATTACAATTTGCTAATCAATGTATATGCAACTTACCACCTAGGCGAAGATTTATTGCACATAATATTACAACTTGTAACGATGCAAATTCTGCTGAATGAAATTTATTTTTGATATTTCATTAGTTATAAGTACATATACACAATTTTTTTTATTTCCCTATTAATTTTTCAATATTTATTGTACTTTTTAAATCTTTACGTAATGATTTTCAGTTATATTAACCGTATTACAAATTAAACGAAAAATATAAACTCACAAAATTTTATAATTTTTCTGTTAATTTTTTACTAACCGGATTTAAACGAAAAATGTTAATTCCATACAAAATTATTATAGTTTAATTTTCTACGTAAAACGTTTGCAAGAGCGGAATACTCTTGTAAAACTAAAAGTTAGGTAATTGAAACCTTGCCTGACAGCTACATACCTCAGCGCGTTCGGTAATGACCGCGCACATCTCGCTATCTACGGCCGAGTCTTGCGATCGAATATGTGCCAGCAGCTTGGCACAATATATATAACAAGCATAACATATTAGCCCTTAGGTGATAATGTACATCTAAGTTAGCCTTAATTCTGACTTCTAACGTAGAAAGAGCTGCTAAGCGTTCAGCGTGTATGATGAACGGAAGTTCTCGTATTTTTAGCTATTAAATGCAGTGCGTATTTTTGTATCAAAACTGAAGTCACCAACGAGCTTGCAGTCTACCTGCAAATAACTTCAAACAAAGAAAGCCGCAAATGCGTTGTTACCCCTTAGAAGTAAGAGGGAATGCATTACAATGAAATAGATAGCAAATAATTTTTTATAGCATTTGGTGACAAACGAGCACACAGTCCACCCGATGGTAAGTGGATGCTGTGGCCCATAGACATCCACATTTATCCTCAATTAAGAATCAAAATGCAAATGCGTTGTGACCCCTGAGGACTAAGATGAAGTGCCTCGATTTCAGTAACAAGGGTCTCCGGTTCTCTACACTCACCATACGTAAAACATCAAAAATACGTTGCTATTTCACGCTGGTATTCTGTGAGAGCATTATTCCCCGGTCTGCTGCAACTATAATATAGCTGCAGGGTAAAATAATTATATATCTCATACAATTAGTTAACGGAGTGTAGCCATCCACGCAGGACAGTATTATAGTGACGGATCCGTGGCGCAGTGGCTTAGTAATTGAGTTGCAGCACTAGGAGCAGCGGGTTTGATTCCCGCACGGAACAAATATTTGTATGACCTACAAATAATAAATATTCCGGGTCTGGGAGTTTACAAATTTCTTCGATACAGGAGAAAATCTTAGTAAGGAGGTTAAGTTTTTTAACCGATCTGACTCTACCGTACACGTGGCACGAGCGCGAAACACCACCATTTTTCTGACTCCGGGCAGATACTGAAAATTTCTTGACAGAAAAACCCAATAACTTATAACGCCCTAACCCAGGGTTCAAACCCGGGAACTCATGGGCTGCAGTCGCGTTTACGACCACTAGACCAATGAGGCATTCATTCACACCCTACGCTGTCATCTATCGCAAATCACTAATTTACTAATTCTTCAACAAATATAGATGATACACTAAGAGCGGATTCGATTAAACTTGTATAACAGTTTTCCTATAAATAAAATCACTAATTACTCTAGAATTAGCGTACTTTTGGTTTTACCGAATCTTAATCCAGGAATAATCCGAAGTAAATCCGAGAGTAAATCGCTATACCGCCAAAATTCATGGAGTAAACCAGTTACCCCAGTATATTTTAATGACGGCCGCTACATTTCAACAGCTGTTTTCGAATGCTTTGCTGATAAAGTAGGATATTTTACAGTTGTGCGTTCATAATTTCTTGTATTTTTGGAATACGTTTCAATATTTCTTTTGAAATTTTCTTTGTTTACAATAACCACAACATGCAACACAACCTGAAAAGCTAACCCTACCCTACTCAAGCGACAGCTCGTGTGAATATGAGATAATGCTCAGTTGCTCAGTGACAGTTGGCAATTATTATCCTGCAAATTCTGTGGACATAAAATCTTGCGTTGCGCTATGTAAACAATTGTATTTCGATTTTAGTTGGTAATATGTTCATTCATTATTCATTCACCATTTCTAGAGTAACATTAGGTACCTAGTATTGGCTACTCTACGTTTAATTAATATAAAGATTATTGTTTTGGATGCTTGTCCTTTAAGCCATGTTTTAATTTCATTAGTGATTTTCGTTTTCATAATTTTTTTCTTCACAATAAACTGATACGTCACATTGCGAAGTATTTGGGAGATTTGACTACAATTCAACCCAGTGGACAGTCAAATAATTATTAAATTAATTAAACAAAGACAAAAAGTCAAATAATTATTCATTTTTACGTGCGAGAACCGATAACGCAAATAACAGTAGAAAATTTGGCGCGGCCTAAAGTTCGAAACCAGTAGTCCTTGACCTCAAGGAGACAGTACTACTCGTAGGTAAATAAAATGGAGCTTCTTCGCGGAAGTCATTATAATGACGCATGTTTATAGATGTATAATGGACTTCACTGTACGTATATGGAGTACAGCCGAGGTAGCTCGGGAGATAAAAACTCGGAAATTTTAGTGTACTATATACATACATAAACATTCACGCATGTCACCCAGAGGGGTAGGCAGAGACTACAGACTTCCATTTGGCACGATCCTGACATATCTCTCTCGCCTCCTGCACATTCATATACCTACGCATACATGCTCGTCGGTTAAGGGTACTCTTAATTTGGCCCATTTTCAATATATCGCCAATTTGGTCGATAAACTTACGCCTAGGACGTCCCTTTCCGATTTTGCTATTCACTCCTGCAACATAAATTTGCACTGTCACTTTTTCCTCATTCATTCTTTGTACATGAACAAACCACTGAAGTATTCCTTTCTTAATCCTGGTCACAACATCGTCTTACAAACCACACTCTTCTCTTATTACTCAAGGAAGGCTACACATATGCATTTTGATTTTTAATTGAGGATAGATGAAGATGTCTATGGATCACAGCATCCACTCACCATCAGGTGGAATGTGTACTCGTACTTCACACTTATTCTATAAGAGAAAACTATTTTTAATACCCGGGCAATATGAATAGCGACAAGTCAACTCGGGTTACGTTATTAATACCGATTTATCGTTACAGCCTATTAAAGTGCTAAACAGAGGCCTTCCAATTGATACCGATTTAAAGTTTATTACTTATCACATTGTGTGGTCATCATAACTTAACCTAACCTTCTACTATAATGCCCAATAAGTAACGGGCTTTATTAACAAAGCCCGGTCGATTTAATTATTATACCTTCTTATACTAGGCATTGTTCAAACCAGTTCAAACTGTCAAGACATTATTAATCACTTGATCTATAACATATATATAAAGATGAGTGAAAGGTGTGCTTTGGTTTACTTTCACCGCCGTTGTAGATCGGCACTTATAATTTCAATTACGAATTCAGTCGTCGAAACAGTTTTAGGTGTTAATGAGACCAGCTGGCCACTTCATTGAGATTGGTAGACTGAGAAGTAGTTCACAAGTGCAAAAAAACTCATACCCCAGTTTTTTCGGCCCTGTGATTAATTCCATTACATATTAATAACGTATAAAAAAAAACAAGTAAAACATCCAATAAACCGCAAGGCGTCGCTCTACTGCGCATCATATCTTTGCTATTTCAAATATTTACAAGCACACGCACGTCAAAATACAAATGATTCATTTGAATTACCTAACTAATGGAGATTATGCGTTCGCTCACGTAATATTGATGGCAATCTCGACATTACTAGCACTGTTGTGTGACTCTACACAATATAAGTTGCATTGTAATACAATGTAATACAATTGTATATTGTAGTTTGTGCGTCTATCAAAAATTTTTTTCGAAAAATCTTGTATTGTGGATTGACATTTTCAACTAGCCGCTCAATCCCCTAGCGGTCTCATGATACCGCGGCCATTTTACTCTAGTTGAATAAAAATTCAGTTAGTACATAGATATTCATTTATAATCTACATTCAAAGTGCGTCATTGTCGAGTGTTCGTTGTTGTAAATTGTTGCGTTGATTTTTGGATTTTTCGAAGTTAAGAACAGTTTTTATATTATAAAAGATTTTGTGTGAATATAGTTTATCTTTTTACGTAAATAATTTCGAGTAATATATAGAAATAATAGTAATTTTCACGCTACCGACATCCGCTTGGTATGTAGCTATCAAAATACAATAAAATATTTCTGTAATGATTAATCCATTGAACAACTGACTTTTGTTTGAACTATAAAATAGATAATTTTGTATAGATTCTATAATGACCAACTTCTTTTAGAAAAGTAGTTTATAAATATAAGTTTTTATGGCATGCGTCCGTCAAATCCCACAGTCACAAACAAAAGTCAGTTACTCTATAAATTTTTATTTTTAATCGAGATCCAGAAACCCCCGTGTGAAGCCGGAGCAGCATTCTAATAATAAAATAATAGTCTTATAAAAAAACTAAATGATCGTTAAAACTAGAAGTATAAATATAGATTTTTCTACATTTAATTACATAATATTATCTGTTTCATTCTATAATGGTTCATCACTAATACTTCGTATAAATATGAAGATGAAGATGATTCATATGAATAAATATAAGATTTACTTTAAAACAAACACTCGAGCAGCGCACGGCAACCGGTGAACAGAATCTTTGTATCAAATATATAAAAGGCGTACCCAAAATAGTAAAAAAGACGTCAAAAAACCTCCATCAACAGCATTCATAAACAACATCATTAAGAATGTAAAGTCCAATATGTACCAAACTAGAGATTGCAAATATACTGATATAATAACTAATAAAAATTCACTTAAGTGTCTTTATGCCAATACTCGTAGTATTGTCAGGCCTGGTAAATTCGATGAACTTGCGTGTGTTATACAGTCATTTCCTTATCAAATACATATTATTATACTTACCGAAATATGGCTGAAATCAGAGGAGGAGGCTAAAAGATTCCAGCTAACGGACTACACTCACTACTTTAATATCAGATATAATAGCAGAGGCGGTGGTGTATCAATTTTTGCTCATAATTCACTTAAGCACAATTTAATAGAAGAAAGCTCACATTGCGAAAACTATTTTCTCTGGGTTCACACATCACTAGACATAGGTGCCGTCTACAAACCAGAACGCACTAACAACAAAAATTCCTTGGAATAATTCTCAGCACAGTTAGAACAGAGAAGAAGAGGCTTGGTATTTGTAGATTTCAATATGGATCTCCTAAGCTCTGAAGGATCAGTCGTTGAATATAAAGAAACAAAGTCGTTGAAAGTAAAAGAATGCGGTTACCATCTCTTAAACAAAATAGATACACGCTACAGTACTCGTGAAACAAGCAAAACCAATACATTAATAGACCATATCTGCACAAATCTAAAAAAATCTCTTTCACTTAGCCGTCATAGAATTCAATATGTCTGATCATAAGCAAATATATTTTGAAATTATAAATTGTACTGCCTGAACCTATAAAATCAACTGTGTATCAAGCAATTGACTATGTAAATTTATACAAAACTGTGGAAAAAGTAAATAGTTATAATAACTCGAACTTGGACTATAATGTTTTCGAACAAAATCTTATATCCTCTATACAAAAAAAATAAAATTACAAAAACATAAAAAGAATAATCTGCTGAAACAAGACTGGATACAAAACGATATTACGAGTATTAAAGCAATATAAAAAAGAAATACGTTAAGGCAAAAATTCATAAAAAATCCCTCAAACAAAGAAATAGAAGAGGAATTTTTAAAAGAAAAACAATATTTAGTACGCAATATACAAAAAACAAAAAATTTGTACTACCACAAATTATTTATGAATTGCGAAAACAAATCAGCAAAAAATATGGACCTTAATAAATAAATTTTCGTACGACAAAATAAAGGAAACTACGTCTAAAGCTAAACTCCAGACAGAAACTACCGTTTTGACAGATCCTTTAGAAATATGTGAACATTTTAACCAGTACTTTTCAACCATCGGTGAATCCTTGGCAAGTGAAATACCGTCTTCCTTTCATCACGATAATATCTTCACTGCTGATAAACACACGGTGCTATCGGAAGACCAGATGTTGTCACAACTGAACCCTACAGAGGAAGTCCTCAAAATCATTAACACCATAAGTCTTAACACAGCGTAAGGTATAGATGGAATCAATACTAAATCTGTCCAGTGTGTTAAAAACCTTGCCAATTGCCCCAGCACTTACAAAATGTATAAATAAATGTTTGCAATCAGGTATCTTCCCATGTAGTCTGAAAATAGCCAAAGTCACTCCAATCTTTAAATCTGGAAATAGATCCAACCCTAGTAACTATCGACCTATATCAGTTCTTCCTGTGATCTCAAAGGTATTTGAGAAAATCTTATACAACCGTCTACAAACATTTTTAGAATCAAACAATTTCTTATATGACAAACAGTATGGCTTTAGGCGAAAATCAAACACTATCAGCAACCATAGACTACTAAAAAAATAAAAATATAAATTTCTTTGCAACTTTCCGCTAAACATATAAAATGATGTGTCTTACCTGGATTGAAGCGCACCTCCCGCCCTCCCTCAATTGCATACACTAACTCCGTCACCACTAGACCAAGCACCACTACTCTCAACGCCACTATTCCAGGCAAGACACACCATCGACGATAATACGACACGTGTTTCGCCTCTACACGAGGCATCATCAGGTAATATAGACTCTACGCTACCGCTAAGCTAGCGGTCAGCCGCCGTAATTATTATAATGGATTTCCGCAAAGTAACGCCTGATTCTATCAACCATAGACCTTACTACAAAAATAAAACTTAATATTGATCAAAAACGATGAACATGGACAAAACAAAGATCATGTTTAATGTCCATGTCACACCTATGCCGGTAGTTGTTGGGAGCACTATGCTCGAAGTTGTTGACGAGTACGTTTACCTGGGACAAATAGTCCGAGTAGATAAGTCCAACTTCGACCGAGAGGTCAATCGACGGATTCAACTCGGCTGGGCAGCGTTCGGGAAATTACGACACATCTTCACGTCAGGTATACCTCAATCTCTGAAAACTAAAGTGTACAACCAGTGTTGCCAGTGATGACTTACGGATCAGAGACGTGGTCCTTCACCGCTGGCCGTATGAGGACGCTCAAGGTCGCTCAGCGAGCTATGGAGAGGGCTATGCTCGGAGTTTCTCTGCGTGATAGACTCAGAAATGAGGATATCCGCAGTAGAACCAGAGTGACCGACATAGCCGAACGGATTAGTAAGCTGAAGTGGCAATGGGCCGGCCATATAGCTCGAAGAACCGATAACCGATGGGGAAGAAAGGTTCTCGAGTGGCAGCCTCGTACCGGTAGGCGTAGTGTAGGGCGACCCCCCACTAGATGGAGTGACGACCTGGTAAGACATGCAGGAAGTCGATGGATGCAGGTGGCTCAGGACCATGCTTTGTGGCGTTGCTTGGGGGAGGCCTATGTTCAGCAGTGGACTTGTGAAGGGCTGTAATGATGATGATGATGATGATGATGTATCTCAAGCCACTTCTTGTAAATTGTTGAGCGTAGTTCAACTATATATCTGTGATTGTATCTCTCTTTCTCTGACGCTGTGACTGTTTTTAACTGTATCTATTTGTAATGTAACCCCAACTTCTGTGTTTCTTCAGAAATTGTTATAACTTATAAATTTTTATGTTCTCATGATTAGTGAATTTTTGTATTCCTAATGAGAATAAAGTTCTTAAACCACATTTATTTATATGAATCATCAGTGCGTAGTAAACATTACGTCTTAGGTTACTGATTTGCCTTGCTAATGAAGGTGCCGTTTAAATTAAACAGTTCAAGATTTTGTTACAAAATTAAAATGTCTAACATGACTATATAGATAAGAGAAAACGTTATAAAAGGCTGACTTCGCACCAGAATGTAAGTTAACTGTTGTTTTATCGCACTTTAGTTTTAATTTTTTCGATTTTTACAAGGTTTTGTATAACTGGATTTCTTGATATGGTCATGTGGAAAGAATGAATGAGGAAAGAGTGGAAGAAAATTTATGTTGCAGAAGTGAATTGCAGAGTCGGAAAGGGGCGCCCTAGGCGAAAATTTATCGACCAAATTAGCGATTTATTAAAAAAGGGCCAAATTAGGAGTACCCTTAACCGACGAGCATGTATGCGTATATGGATGTGAAGGAGGCGAGAGAGATGTGTCAGGATCGTGCCAAATGGAAGTCTGTAGTCTCTGCCTACCCCTCTGGGTGACTGGCGTGAGTGTTTATTTTCTTGATAAGTAGGTCCGGTTTAATATTTGTAATAAAGTTTTGAAGTACTTACTGACAGATTGAGCTGAAATTAGGCAATGAATGGGTCAGAATAGAATGGAATAAA
This sequence comes from Parnassius apollo, assembly GCA_907164705.1. Lineage (NCBI taxonomy): Eukaryota > Metazoa > Arthropoda > Insecta > Lepidoptera > Papilionidae > Parnassius > Parnassius apollo. The sequence goes on from CAJQZP010001037.1 coordinate 1,462,291, forward strand.
ATTTTTTTTATTAAATATAAGTTATATGTAATTCTTATTGAAAGTCACTTTTTGCTCTTACCACTTGCCGCATACTTATTTAACTTGGATGATAATGCAATACTATCATTGTAACATGGCGTCGATTTAAAGATGGACCCAGGTGTTGGTTCTAACAACGACTATAAAAAGTTTTTTACATAGATTTTATGTAATATTATTATTTTATGTAATATTATTATTTTATGTAATATTATCTTATATATAAAAACCAATTTCTGTCCGTCAGTCTCGCTCCAACTCTAAAACGAAAGATTTTGATGATTTTTTGTGAGTATGTAAGTGGGTTTCTCGATGGTTTAAAACTACGAATCGATATTTATATATTCGTATTAAAAGACCACAGGCATACAGCCTTTTAATATACCGTTGCCAAAATTGATATGATATATTTATATACATGAAGTTCGTATAACGTATACTTAAATCGAAAGAAATCATTGAAATTATTAGAATAGATAAACTTAAAATGGTCGTTGACTCACCTGCCTTACAACCAGTCATTATGCAGAGAGCTGCGATCAGCAGAAGAATAAACCTAGGCGACGCCATGTCGCCTTCACACCTGTAACAAAGTAAATGCCGTTTAAAAAAATAAAGAGCTATGGTTATTTATAGGTATTTATTTATAGTATAAAGTTCTTCAAAATTTTTGCAAAATCTGGACTAAGGATAAAATATTTACAAAATAGTAAACATTGACAACATTTAAAAAAATTGGTTGACCCTGCAGGCCATCTCTGGAACTTCCCGCTAAATTCAAATGCAAAGCGCTTTAAGTTTTGACCAAATTATGACGTTGAATATGAAAATCGGAGTAATTTTAAAAAATCTATTTATTCAAAATTTTTTGTTAACGATATCTCACAAACGAATCAACCGATTTTGACCGGACCGGTGGAGATCGACGTGGTTTTTCAAGGTTAAAAGCTGATTAGTTTTTGGAATCGATCGGTAAAGCCGTTTAAAAGTTATTCTAAAATAGCAGTTTTTTAAAAAAATTATCTTTGAGATTTCTCAAAATCTACCGGTCCGAATTAGTTAAAATTCATAGGAAATCTAAGTTTGATGAAATATTCAAAAGTTTCACACACACACTGTCCTGTGTCCTGTGACCTCAAAACATCAAGATTTGATGAAAACTCAATTTTCGAAAAACGGGGTAAAAACAATAACTTCTCGATTTTGAAACTTGAACTTGAACACTTTCAATTTTCTTAGCGGGAAGTTAAACAAACATTTAAAAGAATCTACAATAAAGTGTTGATAGTTTCTTTTCTGCCTAGAAATTCGTCTGGGTTGTTACCACCTACCATTAATCATCACCAAGTTCTTAGCGGGAAGTTAAACAAACATTTAAAAGAACCTACAATAAAGTGTTGACAGTTTCTTTTCTGCCTAGAAATTCGTCTGGGTTGTTACCACCTACCATTAATCATCACCAAGTAGCAATGCCTCATCTGCTGTGCACCACTCTGAAGCCAGTATTGTATGTGTTATACACACAGACAGTCGAATATTCCAGCTTTGGCCTCAGAAGTGACAACGCATCGTTCGTTGCTTCAAGATGCTTGCAGTTAAGTGCAGAGCCGTTGCAATTTAAGTTAATTGCAGAATATAAGGCATTCTATCTTAGTCTTCATCATCACTTACCACCAGGTGGACTATAAATGCGTTTGACACTTCAGTTTTATCAAAAGATATAGAATGTCTGAGAAAAATATCAGTAATCGATCCTTATTATAGTAATCATCGCCGTTACTTTACGCTTGTTGCCTTTTTTGAGTACGGAGCACTAATAAAAAAACACAGACGAATTGAATTGAACAACCTCCTCCATTTTTAAGTCGGTTCAAAATCCGAATAACTTTTTAAATATATGAATTCAAAAACTGTAATATAAATATACGTAAGAAATGGGAAAAAGTGCGTTAAATTTGTTACGCATCCGTCTACCCTTAAAAGCAAATATACGAGACCAAAAAAAGACTTGTATGGCAATGCGCAGGCGCATCGCATAGCTTCAGGACATTGACCCTCATCCCGCTAGTCATCGCCTAGATCAGGCTGGACCTGATGCAACTCGATTCTTTGCAATTGTTTTCTTTTATAACTTATTGTGTCTTGTAATGGAATACATGATTATTCATAGCGGTTAAATAATTGGACTTGCTCAATGTAATATGGATCGAGTTTTTAAGCTCGATAAATAATTCATTGTATGATATTATTTAAGAAAATGCTAATTTAGAAGTTTACATCGAAACTATATCCATAATTCAGACAAGGTTGACTTACTGTTACCGTCACAACCTAATAAAGTCCACAGCTGAACATAGGCCTCCCCCATAGATTGCCATATTTGCCATAGTTGCCACGCTTGGCAAATGGGTTGGCAACTGCAGTTTTTTTTATTTTTAATCGTTATAAAGAAGACGCTGCTGCTTATCTCCAGATTTGTTTTCTCTGTCGCCTCTTAAGACACCCACAGGATGTAATGAGGGTAGTTGATATTATTGGTGGTTATTATCTTTACATATAAATAAAATTGAAGTATCTGTCTTTGAAACTAAAATAACTGGCTTCTAGTAAGCTTAGGGGGTCATTTATACTATTATACTATTAAGACTATACTATTAAGACATATATAACCATTTTTTTAATTCTGTCTGTCTGTCCGTCCGGGCTAATTTTCGGAATTACAAAGAGACAGAGAGCATATTTTGTTATACATATTATTATGCAGTATTTATGAGAATAACAGATGAAAATCAGAACATCCGACAATCGGAACAAAAATTCTCAGCGCTAAAAGCTTATCTTAATTAGAGCGAGCTTGACGAAAGGAGCACGCGGCGGTCAACAACCGAAACACAAACAATAATTTAATAACACTTTAGAAAGTACAATTGCTCCAATACCCAATAATTGACAGCTACGCTCAAAACCTCATTCCATCACTTTCCAATTGGTGCTAATGGCACCGAACAAGACCGATCAGTGACCCCACTCGACGCCGGCCGATGTCCCATATATCTGACGAGAACAAATGTCCTCCAATAAGGGGACCGTGTCAGGTAATTCGGCGGGACGGTGACCGGTGGTAATTTTTCAATCGTGATCTCAATTGAATAATCAATCTTGACTCTGTTCGGTATCCCGGCGCCGTCTTCCGTGTGAAAGTGCCGCGTGAAAGACTACTAATTTAAAATTGTTAATATCAAATTAATTTAAATTGTTAATATCAGATTCATTTTCGCATAACCTCCATTTAAGATGTCTTAGACACCTCGCAACGTGGTAAAACAATGTTGCATATATTATCACAGTTGTAGCAAGTTGTAGTGTTGTAGTTGTATAGTTGTAGAAAGATGTTATTATACTTAATGATTTCTTATATTTCGTGGACACTACTCATTGAATGAAACTACATTTTACGGGTTATTCATTTTTATATTTAAATTTTATAAAACGTAAAATCAGTCGCGATAAAATCCGCAATACAATAGTTTTATCATACTGTATAAAATGTAAAGGAAATTGATTGATTTTGAATATTGAAAGTCTTTACGAACAAAGTAACGCCCGAATATGTATAAACATGATTACAACTTTACAAAACATTTAATGCATATTCAAATTCACTTAAGCGATCACGCATTCACAAATATAAAGACTAAAGTTTTATTATTTCATTACATATGTATAAATTGATGTGAATTACACTCATAGACTACATTTTATTATCTTAATAATCGACATTTCACTTTCTATTTTTTACCTGTTCAACATTATTCGGAGTAAGAGATATCGATTATATTGGTCCTGCGAGCCGGATCACTGGCAGAAACCATTCGTAATAAATTGCTAGTATAGTTTGGTAATAACATCAACACATACAACACTCAATAATCATTCACTTTTTATTCCACACATTCAGCAATTACATAATTGATGAATAAGATTCATTATAATTGCTAATTCACCTTTATTTGACACCTGCAGTAAACTTCAAACAAAAAAGCTACAGATGCGTTGTCATGCCCTAAAGACAAAAATGAACTGCCGGCTATTATACTGACTCTCTTTAGCCTTCAGACCAGAATACAGCAGTGTAACTATTGCTATTTAGCGGCTGTCACTCCTAAGGCCTAATACCCTGTCCGTAATTATAGCGGCTCCCTACTCCTTTTTTATACGATAGGGTGACAAACGAGCACACAATCCACCTGATGGTAAGCGGTTCCTATGGCCTATAGAGCCACCTACATCTATCCTCGATTACGAATCAAAATGCAGATGCGTTGTCACCCGTGAGGACTAAGATGAAATGCCTCATTTTCAGTAAAAAGAGTCTCCGGTTCTCTTCACTCACCATACGGAACACAGTAGCATTAATCTACAATTTGCGCTTGTATTCTGTGAGAGCGTGGCCCTTCCCCGACTGAGCCGACCCATTCGTGCTACAACTATACTACTAATATTACAGCAGCATGGCTCTACCACGTATAAAAATCTTCAGACCGGAATACAACAATGTAGCACTGCCTATTGGCAGAAGTAGGTAGGAGTGTAGTACCTATCCAGTAGGACTGTTAGATAAAAAAGGAGTCCTAACCCCAGTTAATATAATAAAAGGCCCTGCCGTGGGACATTTACCGCCTGTTTCTTTCCTTCTTACAATTGTCTATTTATTTTTCAAATTAATACAAAGACAAATGTTTAATATGTGTCAATGGTGGTGCATGTAATCGAATAGCTCTGATCTCATACAACAGACTGTATTGTTTGCTATAGCCCTCTACATGCAACATTAACATGCGGAATGTTAAACCCATCTCCCACGATGTAGTGATACAATCGATAAACGTAAGAAATAATCGAGTTACCGTAACTATTACGCCTATCACTGCTGAACATAAGCCTCCACTATAAAGTGCTTCATAGGGGGGGGATATATTTTTATAGAATAAGAGTGACAAACGAGCCTACAGTTCAACTGATTGTATGTGGATGCTGTGCTTCATAGACATTTACATCTATCATCGATTAAAAATCAAAATACAGATGCGCTATCACCCCTGAGGACTAATATGGTATGCATCGTTTCCAGTAAAAAAGGTCTCCGGTTCTCTACACTCACCATACAATACACAACAGCATCGAGTTGTCACACTGGTATTCTGTAAGAGCGTGGTCTTTGCCCTGGTCGGGCTAACCCATTCGTACTACAAGCGCAACATAACCGCATATGTTACGCGTGGTTCTATCATAAAACCTTTCCATACTTACCACGCTTAACACGGGGGTTGGCAACTGCAATTTGTTATTTTTTTAGTTACTATCAGGATGTCGCTACTTTCTGGTTTGTTTTCCTCCGACGCCTCTAAAGACGTGAAGTGACATCATAAGAGAAACGCACGTTTACTTAATTTTTAGTTTTTAACTTACACAGGGTCAGAAAACTTAAGGAAATCATCAAGTGTACAGCCGTGCAAAAACACGGACCACAAAGCGCAAAGCAATCAGACTTTCGAAATTGAAAAATGATAAAAAAACAATCGAGAGCATACTCGACACGCTGCGATTGGGCACGGTGGCGCCAAAACCGCTAACTCCATGTATATTCATTTCAAAGGCTTATTGGGTCGACGAACGCCCGTTCATAATTTCGCCGGTTTTGGATGAAATTTACGTTCAGGAATTTTTTCACTAAAAAGAGCAGCGCTATTAACGACGCTTCAGTAGCAATTAATATTAGACTTTATAATTCTATTTCGTTTTGAAAATCGAAATGAGCAAATCGAGCTCCAGAATGTAATGAGCAAATTTTATACGTGGTAGAGCCACGCTGCAGCTTCTTAATGGTTGCAGCACGAAAGGATCACGCTCTTACAGAATTTCGGTGTACAAAACAAGCAGCTTAATGATGCTGTGTTTCTTACTATTTGTGTAGAGAATCGGAGAGCCTTTTTACTGAAAAACGAGGCATTCCATCTTAGACCTCAGGGGTGACAACGCATCTGCATTTTGATTCTTAATTGAGGATAAATGTAGATATATATTATTATGGTCGTTTGTCAACTATGTGTGTCTATGAAGGTGACCTATGCTCACCAGTGGACAGCGGTGCTTCTGAAAGTGGGTGGAAAACCAATATTTGAAGCCCTTCAGAAGCTTTTTAATTCCGTCCTCCATGATGGCACTACTCCGGAGGCGTGGAGCAGAAGTGCGGTGGTCTTGTTCTTCAAGAAAGGAGACAACGCTCTCTTGAAGAACTACAGACCGATTTCACTTCTGTGCCGCGTCTACGTGCTGTTTTCGAGAATCATTACGGATCAATGTATGTCAAGTCTGGTTTGATATTCTTAAGTATAACGTCATAATTCTTGTTCTTCATCATCATCATCATCATCATCATCATTACAGCTTTTCACAAGTCCACTACTAAACATAGGCCTCATCCAAAGAATGCCACAAAGTACGGTCCTGAGCCACCTGCATCCATCGACTTCCTGCATGTTTTACCAGGTCGTCACTTCATTTAGTGGGGAGATGCCCTTTACTTCGTCTACCAGTACGAGGTTGCCACTTCCTTCCCCATTGGTTGGCGGTGCTTCGACCTATATGGCCGGCCCATTGCTACTTCAGCTTACTAATTCGTTGACTATGTCCGTTACCCTGATTTTACTGCAGATATCCTCATTTATTACGCAGAGAAACTCCAAGCATAGCCCTCTCCATGCTTTCCTAGGGATCTTGAGCTTCCTTAAACGGCCAGCAGTGAAGATCCACATTCACAAGGCCATGTCACATTCTGAATTAAAAATTCATAAAAGGTACTTCGAGAGAGCCCTTGTAAACGTGATGTAAGCAAAGTAAATAACCGTTGTGTCTTCATGTTCGATTTGGGGTCAAATATTGACAGCGCTGGATCAGCCGCGAGCCGCAAACAACCTGCGTTTTGTTTATTCAGCCGTATGGGAACGACGTGACGTCTGTTGCTACATATCAATTATTGTAGTCATGATTAAACCTAATGATTATTTACTCTTTGGTCATGACAGGTGAACAATATGTTTTTTTTATCGTTACCCTACTATTGGATTTTCTCCTGCATCGTACAGGCAGGTTACATACATGAATTTTTCAAGGACAAACATCCACACCTAGAACAATTATTTGCATGGTCTGCAAATACTTGTTCCGTGCGGGATTCGAACCCGCGGCCCTCAGCACCGCAACTCCTTGCTAAGTCACTGCGCTACAGAGCTGTCAAATATTAAACGGAACTGTCAGCCTGCACCCATTTTTGTTGACATAACGCGCATTAGAACCCAGCGGTTTGCAAGCCATAGCCTTCCCATATTGAGCTCGGAGGCGTCCATTGCGCAGGTGGAGTTAGAAACGGAGAAAGACGCGCCCTACCAGAGAAGGCAAAGAAGAAAGAAAAGCCGAAAAAGCAATGCCGTGGGGCTGCTGGCACTGATAGGTCCGCGGATGTTTGCGAAAGAATTTTCGAGACTCTGCCAATCAAGTGAGCCATCTAGTACCGAGTAACGAAACGTTACACACAATTGCATTTCGTTACTCGCCGTTGTTCCGTGTATTGAAACATTTGCTTATTCGGTGAATTTAAAAACGTAAGTCACAAAGAGCGATGTTTGTTTATTAAGTAAAGTATCATATGGAAATTTGTCGTCCAAGTTTTTTTTACTGTTTATTTAAGATTTGTAAAGAGAACAGAAACTAGGTAAGAAAGTTTTTTTAAAAAATTATAAATAGGTATGTTTTCAACAAATTATAAATGTTGCGACGCGACGCCGCAACGTCTAACTGTACGCGTACGCAATACGACTTGATTCTATGCACTAACGAGTAACGTAACGAGTACTAATTGTTATAGTAACGAATACATACGGGTACGCTTTTTTAGTTACTTTTACACCTCTATACACAACCCGTCCTTGCCCCCGCGAGGCGGGTATGCGTAGGCATTTCCTCCAGGTGTAAAAAAGTCAGTGCGCTTTAACGTCTTCGGCTGCATCACCAGTCGGTCTCCAGTCAAGAATTGGCTTACAAAAGTTAAACATAACATAAACACTCACGCCTGTCACCCAGAGGGGTAGGCAGAGACTACGGACTTCCATTTGGCACGATCCTGACATACCTCTTTCGCCTCCTTTACATCCATATATCTACGCATACATGTTCGTCGGTTAAGGGTACTTCTAACGTGGCCCATTTTCAAAATATCGCCAATTTGGTCGATAAACTTTTTCCTAGGGCGTCCCTTCCCGACTCGGCCGTTCACATCTGCCATATCAATTTGCTTTGTCACTCTTTCCTCATTCATTCTTTCTACATGACCAAACCACCGAAGCATTCCTTGCTTAATCCTGGTCACAACATCATCTTGCATACCAAATTTAACTATTATCACGCAATTTCTCACCCTGTCATTCAAATTCAACCCTGGCATATTCCTTAAAGACCGCATTTCTACAGCATTTATTCTACTTTCGTGCTTCTCCCTCCCTAAAACCCTCAAAAACATTTCAAATGACATTAAACTCACATATAACAACTCGATAATTGAAGAAGTCGTTTCCACGACATTTCTAGGAATAATATTTGATAAATTTTGTAGTTGGAAGCCTCATATAGAAAGCCTTTGTACTAAAATAGATCGTTTCGTTTTTGCATTGCGTAGACTAAGAAATATTGTATCGGAAAGAGCTGCACTGATGGCATATCATGGATATATCTCATCCATACTACGATATGGTGTTATACTCTGGGGGTATTCGGTGGATTCGGATAAAGCATTTAAAGCACAAAAACGCTGCATAAGAGCTCTTTGTGGTGTTGGTCCTTTAGTGAGTTGCAAACCTTTGTTCAAAACTAAAAAGATCCTGCCTTTGCCTTCATTATACATATTTGAAATGTGCATATTTGTTCATAAGCATCCACATTTATTTCAACGTAAGTGTGATGTGAGTGAAAGTAAGGGTAGATACAAGAATAGGTTATATGCGCCAGCAAATCGTCTAAAAGTTACAAAAAGAAATGCTTCTGCAATGTCGATTAGAATTTATAATAATTTACCTGATAATTTAAAGCGTAAAAGTTTATTGTCATTTAAGAAATCTGTTTTGGCATTGTTGCTCCGTAAATGTTATTATTCTGTAGAAGAGTTCTTAAACGACAACGACCTACATACGAGTAATAATGAATGATAATTTTAGAATAGGATTAATTACGTAATTACGAGATTCTGATATTTAAAAAAAAATAATGTTTTTGATATTATTTTATATAAAATTTGACTTATGTATCTAATTAATTAATAAATTTGATGTAAAAATAGAAAGATATTAATGACAATTGGATATGTAACATTATATAATTATTGACGTAAGAATAATAATTAATATATGACATTGACGTATAATAATAATCTTACTTGATATAATAATACTTACTTATATTTATTCTGACACTGTGGCATAATAAATTAATTATCAAATCAAGTAAATAATATTAAATAATTTTATATTTTGTTAAATTAATATATGTTGTTAAATTCGATAAGTATTGTTGTTTAGGTTACTTGACCATTAATATTTGCACACCACTAAGGTAGAATATGTGGAACGAATTATACTCAAACACCATTGTACAACCATATTCTTGCAAATAAAGATTATTATTATTATTATTATTATTCTTCTGCCACACCCAGCTTTCACTACCATACATTAAAGTAGGGACTAATACGTGCCTTTTTTGACACATTCTGGTTCTTCATAATAGAGTGTAGTGCCCCATTCACTCTATTCACTGCATTTACTCGTCGTTCTATATCCCTATCATATCTACCACCCCTGCTAAATATACATCCCAAATACACAAACTCATCCACTTGTTCAATTAACTCTCCTTCTATTCTTATTTCACATACCGTTTTGCTTTCTTCTCTTTCAAAAACCATTACTTTCGTCTTACTTACGTTCACTTTCATTCCCCTTTCTTTTAATTCCCAGTTCATTAATGTAACCATCATTTGCAACTCAGCCGCCGATGACGCAAATATGACTTCATCATCGGCATACAAAAGGCATTTGACGGTTAACTCGCTCATTCTTAACCCACATTCTTCATCTTTCAAAGTTTGCAAACACCTGTCCATAAACAGGTTGAACAGCCAAGGGGAAGCTACACAGCCCTGTCTGACACCTTTTTGGATGCCAAACCAGTCCGAGTAGACCCCATTGATCCTGACACAAGCACTAGAGTCCCTATAAAGAGACTTTAATGCCTGTATCAAACCAGCGCTCAACCCATATGAGTTCAGTGTTTGCCATAACACATTCCTGTCCACCTGTCATAAGCCTTTTCCAAGTCCATGAACGCACAAAAAACTTTCTGGTTTTTGGCCAAAAACTTCTCTGCAGTCATGCGCATGGAAAAGACTTGATCTGTACACCCCATTCCCTTTCTAAAACCCGCTTGCACATCCCAAATTTTTTCCATCAGTTTTTTTCATAACTCTTTCAATTAACACCTTAGCATACAGTTTACCCACAATACTAATCAAGCTGATACATCGGTAGTTTTTGCAGTCCTGCTGTGACCCTTTTCCTTTATATATTGGTACTATAACTGCTTTACACCAGTCATCCGGTACCCGTTTTAACTCCCAACATAAATTAAACAAGGTGTACAGCAGGCCTGCCACCACTCCCTCTCCAGCCCTTAGCATCTCGAGTGATACTCTATCATATCCAGCTGCCTTACCTGCTTTCATGCTTTTCATTACTTTCATTATTTCATCTACACTTATCTCCATACCCCTATCCACTTCTTTCGGAATTTCTAGTTCATTTAATTCAGACGACTCTTCACTCATAAACACGCTTTCAAAGTATTCCTTCCATCTGTTTAAATTCGAAACTTCATCATTCAGAATACATCCATTCTCGTCTGGATAAATTAACTCACTGATGACTCTGTGGTCGAAATATAAATATTATATTTCTACACACCAAAAAGGTCCGGAGTGAATTCTGAATGAAATTCCTCGCGTCTTCTTCTGAAAAGGGGACTACAACTGTGGGGCCAGCTAGTATTGAACTTGAAAAACTTATTCTATACTATCGTACTCACCATTAGGTGAACGGTTAGCGCTTCGGAGCTAAGAGGCTCTAATATTAAATAAAAAAACACAACACAACAAAAGCAATCCTGTGTAGTTCATTACAATTCGAGTCAACAAAGTTATAAATTAAATCAAGTATGAAAATAAATGTCGACAGATATGATTTCTGTATCTGAAAATGCTTCAACGAGATGATTGCTTGGTGCATTTTTATGATATTGTATGCAATAATAACATTAATAATGATTGCTCTGAACACTTACAATGATGGGTTACACTGTATTTTATTGGACAACAGTCTCTATTTTTTTACAACGGAGTTTTTATGTAATATGGATTAGAAAAGAGCATACAGTCCTACTGCTGGTGAGTGGATACTGCGACCCAGACACATCGTATATCTTATCGTCGATTAAGAATTAAAATGTTAATACGTTGTCGCATGACTAAATTAGAATTCCTCGTTAATAGTAAAAAGGGTTTCAGATCCTCTACACTGATCATACGAAACACAGCTGCAATTTGCTGATATTTTCTGAGAGCGCGGTAAGAAGTCATGCGTATGTTTAGCGTTTGGTTAAGGGCCGCGGTTTCGAATCCCGCAAGGAACAAGTTTTGTATGGCCCACAACTAGTTGTTTCGGTTGTGGATGTTTGTCCATATGGACTTTATAAATGTAAAATGATCTTCTTCCTCCCTTCACGATACAGGGGAAATCCTAGTGAGATAAGGTTTATAAGAAATTTAAAAAAAATAAGTAAAAGCTTGTTGATGATAAAAACAGACAGACTCCTAAACGTGGCAAAGTCATACAGTAGCTATATTATTGTTGTAGCACGAATGGGTCGGCTGAACCGGGGTAGGACGCTCTCACAGAATACCAGCGCAAAATTGCTGCAGTGTTTCGTATGGTGAGTGTAGAGATCCGGACATTTTACTTGAAACGAGGCATTACTTAGTCCTAAGGGGTGACAATGCATCTGCATTTTGATTCGTAATCGAGGAAAAAAAAATGTAGATGTCTACGAGCCATAGTATTCATTTACCATCAGCACTGTCTGTTGTCTGTTAAGGAATGCTACCAACTTTAAAATCACGTTACTAACAACTGGGTTTAATATACTACAACTGTTTTATTTCAGCATTGAATAAAATTAAGTCGTACAATTCACTTGCCGCTTCTAACGGACTAATGAAATGACTTCATTTGCGCAGCGTCGCCGCGTAATCAAGCGGTTCGGTTTACTTTCATTCGCTAACTACAGTATTTGCGGTTAATGTGACGAACTTCTACAGTCTTACTCGTTGACATCGACGTCAAAGACAATCTTGTTGCTCTCTCTATTTTTATTAAATGACAGTAGAAAGAGAAAGGTATAAAGAAAATTAAAACGGAATTTAAGTAAGCAACATCGCATTGCTACAAAATTTTAACCTCGTCAGTACCCTGCTCCGATTTACGTGGTTCAAGCATGAGAAATATGAAGGAAGATGTATCCAAAACTACCTATCCCAAATCTCATCACCAAAACCGATGATAGGACAGAATTGTTTGTGAGTATCCAGTGTTGCTGTGTTGAATATCTTTTGTATGAATAGTATTTGTCTAGCGGACTCCAGTTTTCAATGGATTTAAAATAAGATAAAGAGAAAAAATAGTTTGTATATGCTCACGGATATAGGTAGGCACTTTATACTGCTATTGAAATTTTTTGTTAGATTATATCTGGTACTCTGAAGCTTAGACTTATTATTGGATACAAAAAAGTGCTGGTATACGAGAAGAATAATATAAGATCGTACACGAAAAGTCTCTATTCCCGCGCACAACTAAGGTGTTTTACTATTTAAACTTGATTGAAACATTATGGCAGCGGATTGCACCGTGGACCGTGGTCACAAATAGTCGGTAAATATAAAACAATTTAGAAAAGTTTATAGGCTTAGCTGGTTGAGTTTGCGAGTATCAAAGTATGAAACATAAATGGCTCATCTTATAAATAAGTAGACTTGAAAAAAAATACCGCTACCCATTCCTAACACACTTTACAATAAACCTCGACAAACTCACCGATATTTTTTGATCATCATTTTTCAGCAAAGTGATTCTATAAGGAACCCGTTAATCCTTTTAAGTAACGGAACTGTAAAAATTTATTGTCGGCACAAGACGTAGATATATATTATACAAAGTAATGTGTTTATTTGGGGAAGATGAACTTATATATTAAATATTTAGAATGAGTTTTTAGTAAAAAAAATTTAGGAAATACATATATAATACTTGAAGGTCATATACGATCGATTGGAGTTCATTTATAATTCAGTGGCTCGGAGTAGGCGGCCGAGTGACATAGAATACGTTAAAAACTTAGTAAATTATCTGTGTTGAATACTACGTACTAAGTTTGAAGGTCTGTCATTAAATTCCAGATTTGTTGCCTTGCTTCACTGTAAGTAGCATATCGGATTCTCGAAGCATTTATTTAATTAGCTTTTATAATAGCTTCACTTATATGTATATATGCACGAGTGTTTGTATGAAGATCATGGATATATCCTTTATTCATTACAGTTACATTTGCCTGAATAATTTGAATATTTTCCGACATATAAAGAACTTCATGGCCATAGGCTTCATATTATCACTTATCACAGCTGTGTTGTTTTAGTTTTTTTTTTTAATTCTTTTTTTATTAGACTCAAACTTTTTATTTATTAAATAAGATGAACACAATACCTCCTTCAATTTTCTAAAGAGTTCCTAACAGTTATCGATCGGTATTATATAATTAAAATACATATTTAACGTTTCCATGTAAAATATCTAAAACAATTCACCTTATTGGTTTGATGGATTTTATTTAATTTGATGCTTGACTACCACGGCACCAAACTACATTGAGCCTTCTTCGGAAAGTTTATGTTCGTAATTCTAAATTATTCACTCATATAGAGCTGTATTAGGAAAGTTTTTTATAACAATTTTAATAAAATATTGCATGTTTTAATTAAACAAGTTATTCATAAAACTCATGGTCTATATCACAACCAAGGTCTAAATTTATGAGCGCAGGGCACGGATGGAACCGTTGTAAGGTTTGCAAGCGATGCTTAAGTTTTTTTTACTTTCTGAAAGCGAGCTCTGGTAACCCTTTGGCTAAACGCTCTTTTTAAAGTTCACATTACGCGAGCAACCTGGGTTCGATCACCGCCGATGGCAATAAAATTGTGCCGAAAACACCCAGTACGTCGAGAATCAAAGACAGGTGAACTTAAACGCGATAAAGACTGTAAAATTAGTTTCATTCAATAAGTAAAATTCGTGTAAATATACAGATAATAAGGTTCTGTCAGTAAATACTTCTCGAATAATTATCAAATAAAAAAATAAAACACCTCTATGTTATTTTCTAATAACTTAAAATAATTCAATGGTATTATTATTATAATATGTGGTATTACTAACGGTATTTACTAGGTAGTAGAACTCCTTCTTAATCTGGGATAGATCTCGACGTCTATGAACCACAGCATCCACTTATCAGCACTTATCAATATATTGCAGAAATATTATTCGGTAAATTTGTTTTTGCTAGCAACATAAATAGTATATAATAACAATATAATATATAATACAATACATACATTTTAATTTATTTAAATAAAATAAATTCACCTCACATTTTAAACAATTATAATTGCCTAACAAATCAATTTTTATATACCCTTACTACATAACAAAACTAAGTCTAAATTGAAAAAAAAACCTTTTCTTTATAGTTCATGTATTGTTATTTAACAAGATTAAAAATTATACAAATATTTAAAGTCTTATTCATGTGCTTTTTTTTTCATAAATTAGTAGATTTGATGTGAAATAGCCACAGATTGATGTAACTTCAGGGTCGAAGGAATAAATGATTATTTAAAAAAAAATGTTAATCGATGTAATATTTCGTTGTAATATTACTACAAAAATTGGTACAATATAGCATACACAACATTACAAAAAATACTTCTGCAATAATTCGGCAATATTCGTAATTTCATGCTATCTAGTAATATTCAAGCAACATTTTGTGCATCCAGGTAGACTGTGTGCTCGTATGTCACCCTTATTCTATAAGAAAAAACGTTTTGGAATAAATCTTGACGACAAAACTAGCATTATAGGTTTATCATGAGACTAATTAAGATCATGGGCAGTTTACCAAGAAATAATTTTTTTTTAAAGAAATGAAAATAATAAAACTGATTGAGGGCCTACTTACAAAGCGGAAAGTTCAGATTATGAGTCACATTATAGAGGAAATTTTGCAACCACATTGAGGCATTAACTTTTTCAGATCTGGGAATGTTCATTAATGAAGTAATCGACACAGTGTTGCCAATTACCAGCATTAAAAATTCAGAAATGGTTCGCGGGCTAACAATGGAGGGTCATAACGTAAGAATTTGGTACAGCGAGTGAGCAGTTGTTGGTACTGGTATAATTACTTTTTATCTTAATGGGGGCGCGTTGAGAATACGATTTTCGTTATCGATCGCCCGTATCATGCGCGTTTACGTTCATTAAGATGCTATGTAAATTCGTAGAAGAATGTGATTGCGAAGTTTCATTCTCATAATCGTATTTAAATACAATGAAATGAATTTTTAAAAAAATATATAATATCCTCCAGACCGAATTTTGGCCACGATGATCAGTTTCAACGAATACTAGCCATCTGTGCAGGACAGGATTAGTAGGATAGTGCCAGAGTGTGTGCACAAACAGATGCACTCTCTATTCCCTCACTTTCATAATTTAATAGGACGGAAGAAAGAGAGATCAGGCGCAGAACCAACGGCTATATGTGCTTTCCATGGCATGGGGGTAAAACACCGCCAACTTCGTGACTCCGGGCTGCTATTGAGAATTTCTTACCAAAAAAACGCTGAAAAAATACACTGATCCGGAATTTGAACCCAGAACCTTGTCAGTCGCCTCTTACGATACTCACAGAAGATAGTGGTGGTCTCAACAACTCAACTCAACTCATACGAATTCTCTTACACCGTTAGCCATACGGCAAGCTGTGAAATTAAATATTAGCACTATGGTTATATATGTGTTATATATATGTTCTTTCTTTCTTTCTTTCACTATGTAAACAGTAATGTGATAAATAATGTTTTGTTTCATGTACCGAGCACTATACTCCTTACATCCATGTACACCAGAGTAATATAGCTTAATGCTGCTGTGTTTCGTATGGTGAACGTAAAGAACCGGAGACCCTTTTTACTTGGAACGGGGCATTCCATTTTAACCTTCAGGGGTGACAACGCATCTGCATTTTGATTCTTAATTGGGGAAAAATGTAGATGTCTATGGGACTTAGCATCCACTTAATATCAGGTCGATTGTGTGCTCGTTTATCTTTCTTATTCCATAAAAAAACCTAGACAATTTACAAAGGTTTCTGCAAGTATTATTACGTTTGTTACTATTATATACTCTGTGGTATTACGCGTGAATACCTCGGCGCTAGTTGGACTCGTCGGCAAAAAAAAATAAAAAAATGGCGGTCGATCATGGCGTCGTCGCCCAACGAGGGAATGAGTCAGACTTTATTTGTTTTTATCTAATCGAGGTAATAACAACTGAGAGGCTGCGCCGCCTGATATTTTTAGACTGAGCTTGATGAGACTTTTTCGATTGATGCTTGTTTATGGCGAAAAAGTTGATTAGGTAATAAAATGATATTGTTTTTATTTAATCCTTATTTTTAAGTAAAGGTACCATATGTCAGGACAAATCCTGACATGTCAAGACATTAGGCTTGGATTTTATGACTAGCAAGATTTTTCGATTTTTCAACACAATACAGTAGGTTTTTGCAAGCGAGGAGTGTAATCTGCTACGGAGATTGATCGCGAGAGTGCACAACAAAAATAATTGATTTGTGATATGTTTCACGCTTGTTAACAAAGTTTACAACATGTCAGGACTTTTTTGTGAAAATCAGGTTATTTGTCTGGACTTTTAAATTTCCATCTGTTAACCCTATTTATGAGGCTAACATAATAACAGTAAGAGACTGTATTATAGAGTGACTCCTTTGTATTGCATTTAAATTATCATTGAGCCACAATAATTATATCACTTTTAACTAGTTGGCAGGACTACGTTACTGTCTCTTTTTTTCTGCCGTCAAATCGCAGTGATTGCACTGCTGTGTTCCGATGTGAAGGATATAGACCCAGTATAATCACAGGACGTGAGGCATCTTATTCCTCAGAAGCGACACACATGTAGCCTTCTTTTTTGAATTTGGTGGCAAATGTTCACGGACTGCAGTGGCCACTTACCATTATGTTAACTGTAACTTTGTTGGTCACTTCAGTTTTGTTAACAGAAAAATCACAAATTTAATCCCCTGAGTCTCCCGTTAGACGCAACGTGCAGTGTTTCATGTGTCATGTGCCAGTCAATCCACCAAGATAATGTGCCAGCTCACACGTCATTGCTGGTACGTAATTTTTTGGCCAAGAACAACACCGTAATCATGCCACAGCCACCGTATTCACTGGATTTAGCCCCTGTGACTTTTCCTGTTCTCGAAACTTAAGAAATTCATGAAAGGACGGTGTTTTGCAGCGATTGAGGACATTAAGACCGCATTGCTGGATGAGCTGACGGCTATACCAAAAAGTGCTTCTCAGAAGTGCTTTGAAGATTGGAAAAAGCGTTAGCACAAGTGTATTGTATCTGAGGGGGGTTATTTTGAAGGAGACAAAATAAATATTGATGAATAAATAAATATTTTTGATTAAAAATAAAAAGACACCTTGCTTTTTAATCACACCTCGTGATCACTGATCACTCTTATGGAATAAAAAAAATTCTCACACTCTTATTTATTATTGTTCTGAGTGTCGACCGCTCTATTTGTAAAAACACCCCATGAGCCACACATACACCTAAAACTGTCTCTTAACCCTTAGAATTATAGCTCAAACAACAGACAAGAAATCTGCCTGTGGGACCAGGGAGCAATATTACTATTTTCATGATATTTTAGATTAAAACATCGTAACTAAAGTTACAATGAAAGCTTTTTTTTATGAAATTGAACTTTTAATATGAAAAAATAATTGCCAAGAACAAGAGGGTATCTTTCGACGACGACATCGACGTTCTTATAAGACTCGCGGGAAGTCGATGGATGCTGGTAGCTCATGACTGTGTTTCGTGTCATGAATTGTCGAAAGTTATCTGAGACGGATGATACTACAAATTTCGTGTGAAAAAATAAACAAAAACCGAAAACATTTGTGCACAGATTACAACATTGTTATGACGATATTTAAATAATAAGATATGCTATTGTTAAAGTCGCGACACTGCGCTTCTTGTGTATTTGTTCGCTACGGTTGCCTGTGAGCAACTATAAGTGTACTATTCCGTTATCGATACTTAAATTTCCATTTGAAAGTTATTATACGAAGAATATACACATTTTTATTATTGACTTTACTGTTTTAACAAGTGATAAAATTAGATATTTTGTACAATCGACTTCAATATAAATAAAATGAGAACATCATTAATTAATTCGAAGTCAATTAAGTACGCATTATTTAAGGACAACTCATTAACTACATATCAAATCTTGATAAAATTTATATACAACCACAAGAAAATTATCAGCTTTCAGATAAAGAAAGAATTATGAAAATAGGTTCACTCAGGAAAAAGTTCTGAGGTAACACACATAAAAAAACATACAGTCGAATTGAATACCTCCTCCTTTTTGAAATTGGTAGAAAAGGAAAGTGTGTGTGTACGTCCCGTTATACTTGTATATTTACCCTTACTTAGTATGTGAACACTCTAGAACACAGTCTATATTTTTATTATACTGTGCTCTAGAAGTATTGTTTAGTCATAAACAGTCAGTCGACACGTAACATATTGGGCATCAATCGTTTTTCTAATAAA
Organism: Parnassius apollo; assembly: GCA_907164705.1. Classification (NCBI taxonomy): domain Eukaryota; kingdom Metazoa; phylum Arthropoda; class Insecta; order Lepidoptera; family Papilionidae; genus Parnassius; species Parnassius apollo. Next base: position 1,481,481 of record CAJQZP010001037.1, read on the forward strand.
ATTATGGGAACACAATTTTAAAGTTTAATTTCATATGTTGAATACACACCTAATTTAAAGAAATATTCTTATAGCATTCTCTACCAGCAAACTGATTTACAAATATGATATAAAAAGAATTTAAGTAACCCATTGTTTTACTATTAGCTATACTTCCCACTAGTTGTAGTCTAAATGTGAGATTGCCTCCAATATATCACGTGTGCGAAATATTCCGGAGAGAATAATACACAGTGGTGAGGCAGCGCGTGCGTTGGCGCAATTTCGCAGCGTTTAGGGTTGCAACAGAAGCAAAATAGATATATGTAAATAAAATGGAATAAGTTTTTTAATAATTTTATTTATAAAGTTATTTATAAGGTGAGCAAAGTGCAGAGGAGTGATGAAGTGATGACCTGGTCACACAGGAGTCGATGGATGCAACTAGCTCAGTACTGTGTACTGAGACAATATCTATACAAAGTCTATATTTAGCAGTTGATTTGAGAAGAGCTGTGATAACGATGATGATGAAATAACTATGACAGTTAGCTGAATATGGTAATATGCCAGTTTTATACTCAATACTCAACCGCCAATACTGTACAACTACTACTAGACTGTGAGGCATTCATTATTCCACAGATGTTACAATACATCTATAGTCTTCTTTGAATGAAGTTGACTCCAGGTGTCCATGGCCTGATGAAGTAGCAACTAACCGTCACCTAGGGGACTGTTGGTCCATCTGTCACTACAAACCTATAAAAAACCGACAAATTCCGTAAAACGATGTGTCCCAAATTTAAAATACAATCCTTTTTCGTTGTTGTCCCTTTCTGTTGCCTTTTCTAATGCAAGCATCTAATAAATAAACTTGCGGTACGCTAAATTCCGCTGACACACATTGGGCCGTCGCGGTAGAGTTTTCTTCCGCCTTCAAACCACTCGCAGAAAAGAAAGGAGACCCGTGCCTAACCTGACTTTATTTGTATTATGATGAATATTTTACAATAATTCGACGGCTACATAGCGCAGTGGCTTAGCAATGAGTTGCACCGCTAAAGGCCGCAGGTTCGAACCTTGCACGAAACAAGTATTTTTATGGCCTATAAATAAGTGTTTCTGGTCTGTTTGTATTTGTGAAATTTATGTATGTAAATTGCCACCACGATACAGGAAAAAATATTATTGTGTAGATAACATTTAATTTAAAAAAGAGAAATAACCACATACACTCATAGATAATAAGGTTAGGCAGCAGGTTCATTCCTTATTACAGCCTGCTGCGCCTGCTACTGAACACAGGCCTCCTCGTAAGGGGATGTTAGTAGCCTGAAAAACGCTGCAACCCATCTCCTGATTTTTGTTACTCTGTAGTCGCAGCGTAAGAATATTCACTACCCAACATCGTCCCGTAGGTGTCGTAAGAGGCGACGGAGGGAAACAAACCAGGTCGATATATTAACATTATTAATAGTATATAATGTAATTAATTAAATATTAACAGCCCTAAGAGCAACGCGAAGTTGTCAATGACCCAGTTAGAGAGCTGCTTCAATGAATACGGGCTTTGTTATCGACATTCCGTCTCAAGTCAATGACAGAAACATTTAAATTAATTAAAAGCTCTTATCGACGCAGTAACTGACATCACTAGGGTTGCCAACTTTTTATATTAAAATACAGCGTTTTCGAGGCTATTGCATGCTAAGCACTCGCATAATATAGAAGTTGGTGAAAAAAAAACAATTAATATGAAAATTATATTAATATGTTTTTTGTATGTAATTATATTATTTTTAAAGGAATATTTTTGCTGTTTTGAGTTTCACGCCAACGTCAAAATAGAGTATAACATAGTAATTTTAAATTATAGTAGTGTGGTATACTACAACTTTGTAGTATTTCGAATCCCTCATATAAGACTTTTTATTACAATAACACCACTACCATTGTAGACTGATACGATAGTGGGAGACATACATTAAATGCGCAAACCACTAAACCACGCAATCCAAAATTTCTTTTAGGAACTCACTTTTATCATAGAACATAGGCATATAAACAAATTCTGTTAAATTGGTTTTCATAATTTTACGCAAACAAGGAATTCCTTTGAGCGTTTATCTTAGATTCCGCAATCGGAGTGCTGACTACTCTCAAAGACAGAAATTTTGCACGTTCCTAAGTAATAAACGTACAAATTTAAAGAAACTATCGAAATTATTCGTCGATAATAATCAATAGAATTAGGCGTTACTTTGCGGAAATCTATTACAATAAAGATTTAAAAAATTAGCTGTATAAACTAAGATCCGCGTAAAATATAAAATTAACTAAGTGTTACCTCAATTGCGTGCACTCTCCTGGTCACCACTCATCCTAACACCAATCACGAGGATGCCTCGTGTAGAGGCGAAGCACGTCTCTTATCGACGGTGGTGTCTTTCCTAGTGTAGTGGGGGTTCTTACCAAGTGCATTGAGGGTGGGGGGGGGGGTGCTGTTCAAACTAGGTAAAACACATTTTATTTTATTACGAGGATCTTAGTAAAACAATTTTTAACATCTTTTATATTACATCGCTCAGACAAACTCCTACTCATGAGCTATTTCAAGTCATTATTTGTTACACAGATTGAATTAATAAATAATGTAATGATACACCAATTATTTAATTAGATTATCTACGTTTACATATCGCCACGCAATAGGAGATCCAGAGATTATACAGTACGTGAGGGTAAAAATATATATATATATATATAATAACACAAGTAAACGCCAAAAACCAATCCTCTTCTCACAACATCATCTTGCAAACCACACTCTTCATGGTCATCTGATTAATATTGTCACTTTCTTGTAACTCAAGAACTACAGCCTTGTCTGCATAGATAGCTTTGTGATACGATAGCTCTTCATCGGTCAATCAAATAATAAAGGGTGAAAAGGGCGATGCTTATTTAATTATAATTAGGATTAATGATTATTAATGATGATTAATTATTAAATAGGATATTATTTAATCCTTAAATAATATCCTATTTAATAAAAAAAAAAAGAATCAGTTCACAATTGAGGAAGATATTGCGTAATATACATACGAAAAAAAATACGTATCTAAAGTCCAATAATTGTAAACGATTTTTTTTTGTAGGTCGGCTAAAAATATTGTAGATCCGTATGACAGAGTCGGATATCCGATCCGAAGGTATTTTTCGTTCAATAGTTCATTACAGGCTATCAAAATTCCATTACTAAACATAGGCCTCCTTAGACTTCTTCCATTTTCAGAGTTGCCAGGCTTGGCAGGTGGCTTGGCGACTGCAAAATTTTATTAATCATATTGAGATGTTATCAAGAAGATGTTGCTGCCCACTTCCTGTTTCAGTTTTTCTATCGCCTCTTACAACACCCACGGGATGATAGGGTATACATATAAATTTGGAGGAAAAATGCTATCCCTAACGATGGCAAAGAGGGGAAAAGTTTCGTAATTTATATCTCGTAGACGACATTGAGGTTAACATAGTCTGTTCCTAGTCCATTTGAAAAGGTAAAAAAATAACTTTTAATAAAAAATAATCCGACTTAAAAAGAAAAACAAAAGAGTAAAGTAATTTCATTTTTTGAAGTCAGAGACTTTAATTTTACCATACATTAAGCACCGACTTCAGAATGTAATTTTTTTTATATGAACGGGGGCAAAGGCACCTTATGTTTTTAAAGTCGGCTCTTGCTTTTTTACAAAAGTTATTTTTGCAAATACTTACGCGTGTGAGTGTACGAACGTCCGAAGTTTTAAAAATTGTGACACAAATGAACTAAGGAAGTATACTGTAACATATAACCGGGGAAATATGTGTAGCTGAAAAAGTGAAGCTTTGTAAAAAATAATGTAACCTCACTATATTATATAAAGTCACGTAATTACACAAAAATCTGAAGCTTATTCATTTCCTTATGACTCATTTGTTACCATTGATGAAGCTGGATTGTCGAATTCCCACGGTACTTTTTGTTTAATTAGACTAATTGAAATTCCAAGTCGTTCGATAATAATAGTAGATGCGGTTTTCCTCGGTTTTTCATCGCCACGTAATTGTATTGAAATGTCCTCTGAATTATTCATGGCGGCCGTGTCGGACTCATCTCTGATGTTATTATTGAAGTTTCAATAGAGTTTATTTTGTTTATTTATTTGATGAAGGTTAAGCGTGTAGTGTCGGTGTGAGAGTAACCGATACCCCATTTCGTGGCCTCGTGAGAAGTGACAGAGGAAACACTGAGACAGGATAGCAGCATCTTCCTGACTACAATTCAAAATAATAAAAACCACTGTTAGCAACCAGCTCGCCGAGCGTGGCAACTATGGCAAATAAAGCAATTTACCGTGGAGGCCTATGTATACTAGTGACCTTTTATATGCTTTAATGGATGGATCAAGCGGGTAGTGGCAATGTGAGAATAGAATAGAATGGAATCATTTTTATTCAATATAGATTACACGTATCTATTTAAGTTTTGCATTAGGAATGTCCCTACCCTCATACAGTGGTGTCGTAAGAGGCGACGGAGGAGACTGTTACTGGTGACAGGCGGCAGCATCTTCCTGATATTAACTAATTAAAAATAAAAACTGCGGTTGCCAACCCACTTGCCAAACGTGACAACTATGCCATATATATGGGGAGGCTGTGTGAAGCAGTGAACTTTATGCTGTACCTACTGGTGATCCTTCTATGCATTACATCCTATAAAAATTTACAGCTAAGCATAGGCCCCCCATTGGGGAGGGGGAGATTTTTCATTGTCAGCTCCCTTGGCACAAGTTTTTTGAGTTGTTATCAGGAAGATGCTGCTGCGCATCTTCTGTTTTAAACTCCCTCGGGAGTCTCTTACGCCGCAGGAGCGGGACATTATGGGATAGAGGATATTCTTACATCGAAAATTGAATAATGATTCCCCAACCCAATAATAAGTATAACATTGAAGGCTCCGTGGCATAGAAGCCTAGCTTCGGGTTCAAATCCCGCACGGCACAAGTACTATGTATGTCCTACAAATAATAATTGTGGGCTGGTTGTTTCGTTCGTCCGTTAGTACATAATCAATTTAGATATAGCAATGTTCTCATATGTGCGTGAACACAATATTCACTTAATGAATTAGTCACTAGAATATTGACGCAAAGGCAAAGACGCGACTAAAAACGCAACTATTATTAAAAGATTATAAAAAATAACTAAAATAAAATTGGCCTAGTTAGACCGAAATTATAAGGTGCAAAGACTGGCGCACAGCAAATGAGTAACCAGGGATGACGTAGGCGATAAACCTAAGTGTTCTAAATTAATATGTGTAATTAGAATATGTTTTCTAAGCGCGGACGATGTAAGAACATCCACTTCTGCATATCATCCCGTGGGTGTCGTAAAAGGCGACAGAGGGAAACTTGAACAGAAGATGGTCAGTAGCATCTTCCTAATAACAAATTCAAGCTGTAAAATTGCGGTTGCCAAGCCGCCTGCCAAGCGGGGTACTTATGGCAACTTCCCCCCAATGAGACAATCTACGGGGATACCTGTATTCAGCAATAGACTTTTGTAAGCTGTGTTCCTAATCATTGATCAACGTTGATTGATGTCGATCGATTGGTGTGGTAGTAGCTTTAACTAATCGAAGGATTACTGATCGATAAAAGGTTGTTTAATCGTCGATAGACAATTAATCGATGTGGCTTTAGGCATATGGCCAGTACCTTGTGAATTCTATTTAGAAGGGGACGCGTTATTTGTGGCCGGTACGCTCTTGCTCGTATTAATATTACTGACAGGCAAACGCAGAAGACGCGGGGAGCGGGGCGGGTTCTCGAATAATCAAGCAGTTCAATCGACGTCAACTAATTAATTCTACCAGCGATCGATACCATCGATCGATTGGTGTGGTAGAAACTATCGATCGACTTCGACTAATCCAATCCACCATCGATCGATTGATTGGTGTGGTAACACCCTAACGCGCATAGAGCGCATTTGTAAAATGTTCTTTTTTGTCGAAGATAGTATAAATGGCAATATAAATGCTTGCAACTCTAATCACAACACCCCAGGTCCGAAAAACAAATTTAATTTTTCACAAATATTGGCATCGACTGGTTTCGAACTCTGGACCAAAGGATTAAGCAATCTATGGTGTGGTCACTTAATAAGACTTATCTACCTACTTAAATCATCCGTAAGGCAGGTAACATCTATCAGAAAGCAATCCCCATCAAAATCAAATCAAATGAAATTATTGAACGATGAATCATTTTATTCCATTTCACTTATCTACCTACTTAAATTATCCGTAAAGCGGGCGGCATTAATCGAGTTCGATCAGAAAACAATCAACCGCTTCAAAAATTCCTCCTATATGATTAACAATAAGTGTGAAATTGACGGTCCCATAGCGCAATGACTTAGCACAGTACTTGAATTTTGGATTGGAACAAGTATTTGTATGGTCTCCAAATAATTATTCCGGGTCGGATGTTTGTTTTTGTGCAATTTATGTTTGTAAACTGCCTTCGCGATACAGGAGAAAATCCTAGTGTAGGGGTAACGTTTATTTAAAAAAAAATAGATCACTTTGGATTTATATATTAAGTTTCAGCTAAATCGGTTTACTTACTTCTGAAATATCAGATTATATATATTTAAAAAAGAATATAAATTGTAATGAGGGCTAATAATCTTACACTCACCAGATGTCGCGAGTTGACATTGAGGTAAAGTTTTTTGTTACACAACGTCATTTAATTGATCATTTAGTTTTTAATAAAAGTTTATCAGTTTCTAGAGTATTATATTAATACACAAAACAATGCCTCAGGGGTTTGCTCTTTAATTTTTTGCATATTTTTAACTCTTTTTCTTAATTTTCTACTTTTATGAATATCTGTAGTTTGATTTATATATTTTAACCTAATTAATATAAAACACAACTAATAGTACATAAAGAAACATTAACCTTCACGTTTTTCGAATAAATTGAGTTCCCCGCTACGAAGTCTGTCAAATATTACACTTCATTTGTAAGTGGTGCCGCTCTGGTGGCAAAAAACGTCATCTTTGTCCACACAGGAGAGCATCCAAGTGTGGGATAATGTTTTAATAAAATAAAATAAAATATTAAAACAATAAAATAAGATAAAAAGAAGAAGTTATATTTGTAGGACTTCATCCCAAAACGCAAACATTTCTTTGCTCCTTAAATAGTATTTCATGCACCTGAAGCTTCCTGAAGAATTTCTGATGCTAAAACTAAGACCAGGTTCGATTGCGAGTATCGAACCTCTTTCCGCATTTCAAATTAGGGATTGTTCTTGTCGCTCAAAGGCTAAGTACGTATTCATTCAGCGAGGAAACGCAGCCAGCATTGGTCATACCATATGCCATAGCCATCTTGGTACGATGTCAGAGATGATTGAAGTTTCGTTTTAGTTTTTTTTTTAATATTGCATGAATTTCAATGTTATGTAGGTAAAAGTAAAAAAGTAAAGTTGCAGCCTATATACGTCCCACTGCTGGGCACAGGCCTCCCCTTATTATCTGAGAGGGTTTTAGGTCAAGGAAGTGTCCGCCGCGCTGCTCCAATGCGTGTTGGCGAACTTCACATTTCTTCCAAATATTTTTTATTTCAAATCCTCAGACATCATGCAAGTTTCCTCACGATGTTTTCCTTCACCGCCGGGCACGTGGTAAATAAGCACTTAAAATTGCAATTAACAATTTCATTGGTGCCGGTGGGGACCGAACCCGAGTTACTCGCGTTCTGTTATATTTTATATTTACAGCAAGCGTTAACCATCTGAGCTACCACGGTTTATGTAGGTACATACATTTTATTAATTTTAAATGTTTACTTTACCTTTAAATTAGTTCGACTCATCAAATAAGGTACGTGAACGTAATATGGTCACTTTCAGCTTTGCCTTCCTATAAAACCAAAACTATAGGAGAATGACAGAGACAAAAACACAAAGTCATATACTATAATTAATACATTAAGAAAAAAATAGCAAACAAGTTTTGGCAATTATTAGGAACACTTCGAAAAATCAACTTAAAAAAACTTACTACACTACACCATACTAAAATCGACTAAAATATTTACTATAATGTCAAGTGTCAAAATGGCGTCTATAAAACATCGCCCTTTTGCCCCTTTATTATTTGATTAACCGATGAAGAGCTATCGTATCACAAAGCTATCCATGGCTGTAATTTTTGAGTTACAAGATGTAACCATATTAACCGGATGACCCTATTACCCTCACGTACTATATTTTAATTTTAAAAGTTTTAAGCCTATCTCGGACAGACGCGGATATGTAACTTTATTTAATACCTACAACTTGGTGATGTTCCTCAAACAGTCAGTTCACAAATAAGAGATTTTCCTCCATATCTTTTCTCAAGGCGAGCATACATCCCGTTACAGCAAACAAAACAACAAAAGGGCCAACAAAAAGCCAACTAATCGGCTATTGACTTTACCCAATGCGCATAACATGTTGCATAGTATTCGACTCGTCAGGAGCCGGTTCGATCCCACTTGCGTTAAATCATCGTCCTTTATATAACTACTTGTAATTAGCACTCTCATAAAATGTGACAAGCTTTTAATACCTACCAGGAGTTTATAATGACATCTACAAAGTTGCATTGTATTATAATATGCACTAACCAAAACAATCATTAAGGTAAAAATCATAATGATGAATAATTATAGTAGCTTGCCTAGGAATTACGGACAATAATTTATTATTAATGGCAGCTTTAGATAAATAAAATAATTCAAATAAAAGAATCATACACTTTCATTGTATGAAAAATATTGGAATAATTTTTTTTTTTTCAAAAAATATTAACAGATATATTTATTAACAACTTACATAAGTCAGCAATAAATCGAATGAATCACACGTTCCTATTTTGAAAGTTGTCTTTAATAAAACACACTTCTTTCGCATAAATTGTAGAACACAATGATACTGGCCGAAATGAGTTTTTCTCTAAGTTTTATACAATTTGATATAATCAGCACATCGTAAAATAATCTATGACGCTATACGACCACTCGCTCACGATACCGAAAGCAGACTGCGGGCCGGCCGGCTGCTCCCGCAAGTATGAATGCGTAATTTCACTCACTTAAATACAGCTGAGGTGTCCGAGTGGTTAAGGAGTTGGACTTGAAATCCAATGGGTTCTACCCGCGCAGGTTCGAATCCTGTCCTCAGCGAAGTTTTTTATTATTTTTTACTACTTTTAATTATAAAAATAAATCGCCTTGTTTTTTTTTCTATTTATAACACTATGATCAAATATTATTTATTTATACGATTTTTAATTAATTTTACATTTTAGTTATAATTGCACATAAACTTTTCATTCTGAGTTTCTCAAGCGTTACAACGTAATTACACATTAAATAATTTATAAATTTCTTTATCGATTAGGCTCAGGTTAGGATTTGTTTGGACGGAAAATATCATTACATGCTACGTATGATACATTTTTGCGTTAGAACTCGAAATAGAACGGTATCATTTAAAATTATACTTTCATAAGAGTTCGGCTCTTACATTTTGTGAAAAGTAATTTTTATTAAAGTATGAATAGTATTTATTTAAGTTAACTAGGCCTAATTTTTTGATCCTTTTGAGTGAACTAAGGAACATCTATCTCAAGCGCCAATGTCGTTTAAAAATTTTACATAAAATAATATATCACTTTTCTTCCCATAAGTACGTAGTACTATTATTTATTCTGTGCCATAAGTGTTAAATTTTTTCTCCAAATTTATATGGTACCGCCGTGAAGTCTCATTTAATTTAAAATAAATCGGTTCAAATCCAAAAAAAACACATAAAATACAGTCAAATTAGAGTTTACCATTAATTAACACATTAAAACCGTACGGCTTCACAATACTGCTAGATGCTAAGCTATGTCAGCCTGGTCATTTGCAGGCATTGCAACAGGCTTGTAATATGTCAGTCGCTCTGTGATTCACAACGTAAACACGAGACCGCCGCGGATTGTTATAAGTTACCCGAGCAAGTAACAAAGCATTCCGCCCTGATACCATCAATATTTGAACAGCGCGGTCTAAACTACGGCCAATATGGCTACGGTCGGTGACATATGCCTCATCATCGGTTACGCTCACGCAATAATGTCATGATTTAAAATTAAACATTAAATAAAAAGTAAGAACCATATCCCTAACCCTAAACTTAAAGATTTTCCACATAGACTAGCTTGTGTCGGTGCTAAGCAAAGAGATCTAAAGGTTTCATTTTAATGTGTATGAAGCGTAACGTGGTAGAGCTATGCTGCAACTATATTATATTTGTAGCACGAATGGGTCGGCTCGACCGGGGAAGGACCACGCTCTCACATAAAATAAAATTCACGTAAAATAGCAGCATTTTCGTATAAGCAGGGAATCGGAGACCCATTTTACTGACGAGATTTGATTTGATTTTAGAGACGAAGGAGGCAATCCATCGTAGTCCTTAGGCAACGCATCTGCGCACATTTTGATTCTTAATCGTGGTTAGATGTACGTCTATAAGCCACAGCATCCACTTACCATAAAGTGAACCATGCGCTCGTTTTTCATGGAGTTTGTTAGCTCAAGGTACCCTAGAATGTCATTTAAATAGTTAAAATGAAAACTTTATCCTCTATTTTATATATAATTTAAACGGGACTTAGAGTATTTAACTTTAATTTTTAATTTAATTTAAAAAAATATATTAAAAACGTCAAAGCATTTTTCGAGGAATCGCTAAAACATACAAAAAATATACTTTTTTTGAAATCGTTTAAGGTTATTAACATCGTGCTCTTCTAATATGAACATTTAAAAACAATTTAAGCTATTTGGCTTCTACTATAACATATTATTTTGATATAACATTTTATACGAGTATGTATGATCAATTTGTCCCAGATTCAAATCACTTTTATTAAGGAGGTCTTCGAACTGTGCTTTTATTTATTTTTTATTGCGGCTCATTTAACGAAAAGGATACATAAGCAGACTTATTGACTTAAGTCATTGGAACTAGCTAGTCAATTTAGTTTAAAGTTAATCATTTCATTGGAATGGTTATTGATTATTTGGTTCTCCATAAATGTATAGTTCTATCCATGCAAGTACACAAGTCAACCGCTTAACATAGGTCTTACCTATTTTAAGCTGTGATAAGGAATGCCACAAAGTATTTTGTAAAATGCGTTAATTATTTTTTTTATAGTTTAGGGTGACACACGAGCACACAGTCCACCTGATGGTAAGTGGTTGCTGTGGCCCATAGACATCTACATCTATCCACGATTACGAATAAAAATGCAAATGCGTTGTGACCCGTGAGGACTAAGATGGAATGCCTCATATCCAGTAAAAAGGGTCTCCGGTTCTCTACACTCACCATACGAAACACAGCGGCATTAAGCTGCTATTTTACGCTGGTAGTCTGTGAGGGCGTGGTCCTTCCCCGGTCGAGCTGAGCCATTCGTAATACAACTGTACTTCTAATGTAACTGCAGCATGGCTCTACCACGTATAAATTTACACAAAACTAACATTTTTAGCTATTATTTTTTTCTTTTTCTGAAGCAAGCACACACAACAATTAACGTATTGAATACAGTGCCATCTTTTATTCAAAGGTATGAACTATAATTAGAACACATTTATAGCCACTTAAATATTTTAATAATATTTAACCTGTATTTTACGCTGGTAGTTAAGTTAATTAGCAATTTCAAAAAGCTCGGTGTTCTAGAAGTACGTTAAACTGTTAAATATATGATATTAGTCACACAAAACTGTTTGCACGGCACAGTTTCATTATTCAATGCCTTCACAAGTCGTTATACAAATTTAGTTTATGGGCTAGGGCTGGGCATTGACGAGCTATTAGCATAAAACGAATCGTTAATTATTTTTATTCTTACTTAAGATATTTAGTAATATGGATATGGTAATTTTTAATTATTTTTTATATAAAAACGCCGACGCCTACTCAAAATTACTTAGGTATACTTACATTATTTTAAGAACTTAGTTATTAAGGTAAATGAAAAAGGTTTATTATTTTTTGCTTTTCAGTTTTTCGGCGGTTTAATTTTTTTGTAAAAAAGTTTTTATTTTATAAGTTTTTGTGGCTACAATTTTTTGATGTTTTTCTTCACCGCCGAGTTCGTGGTAAATCAGCAGTTAAAATTGCATATATAATTTCTTGAAGAACATTCTACTAAATGAATGTTTTATCAAAGGTCCGTAGAAAATAATGATTTCTTATAAATAATATTATATATTATTTCAATCCGTAGAAAATGTTGGTGTCAAGTGATCTATTTGTAAAATGAAAACACCACACTAGTAGTCGGTAATTGCCAATAAATAATGTCCTCCAAAGCGAATTTCTGTCACGACGGCCAGTCTCAATGCAGACTGGCCATCTGCACCGGACGGGATTATAGTGCCCCAGTGTATGTGCAAGCTCAGGCTCTATTCCCTCACTCTCATAGTCCATTGGGACGGTAATCTATAAAATGAAAAAAACATGCTTTCCGATGCACGGGGTGAAACACCACCAACTTCCTGACTCCGGCCAGCTACTGAGCGTTTCTTGACAGAAAAACCCAATAATTAATTTTGTCCCGGGCGACCCGGGATTTGAACCCGGGACCTCATGATCCTATCGCGCTCACGATCACTAAACTAACAAGGTCGTCAATAAGACAATGACCTTGATTGACCCTATGGTAAGTAACACTTATTACACTTAACTCACAGACATTTGCAAACAACTTTTAACAGTCTACTACAGGTAAACGTGGTAGAGCCATGCTTCAGCTGTATTAGTAGTATAGTTGTAACACGACCGAGGAAGGACCACGCTCTTACAGAATACCAGCGTAAAATAGCAGCTTAATATCTACTACTGTGTTTTATATGGTGAGTGTAGAGATCCGGAGCCCCTATTTTACTGGAAACGAGGCATTGCGTCTTATTCCTCAGGGTTGACAACGTATCTGCGTAATCGAGGAGAAATATAGAAGTCTATAGGCCACAGCTTCCACTTACCATCAGGTGGACTGTGTGTTCGTTTGTCACCTTATCCTATAAGTAAAGGTGCGTAGCCTCTGAGGACTAAGGTGAAAGCCTCATTGCCTGTAATTTTACAAACTCTTTATACTCTTCAGACGGTGACACATGCCACACGTCATCATCACGGACACAGCCCACAAAAACTACAATATTCACTGTAAATAAAATATTATCAACCAAAAAGACACATAAATATGTTTATTTTGATGATTTTAAATGTGCCTTGCTTCCGGCAAGAGGAAAATCGACCTTACAACCCACGTCTTACAGGGTTGCATCTACTTGAAAAAAGCTAAAAATATTATCTGTACATATTAATAAAATTGAAATGTCTATCTGTGAACTGGGGGGGGGGGGGGGGTTATTTGTGTGCCATTAATACACAAATAACCATTTATCTGTCTGTCTGTCCGTCGGTCTAATCTTCGAGATAAGATAAATATAAAGAGCAATGCAAGGAGTGATCTTTATCCAAAAAAGCTAGAAATGTTTAGAAAAAACGAAATACTGATAAAATAAATGGCCTTTGGTTATCTTAATATTAATGAAGCCACACAAATCATTAATGGATATAAAATAGATTACAATAATTAGATATCGCGTATATTAACTTTTTATATTCCCGACCTTTCGAGCACTTTACAGCACCCATGGTCACGGGGAGGGGGGGGGGGGTAATAGAATAATATAGAATAGAATAATATTTTTATTCAATATAGATTACATGTTGTAATTCTTATTGAAAGTCATTTTTTACTTTACCACTGGCTCGAAAAAAACCTGTGTCTTGTGAAAAACCAGCAAGAAACCCAACTTTTTTTTAAAATAATTTTACGATGTCAATGGTGAGAAATATATTTACAAAATTTATTTTAGAAACAGCTTGGAAGCGACCACCTCATTCCCAGGGGGGTTCATTGTCCACCATGTATTCATTTATATTATAATAACCCTTTTTATATAAGTTTTCTTTAATTAAATATTTAAACTTGGTAATAGAGAGACCTTGTACATTTTCTGGGACTTTGTTGTAATAGCGTATACATTGCCCCCAGAATGAATTACTGACTCTATGAAGTCGAGAAACTGGTATCACTAGCTTGTGTTTGTTCCGAGGGGGACTGAGGTGTTCGTCGTCCAGATGTCATAGTTAACCGCGGTTACCCACAGATTAAAATTATTAATTTTTGTTCCGTTCTACACAGTATGAACTTATAGTATCTTGAAGTCTTGCAGTTGTATGCTTAAGATTGGGATTTTAATTTTATTAATTATAGGATTCCAAGCAGATGGTAGCACCCAGTCATCTTTTATATTAAAACTGGGATGTTTTTTGATTTCAATAGCCTCGCGAATCATCCTTGGAAGGAATCGGTATTCTTTAACGAGGATTTGAGGTCTGTCAAATTTGATGTAGTGACGGGCGCGATCTTGTACATGTTCACAATATAAAAAAGTTAATACACGCAATAAAATCCGTTAAAACTAGTTTTATTTAAATGTGTAGTATTTGCTTAAATATAAGACAACATTATAGAATAATTAGATTATTAATGAGGGTAGAATCACCCAGGTGAAGATGGGACAAGTCGCTGGTCGTAAATAAAACTACTTTTATGTAATTTGTCGTACTGAAGATAGCCCAGATTAACTTCGAAATAAGAAATAGTTAAAAATAGCGATAATTGCGTATAAATAAGAACGATGATCGTTTTGTTTTATGTTTAAACGTTTTAGCTCTTTAGATCATAGCTCTTGTGATCTACAGCCTTTTTTTCTTATATCAGGTATAAGGAACATCATTAGGCGAGCCTTAATATCAGGAACATCACTAGGCCTTTTCTGGTTAAATACCCCTCACTTTTCTATTTCTGCCGCCAGACAGCAGTTTGTGCATTACTGTGTTCCTTTCAGAAGGCTAGAGCCAGTGTACAGCCTGTAAGGCATTCCGTTTTTGTCCTCAGAGATGACGATGCATCTGTGGTCAACTTTGTTGTGCCAGTGGACCGCAGCATCCACTTACCATCAGGTGGAATTTCACAAGAATTTTTCAAGGTTCGCTTCATAACAAAACAGGATTTATTAAAATAATTCATCTCACAATGATTTTACTCAAGTCATAGCGCCATCTCTCGGTCGTTTTCAGAAGTTACTACAACATAATTGTATAATCTTTCTACCAATGTTTTAAATACAGTGCAAGTAACGAATAAAAATAATAACAACGAGGAATGCAGAAAATAAAAATACACTTTTAATGCATCAAAATTTCAAGTTTATACTTTTTTACCCTTCATGTCTAATCCCATAAATCAAAAAATCTATCTTCGAACTCAGCGTTTTTATTAGGGTTACAAAATTATACAACCTTATATTTTTGAATTTATATATCGCATTTGTCTGTTTCTCTCTGTTTAAAAAGGGTCCCCGGATCTCAACAGGCCATACGAAACACAGCAGCATTACGCTGCTATTTTACGCTAATATTCTGTGAGAGCATGTTCCTTTCCCGGTCGAGCCGATGCATTCGAGCAACTAACATATTATGGCTGCAGCACGGCTCTTTATTTTACGAACAGTGTTAGTTATAAATCTATGCCAAGAATAGCATGTCAATCTACACTAAGAAAATTTGTTTTGTTCGTTTGTTTGAATTGAATAGGCTCTGAAACTACTCAACCGATTTGAAAAATTCTTTCACACACAATAGTTGTAATTATTAAATAAATAAATTAACACTATGAGTTCTCTTCCAAAACTATTCCTTAGAATCCTACATTATTTCTGATGAACATAGGCCGTAGAATATTTTCAAAAAGTTAGGGATCCGTATGAAAACTTCGTTAATGTAACCCAAGGTGTGAAAAAATACCAAAAAAAAAACCTTATATCGCGTACGCTGCAGAAACTATTGACAATAGAGCAAAGTGATGTGCTACAGTTTTATGGAGGACATCAATATCTACATAAAAGTCTGCAATACCATATGTCTAACTATTATAGTTATCTCACAATAACTACTTTTCCATGTTAAAATATTCAATAGTAACGTCGAAAAATCCTTATATCGCGTACACTGCCAGCACCATGCGATGCGGGTGTCACTGGGGTGTGATATTAGAAATAAAAATAAAATAATCAAATATTAAAAAAGAACAAAAAAAAATAAAAAAGATACGTAAAAAATAATAAAAAAAATCATTATCTATACTTATATATATAATATTATAAAGAGGAAAGATGTTTTTCTTAGTTTATTTGTACCAAATAAGTCCGAAACTACTCAACCGATTTTAATCAATTTTTACCAATAGAAAGCTAAATAATAGGGGGGGGGGGGAGGGTGAGTGGATAAAATTTAAATTTTCTGTATAACGTGTATATGCCGATAGACAAAAGTACTCCATTAATTTTGCTAATTTTTTTAGCTAAAATGATTGAACTAAATGAGCGAGGTGTCATTCAATGTCGCGCAGCAGAGACGCGTGATATACGCGGGTGAAACCGCGGGGTACAGCTAGTATATTATAAAATATGAGTTACTGTAAAACAGACATACATTGATTAAAATGATTACAACTCTCTCATAACTGGTTTTTTAGCGGTTCAAGGAATGTTGCAAGAGAGCGTCTCACACATACATAGAGCTACACGCATAGCGATCCACCCGACTTCACCTGGGTGTTATCTGTTAGTGTTATTAATGTCATAATTTAGATTTAAGATGACAACAAACCTTTTTATTTTATCAATTTTTCGATTACACAAAGAAAATCTCGAAGCTTTTAGTATAAAATATCAATTCACTTTTGACATTGTTCTCTTCCGGTTCGTGAAGTTTTACCGTTTTACGAGTATTCGATTCAACCATTATGGGGATCAGCTCACACACACATACAGACAGACAGTGAGACGAAAATTCAAAAGTTCTAAAAAAAACCCATGTCTTAATGGCACCTTTTTTTCTTCAAAAAATACTAATAATGCTATTAACATTACTGGTATCCCCTTTAACTACTCCTAGTAAACTTGTGTTAGGAGTGGTTCAATACAGTCGTCGAATGGCGGATTTAAACCTACGACCTTTTGAAAATAACACCCTAAGCTGAATAAGGCAGTTATTTTAATGTTACAGAAGGAAACTTCAATTTTATGTGGGTTTACAGGCTTGCAGACTTTTCCCTTTGAATTTAATTACAGAAGTTAGTAAAGCTATGCTGCATCTGTTCAACAGCTGCTGCATGAATGTATCAGCTAGACTGGGTTAGGTCTACGTGGGTTAGAATACGAGAGAACATTTTAACAGTTAACCCCACGGGTGACAACGCATCTGTTCATTTTAATTCTTAATCGAGTACAGATAAGTGTACAGTTTGTGGTTCTTTATCAACCTAACTCGGATAAAACTAATTTTACGTATCCCCCATAATCATGAGTGATGTAAAGTACATAAAACTTCGACTAAAATAAAAATAAATGCAATAGAAACTAGTTTTATTCAATGCGTAATATTCAGGTTAATACAAGAAATAATTACAGCCCTTTATAAGTTACTACTGAACATAGGCGTCCCAAAAGGGATGCCACGAATTACGGTTTTAACTACCTGCATCCATCGACTTCACGCGTGTCTTACCAGGTCGTCACTCCATATGAGAGGAGTCCGAAGAAATAATTATGCGATTCTTGTATGAAAATGACAACATTCTGACATAATGTTGTACCCTATACCTAGGGTTTCCAGCTCATGTTTTATGTTAATTTAGATTAAATAAAGGACTTAGGATGAAGATAAAGACTATCATATTGATTTCAATAAAATGTTGTTATGGTATCAGTACTATTTATCAAAAAAAGATCAAAGTTAATACGCAATGTAACGTAGTCTGTCTCTCTAAAATTGCGCGTCACGTCAGAGTGATTTTTATACTCAACCAGCAGATGGAATTTTAAATACGCGGGATATTGCCTTGTCCTGTTTTAAAGATTTCAAATTTGGGGACAACATCTACGTTGTTTGAAATAAAGTACAGAAGATGTCCTTTAAAATAAAGGATGTCTGGCAACCCTACCTCCGCCTGTTGTTTCAGCGTCGTACTGACCCTACGCAATAAACTGCATATATTTGATACACGACCGTTGATTAACAGTCGTATATCATCTTGCGACGATCGCCGCCGAATGAACGGTGACCTTCGCACTACGAAGACGGAATTTAAAATCGTCCGAAAATACGCCATCGGTTTTCCCTACATTGCTCAATACTATGCCTTTGTGGCCATATTTGTGTTGACACATGAAGCAAAATCGAACGCAATTAACAACACAGGCCACCAACCTAATAAAATCTGTTTTAAAGCAATACCAACATTACGGGACCGCCAACAGATAAAATACGTGCGTAGAAATGAAAACGTGATATTATGTCTAATCTAACTACACAAAAATCCTTGCTGTTGTAGGAAGTAACATACTTGTATACTCTTTTTAACAAGAAAATATGTCGCTATTACTTGTATAAAAAGGGCACATAGACAACACGATAGTGAGTGGATGCTGTATCCCACAGTCACTCACCTACATCAAAATGTGTTAATAATAATAAAAATTGTCTCCGGTTTTTACCTACTCTACTCACCATGAGAAACTTAGCAGCATTTCACTAGGAGTTTTCTTCCTCATACAATCCCTCTGAGGAATCGTTTACCACCGGCAATTTTTCCGGACCGATACGACTTAGGGACCTTTAAGAAAAGAGCTTAATCCTTTCTAAAGGGCCGGCAACGCACCTGCTATCCCCTTGGTGTTGCAGTTGTTACTTACCATCCGGTAAGCCGTATGCCCGTTTGCCGTTCTATATTTAAAAAAAGCATTATGATGCTATTTTATTTGGTCCGCTATTGTGGTCCCCCCCTTGGTTGAGTCTATTGGTATATATAGAGAGGGTCCGGGTTTGCCTTGCATGCCCACTCCAGTCCTTGGATAAAATATTATATATATATATATATATATATATATATATATATAGCCTTTTTATACAGATCAAAAATTACATAAAAAGAGAAATACGTGTAAAGCTTGATACTACTGTTATCCTTAATCCAGTCCTTTTTTTTTGAGGTTTTCTTATTTTTTGAAGATCTGTTTGCCAGTCGGCAAAGGCCTCCTCCAACTTTTTCCACTCACGTCATTCTTGAGCCACCCTGTTCCATGTTACGCCTGCCACTTGCCTGATGTCATCATCCCAATTTTTTGTGGTCTCCCTCTTTTCCTTTTTCCTTCTCTTGGATACCATTGCGTCACATTTTTGCTCCATTTATCTCTTCCTCTTATCATGTGCCCCGCCCATCGCCACTTCAGTCTTCTAATTTTGTGCGTTATGTCTGTAACCTTTGTTTTGCTTCTTATTACACAGTTTCTCAGTCGGTCCGATTTTTTTCACATTCATCACGCTTCTTTCCATTGCGTGCTGGCATGTTGCAAGTTTGTTAGTCAGGTTTTGTGACAAGGTCCATGTTTGACTGCCGTACATGAGAACTGGCAGTATGCAGGTGTTAAAAAGTTTGCTTTTTATATTAATATGCTGATTTTTATCCTTCATAATCTCTTTTAAAGCCCAGTACCTTTTCCAGGCGTTGGTTATTCTTCTTTCAGCTTCTTTGCGCATGGGGTTATCATTCGTTATTAGTTGTCCCAATAACATATTCTTCCGTATACTCGATTTGATTACTCCCTAAGTTTATAGCTGTTCTCTCTCCATTGGTCAGCACCCTAGTTTTTTCTGGGTTCAGTTGTAAACCCACCTTCTTGCTTTCCATTGCTAAATCGTTTATCATTTTTGTTAAATCTTCGGGAGTTTTTGCAAATAGCACAATGTCATCCGCGAAGCTCAGATGAGTTAGTGAACGACCATCTACGTTGATACCGAGATTTTCCCAATCAAGACCTCTGAATATTGACTCAAGCACCGCCGAGAATAATTTTGGTGACAGAGGGTCTCCTTGTCGTACGCCTTTGCCGATTTTGAAACATTCGCCTTTCTTTTCCAGTTGTATTCTCGCTGTACTCTTGTTGTAAACGTTTTTAATTAAGCGGATATACTTGTGATCAATTCCTTGTTCTTTTAATGACTCCCATATCTTTGCGTGAAATAAAGAATCGAACGCCTTGCTGTAGTCGATGAATCCAATATAGTAGGTCAATTGGTATTCTTTATACTTCTCCATAACTTGGCGTACTACGTGAATGTGGTCGAGCACTGAGTAGTCTTTACGAAAACCCGCCTGCTCAATGGGTTGGTGTTCGTCTAATGTTTTCTCAATCCGATTTAGTAAGATCTTAGCAAATACTTTATATAAATTGGACATTAGGCTGATGGGGCGATAGTTCCCGATTTCATATTTGTCTCCTTTTTTTATATAGAAGAATAATGTTTGATTGTGTCCATTGCTGTGGGATAATTTCGGTGATTAGTATCTCGTTGAATATGTCGATAAGGACTGGTGCTATAACTTCTTTACTTTCTTTTAAGATTTCATTGTTTATGCCATCTAGTCCTGGTGCCTTGTCTCTCTTTTGGCTATCTATAGCATTTATTACTTTACTCATTAGGATGTTAGGGACGTTTGAGGTTTCCTCTAAGTCGTCTTCGTCTTGAGCGATGTTGTGTTCGTATATCTTTCTGTAATAAGATGTGGCAATTCCTAAGATGTTTTTTCTGTGGTGGCTGTATTCTCCGCTGAGGTTTTTAATTTTTGCGATCCAGTCTTTTGAGTTTGTTAATTCCTTGTTAGCTTTTTAACACCTCCTGTTTTGATTACATGTTTTTCGATAATTTCCATTCTTCTTCTTTTGCTGTCTTTTCTTATGCTTTCATTGATGTCTTTACTGATTTTCGCTATGTGCTTTCTTCTGTCGTTTATATCTTTTGTGTTGATTAGCTGGTTTCTTTGTTCTAGCAATTTTATAGTACTAGTTGTTAACACGTTCCTCGGATCAGGTTTTATCTTATTAATGTGTTGTAGTTAAACTTTAATAGTAGTCTCTAACCAGTTGTATTTTTCCTGAGTTCCTGCGATCTTTGCGTACTCTTCTAGGTCTGTAAATTTGTCCTTTAGGGTGAGTACTAGTTGCTAGTTTTGTTGCTTGCTGAGCTTGATAGCTGGTAGTTCCTGCCTCGGACTAGGGTTTTTCGGTTGTACTGATTTTATTTCAGCTATAATTAGTCTCTGTTTGGTATTGAAGTTGAGCTTGTTGATGACGTCAAGATTTGTAAAGCAGTTGTTTCTGTTAGTAATCATGTAATCAATTTGGTTCTTTGTTTTCCCATCTGGTGAAACCCATGTCCACATCTTCTTTTTGTTTTTCTTGTACACTGAGTTTAAAATAGTTAGGTTATTTTCTAGTGTGAAGTTTATAAGTTTTTCTCCATTTCTGCTCCTACTTTTATTTTTGTAGATGAATGGTCCTAGTGTTGTTTCTTCACCCGGGCGCCTAGTTCCAATTTGGCCGTTGAAGTCACCCATGATGATTAAGTTTTTGTGGGCCTGTTCTTGGATAGTGTTATTTAGATCGAGGTAGAATTTATCTATGGTTTCTAAGTCAGATTGTTCTGTTGAATATATTTGTAAAATAGACCAAGGATCTTTATATCCCGGTAGTTTCAGGTTCATCATTGCTATGCGTTACGAAATTCCGATAAATCCTTCAATAGATTTTTCAAGATATTTTTTGACGATGAAACCAACACCATGAAGGCCTGGCGTCGTTCCTATATGATACATTAAGAAGTCTGGTTCCGAGGTAATTTTTTCTCCCATTCGTCTTACTTCACTGAGGCCGAGGATATCCCATTTAATTTGTTTTAACGCATTATTTAATTCTATAAGGTTTTCTTCATTTTTCAGTGTGCGCACGTTAAGGGCTGCGACGTAAATGTTTGTTTCTTTGTAGTTGTTTCTCTGTGTTGTTGAAGGGTTATGGTCTTTGTCCCCCACGAGGACCAATCGGCTTGGGGAAGATGTGTTTTTTCTGTTTGTTTGCTTTCATAGTTTGTTTGGGTTTTCCGTTTCTCGTTTAATTGCTAGTGTTTATTGGGTATAGGTTTGTTTGTCAGAGAGTTTGATCTAGGTCTTGTTGCATCGAAGGCATGCATCCTGTTATTTTTAGCAAAGTTTAGGGTAAGTTGTTTTTTAGGTTGAGTTTTGGATGGTGACGGTGAGGTAGTTGGCTCCCTTTTCCTTTTTTCTGCGTTGAGTTCTTTGACTAATAGTTTGTCGTAATTCAGAAAAGCTATATTTCCTTTCTCTCTCTCTGCTTTTAACCGTGGTAGCAGTGCTTTCCTTTTCTCCAAGACTTCCTTTGAGTAATCCTCTGATATATAAATGTTCTTTAGATTTTTCCTGTTCTTCATTATTTCATCTTTTTTCCATGCATTTATAAGAGAGCAAAGCACCGGTATTAGTTTATTCTGAACTTTATTTTTTCCCAGTCTGTATAAATTGTTTATTTCAAATTGCTCCATATTCATGTTTAGGTCTTCCTTCAGGATCCCCTTGACACTTTCAAATAGTTCCGAAATCGAGTTTTCTCCCTCTTCTAGTCCGAAGATAATAATGTTGTTACCTTTCTTATCTCTTTTCAAAGATTCTACCTCTTTCTCTAGATCGCTTACTTTTTGTTTTAATTTTTCATTCTCTTCAATAATAGGGTTAAGTTTTTCATCCATCCTATCCATTAAGTTTTTTGTAAGTGATTCGTTTAGCTCCGCTATTTGTTTCTGCATTTCTGATTTCATGTTGTTAAATAATAATTGAAATTGTTCCTCCACATTTTTAGTACAAGTAGCGTGAACGGAACTTACTATAAATCGTAGTTATTATTTTTCATGTACTTGCAACACTGGTGGTCACCTTATCGTTCGCTCGCAGGTATACCAACTTAATGACCTGACGTGAGGTTAATTGACATTCATTCATTCATTGGCTGTTAATGCCAACTTAGTAAATTAACGTTAGGTTCACTCTTTGAGGTAATGTCAACTTGACAGGGTGAAGTATTTTGACAGAATGAATTTCGAATTATGTGAAATGTTCTAACCTCAAATGTTATTTTGGATTTTATTCTGCACTATACTGGATATATCTTGCTCGTAGCCCAGAGTTTTCTTGCTTCTGAGTCACCGGAGTGCCACTTTCAATTTTAATGTAGTTTTGACGGCTAAGGCGGCTTCGAACTATTTATTTTAAATTATTTGTTACGGATAGAATCACAGTGATGTTAATGTTACAGTGACCGGAAACGTAACCCCTTGGATTATACCAACCCAAAATTAGTATATTTAAACATTTTAGTAATAGCAATTTAAAAAAATGCGTTACCCCTACACTAGGATTTTCTCCTGTATCGTGGAGGCAGCTTACAAACATACATTTCACAAGGACGCACATTCAAACCCGCAACAAATATTTAGTAGGTCATGTAATTACAAAAAAAAAAGCGTTACACCGTACACTGAGATTTTTTCCTGTATCATGGAGGCAGTTTACAAATATAAGTTACAAGGACGCGTATTCAGACCCCAGCTGTCACCGAACCGCCAAATTTTTAAAATTAAAGCCGAAAAATATTTGTTCCGTACTAGATTCGAACTGACTACCTTACCCGCAGGGCTGCAGCCGAATTCTTATCTACCACACTACCTCGTTGATATTTAAACAAACAAATAAACGTCATTGCAATGTCCTAAAATGGTCTTCACACATTATCCAATGTTTTGTGCAAGGTCTCGTCAATGATGTAACATTGATATTTGATAAGGTCCTTAACCTTAGCTTCAGTATCACTCGGCGAGGTTGTCACGAGCCGTTGCGCGTTGCCATCGCACCCTTGGTCATGATTATGGCTAAAGACATTTTTTTTTCAAAACAAATATACATTTCACTCAATGAAAAGTTTCTTGCTTTAAACTTTCTAAATTTGACTGCCTTGTTGATATAACGGTGGTTATCGCGACTGCTGGTAATATGTTCGAATCCCGGGGAGGGTAAAAATGGGTAATTGGGTTTTTCTGTCAAGTAATCTTCAAATCAGTAACAGTCCGGAGCCAGGAATTTGGCGGTGTTGTACACCCACACCTCGAAAAGCACTTAAAGCAATTGGATTTACATCTGATCTCTCTCCGATTGTGTGAGACTTCCGTGCAATGAGACGTGTGTGAGAATAGCCTTACGTATTACATTTACGTATCCTGTGGAAATGGCTGGGTCTCCGCCTGGGTCTGGCCGCCATGACCAAAATTCGGTCCAGAAGACATTTTGTTTCTTAATTTTCTTTAATACAAAAATTAATTCAAAGATAATTATTTAATTAGTACATAGAAATATGGTAAATATATGTTTTTATGGTTATTTATAAGAAGTAGAGCCGTACTGCAGCTACTCGTATATTATGGTTGTAGCACCTGTGGGTCGGATCGATCGGGGTAGCACCATGCTCGCACAAAATACCAGAGTAAAATAGTAGCTTAATGCTGCTGTGTTTCATATGGTGAGTGTAGAGAACCGGAGAGCCTTTTTATAGAAAACGGGGCATTCCATCTTAGAAGCCAGGAGTGACAGCGCATCTACGTTTTGATTCTTAATAGAAGAAAAATGTAGATGCCTATGGGCTACAGCATCCACTTACTATCAGGTGGATTGTGTGCTCGATTGCTGCCCATATTCTATGAAATAATCATAATGCAATAATTATTTGGTTTTAAATTAATTTAATTAAATTAATATCTTAGGAAGGGGTTTACAGATCACTGGCCTTTTTTGAGTTAAAATCTATCATCATAATCAAAAATATTCTAGGGATGCATCAACATATTATACACGTAAATAAAAAACATGTAGGTGCGTAATGAAGTTATTTATGGCAAGGAAAACCCTGGCTGAATCAACGGCACAGCTTCCTGGAGACGTGACCTACATGCAGGCACCGCTAAACATACTAATTGATGCGCTGTGACTCTGCCTGCGGCCGTCGCGACTGTTAATACTTATTGGAAAAAAACAAGAAGGTTCTAAGTTTTCGACACGTATATTTTTTCTGTATATCAACCAATTTCTCGGAAACCTTTGGACCAATTTGAATGATACATTTTTTATTAGGTAGGTTATGTTTTAGGCCTATTTCGGTATAAATTTAAACGACTACATTACTGAGTTAATCTGACAATTATTATATCATTACAAATTTGCAATTTCTTTTAACACTTTTTCCTGGGAAAAATAAGGCTATTAGATGCCTTATTTTCTCAGAATCATAATATTTTTTATTTAAACTTATGAAAGTACAACAAATTCTCACAAACGAATTGTTGCACTGATACCTAAACTACGGTTAATTCTGTATCTAATATCCTAAATATTAGTAACTTCCTATAAAATTAATGAATATGAAATTTCAAGGCAGATTTTCATAAAACAATTTATTTTAATAATACTATCTTTTAAATAGCAGACTGAAGTTAAAATGTACTTACTTGTTTGTTCGTTACTTATATTTTAAGAACATAAATTTCACAAGGACAAACATGCAGACCCGAAACAACTATTTGTTAGCAATACAAATACTTGTTCCGAGCGAGATTCGAAACCACGGTCTTCAGCGCTAACTCATTGCTACGCCACTGCACCACTCAAAAGTTAAATCATATGTAAGCATATCACTATTCTGTGATAACCACTATCACTATCACTTTAATGATGATAACCAATATCACCAGGAATTTTTGTGCAGTTTAATACTTTTACGTGCAAAAACGGCTACAACACATCTAATTCACTAGAACCTGGTACCCTTAACCCCGAATAAGTACATGCTCTTCAACAAAAAGCTCATGCTTCGACTGCTTGATGAGATCTAGGTATCGATCTAGGATACCTAAGTAAAAATTCTTAGAGAAATGTACACATCTTTGTTTTCTTTACGTTGCGGCGAGTGCTGAATTGCAAATCATTGAAGCGATGTTAAAATAGAAAATCGAGCTTGATTTCTATTAAGGAATTAAAATATTACGTACGTTAATTCTAAAAACAATGTGATTTTAAAGTTCTAAAACCTATATCAGTTTCATCGGACTAAGTTTATTTCGGCTTTTAGGAGTTTTATTCCATTCTATATTATTACAACATACTAAATGTCTATTGTTAAACATAGGCCTCTGCCAGAAATTGCCTCTGAAATCTGAAATCTGTAATTTAGAAGAGAAAAATCTTACAAAATTTTGGATTTTTTTAAATACCTTAGACATGCATTTTACCTCACGTTGTTTTTCTTCACCACACATCAAATGGTAAATTAGCACTAAAAGCGCGAAGCTGCGTGTAAGATATATCTTAACTTATTAGTCTATATAACAAAGTTTAGTTCATTGCTCTGAATGTGTCAAATGCCGTTGGATTAGTCTCAGTTGAGTCGTCATGATTTTCCCGAACATTTCGCCAACTCATTTGCATGAAGCCGGTCTTTGTTGAATGACAAAATCCCGGCGAATCCCTGCGACGCAGCGTTCGAATTTGTAAACTCACAGAAAATATGTTCTTCAGATGTGACGATTCAGAAAAATCTTTATATATAGATAATTCTTCTAAGAATCTAAATATGCAGGACTTATCAACGAAAACTTGTTATTGACAAAAATTGTTTAATAAGGGTTATTATACTATGTACTAAGGAATACATGATGGATTGTTCCCCTGGGAATGAGGTTACTGCTACCATGCAGTTTCTAAATGTTTTCAGACTTATCGAATAGGGTGACAAACGAGCACACAGTCCACCTGATGGTAGGTGCTTGGGGTGGCCCATAGACATCTACATCTATCCTCGATTACGATTACGCAGATGCGTTTTCAGCCATGAGGACTAAGATGGAATGCCTCGTTTCCAGTAAAAAGGGTCTCCGGTTCTCTACACTAACCATACGAAACACAGCAGCATTAAGCTACTACTTTACGCTGGTATACGCTGGTATTCCGTGGGAGCGTGATCCTTCCTCGGTCGAGCCAACCCATTCGTGCTACAACTATACTATAAATATAACTGCAGCATGGCTCTATCACGTATAAATTATTATATTGTAAATTAATGTTTAAAAAACATCCCGCTGGGTTCCTGACCGGTTCTTCCAAGGCTTTATTCCGAGCGAGGGGTAAAACTTAAACGTTCTTTAATGAGCATTCTTGCAATCTATATTAAATAAAAACGATTCCATTCTATTATATTCGGTACGTGTGTTTGTCCCTGAGCTCTACCTAAACACCTGGACTGACTACGATGAAATATCTTGTGTGTGCTTGAGTGGGTGCCGGGATGATGGGAGGATGGTTTAGATTCACAATTGTACCTGGTAGGTAACGCTGCTGTCTAGATCCAGAAAACACCTGTGCGAAGCCGGGCGACATCGCCAGTATGTTATAAAACGAATCACTTTCTGGTGCAAATGAACTGACATTCGTTTACTTATGTCTATGCTGTAATACTGAAGTACTGGGCTCCCTTTTGATTTCCTACTGGACAACAAGCCAAGCTCAGTTCCTGCTAGCAATCCTGAAGTTGTTAGATTTTTACGTAGTAGAGCCACGCTACAGCCATATTATATTTGTAGCACGAATGGGGCACTCGACCGGGGAAGGACCGCACTCTCACAGAATACCAGCGTAAAACACTAGCGTAAAGCTGCTGTGTTTGGTATGGTGAGTGTAGAGAACCGGAGATCGTTTTTACTGTAATCGAGGAATTCCATATTAGTCCTCAGGGGTTCTAGCGCATCTACATTTTGATTCTTAATTATTAATATTAGATAAATGTGGATCTCTATGATTCACAGCATCCATTTACCATTCGGTGGACTGTGTGCTCGTTTGTCATCCAATGATATAAAAAAATACAATAATTGTAACCTACTATTTACTACGGCGCGACGGCAACCTGTGTTTGAGATATCAAATATTTTAAGGACGAAATATATGAAAGATTCAGATTTGGAGACTGTGTGAGAATTAAGAGGTTTAATGAATGCAGCAGCCGAAGGAAGAGAAATAATGAAATTACTAATAATACGTTATGTTGGGAAAATGAGGTACGAAATAAAGTTATAGCAAAGAATAGAGCATTGCTAGATCCATTAATTCACTGTCCACCCCCCCCCCTACCACAGCACAGCATCTACATTAAAAAATAAAGAAATAAATAATATTACATAAAAGCATAAGTACTAATAAAAGTTCATACTTTAAACACTAGGAACAAACATAAGCTTGAAATACCAGTTACCTAGATTCCACAGAATTAGTAATTGATTTATGGGGCAATATATACGCTTTTAGAACAATATCCCAGAAAATGTACAAAATTTGTCAATCTATTAAAGAATTAAGGGGTATGTTCCGAAATACAACACAGTGTACTGTCCAATGCAAATGACGTCATGAATCGACGCTATACTGGTGATTCGTTCCAAAACATTGGACAGTATATGACGTCATACTTTTGCGCCATTTGGAAAAGTGTTGGCGATTATTTTGTCATTTTGTGCTCCAAAAATCATTATATCCTCCTAATGGATATACCATCAATTATTCTATAATTTTTGTATTTGAATAAATAGAAACAAATTCTGGCATGCTTTATTCGGCAAACACACAATTAAAAATTGTTTTATTATGGCCGGATATCCGACACAATATGGCGACGGCACGCTAGTACAATAAAGTGTCAAACTGTCAAATGATGACGTCATTTGCATTGGACAGTACACTGCGTTGTATTTCGGAACATACCCAAGATAATATTAAGGAAAAATTGTATAAAAAGGTTCATAATAATATCTAAGAATACATCAATGAAAATAACCCCTGAAAATTCATTCAAAATTGTACAAAATAAATTATTGTAAAGCGAAATATGTTTAAAAAATCCCGCTGGGTTTCTTGCTGGTTCTTCTCAAGACAGAGGGTTTTTTTCCGAACCGGTGGTAATAAGCCATAAAATATGACTTTCAATAAATATTATGCAACAATCTATACTAAATAAAAAAATCGTATAAAAACCATTCATTCCATCTCATTATTTTAAGTTGTTGTTGTTGTTGTGTTGAAGATGATGCTGCCAATCTCCTGTTGAGGTAGATACACTCCTTCCACTACTACTGCCACGCCACTACACGGCTACGGTCATATTCTCGACTAAGAATCTCGATCAAAATACAAAAAGAATTAAATGGTTTCCGGTTCTTGCTGCTAATGCTGAATTGCTTGCTGGTGAAAAAGAATAAGAGTTCACAGCTTCATATCATATGCAATATTTCAAAGGTTGATAAGTATATCGTTTAATTTAACCACTACGATTAATTAAAACGTATTTTAAAGCTTCTTAAACATAATATATTAAAGTGCTCCGACATAATAACGATGCGCAGCAAAACGAAAATCCACAACCACACGCCATATTAATTAAAATTCAACGTGACTTTAATTTTCAGACTGAATTCCCCGGGTAAATTAAAAATGTCGATCTTTTTAATTTACGCATTCAACCGAAATCAAATTTGACTTTATGATTTTTTCGAACTCCTGCTTCAAAACATGAGCGTTATAATTTTTTTTAATTAAGAATAACAAACGACGACACGTTCCAACTGATAGTAAGTGGATGCTGTGGTCCACAGATACACTTACTTCTAGCTTGTACAAGTATAAAGGATTTTCCCTTTTTGTTACATACTCGTATTATAAGAAATACCAATAGTACCAGTTACTCGACTCCACCTAGTCAGTAATTCATTCTAGGGCGATGTTTACGTTTTTGCAATTAAATTCCAGAAAATATACAATATTTGACGCGCAAAAAATTTCAAAAAAAAAGATAATATTAAGGAATTTATGGATGATAATAACCCCTGGGAAGGGTGATCGCTACCAAAATATTTCTAATTTGTTTTGTGTTTTTAATTATAACGTACATGATTGTAAGCTGAATTTTTTATAAAAGTCCCGCTGGGTTTCTTGCTGGTTCTTCCCAGGACAGAATTTTTTTTCCTAACCAGTGGTAAATTAAAAAGAAGACTTTCAATAAGTTTTATTTATATATTTAATTTATATATAGAATAAAAATTTTTCGTTTCTGTTAAAATACAGGAGCATTATTTTGTTACTTCTTGGTTGTTCTTTCTTCATTAGATAGAGTGACGACCTGGTAAGAGATGCAGGTGGCTCAGGTTCATGATTTACGGCAATCCTCTGAGTAAGCCTATGTTCAGTAGTGGACTTGTGATGGTCCGTCATGATGATAATATGATCCTCCCTCGGTCGAGCCAACCCATCCATCATAATAGAGCTTCAGGATAGCTCTACCATATAAATACAACATCTTATAAGTTTTATAATGATATGTATATATTTTGGTTTCACGATTCCCACAGTGTAGTTTATAACATCAATAAAAAATTGCCTATAAATCTCATTCAACTTGTGATAATTTCAAATAAAAATAGAAGCCTTATTTACTCGTATTTTCAAAAAATTATCATTTTTCATCAACCCTGTATAGATTTTTAATTTGATTAAGAATAAGAAACTATGTATATACGATTATTAAATGTCATTATATTTCTGTAGAAAAATTTCATTGACGAGTCGGCTATAGACGATGAGACTAGCTCATTATTTATCCTTCATAACGAATCCAAATTCTTACAAGGTCACCGTTGTCTTGACAACGGGTGGCGCCGAGCGAGAGGCGCACGAAAGTGAAGACTTTCACCAGCGACCGGCGACCTCTAGACCGGGCGGCAGACGCGTAACGGTGCTTACCGATTACCATCATTACGACCTTATCCTAATTAGGTCTAGTCTCCACGTAACGGTCCGTGTACGTTGACTGAGCACTTGCTTGAAGACAACGTTCGTATGTGTACGTAGAGTTGAGGTATGCTAAATAAAAGTTCGGTTTGTGTATTTTTGGTATGGGTTACCATATGGTGTGGTACAACTTCGGTGGTTTGGCACATGAAGGTATTATCGAATTAACGTCCAGATTCAATTTATCGGAGTATTTCTTAATTAGATCGCTAGTTGTTTTAAGCGTATTAGTTGTAGGGTCTGTTTTGACCTTTCGGTATGTAGTTTCATCCGACAAAAGTTGTTGTATTTTAAAATTGTAATCTGACGTATCCATTATACGAGGAAAATAATATGCCAGCAGAATATGCAGTACTACTCAGACATTGCCTTACATCTGGCTATCTATTGTGAAAGGAGGAATTTTACAAGCAAGTAGATGGTGTAGCGATGGGCTCACCTGTATCTCCCATTGTCGCCGATATATTCTTGGAAGACTTCGAGGATAAAGCCCTTCTTACTGCACCTGTTACACCAAGGATCTACAAGCGGTACGTAGACGATACTTTCACAATTTTACCATCAGACAAAGTAACTGCATTTTTAGAACATCTTAATTCCATAAACTCTAAAATTCAATTTACTATGGAGTTAGAGGCAAATAATTCCTTACCTTTCCTAGATGTGTTAGTCATCCGAAATCCTAACAACACCATTGGTCACACTGTGTATAGGAAAAAGACCCATACAAACCGATATTTAAACGGTAAATCTCACCACCATCCTTCACAGTTAGCTACCGTGGGCAAATCTTTGTTACAGAGAGCACGAGGGATCTGTGACAGCAAACACCTGGCCGCCGAGCTTCAGCACGTCAAGCAAGTTCTGCAGGACAACAAGCTTCGGGTCCCGCGCCTACGTCACAGTGACCGAGTGAAGCCGGCCACAGTCGAGCATGTGCCTGCTGTACTACCAAATGTCAGAGGTGTCACAGACAAGATTGGCCACATCTTGAAGCGAGCTTCTATTAGAACATTCTACAAGCCGCCGAAGAAGATTAGTCAGTTCCTACCATCAGTCAAGTGTCATATTCCTCTACAAGATGCAGGAGTGTACAAGCTTGATTGTGAATGTGGTCTCTCTTATATAGGACAAACAAAAAAGATCAATTAGAACCCGCGTAAAAGAACATATAGCTGATGTGAAGCATCAACGTTCCGGGAAGTCTGCAATTTGCGATCATATCCTAGACGGCCCCAACCATTACATCAGATTTGATAGACCACAAATCCTCGCGAAAGAACACCGACCAAGGATGATACGTGAGGCTATTGAAATTAAAAAAACATCCTAATTTCAATAGAGAAGGAGGCTGGGTACTACCACCCTGGATCCTATAATCAATAAAATTAAAACTAAACCCAAGCATACCAACAGTTCATTTTGCATAGATCGGACCATAAACAATAATTAAAAAAGCTGAAGGTACTCCGGGTTTAACAATGACATCGGGACGTCAGTCATCTCAGTCCCCCGTAACCATGGGTGCTGGAAAGCGTCCGAAACGTCGGGAATTAAAAATAATAGTAAAATAAACGCGATAAAATCCGTAAAAGTAGTTTTATTCAATCTACTTTATGTATTTTTTGTATGTATGTCATGCAATATCTTTGTCAATTTTGAACCAATTAGGATGAATCTTTATTTATTAAATAGGAACCCTAAATATGGAAATATATTTAGGGGGCTTCTTCAGCCCACTCAAAACATAAAAAATATAAAATTTTAACAAATAATGAAAGAGTGGCTGACCGCTAAGTCAGCCAGCGCAGTCAACACAAGTCTGTAAGTCCGCTAACTTTAAAATAAGTCTTACAATTGATAATTATACCGGTTATGTATACCTTTTAAAAGGAACATTACTTTTGAATACATTATTGTTTTGCAGCTGAAATAAGAAGCTAAGCTAACCTAAGCTAAGAGATACAAATAATTAATATAATAGTAAAAAATAAATTTTACCTAAACCCTACAAAATTGTCAATTTAAAAATATATAGCTAAGACATACATATAATTAATACGATAGAAAATATAATAAATTATATACATAATTGTCAATTTAAAGATACATATATTTATAATTTCGTAGAATTTATTTCTCGTTCTTTTTTGATATAAAATATGACAAACATTCTCGTAGTTGCGAACTTAGCTAATGCAATAGTGAGCACACAATTCTTTGCAAGAATAATTCCAGTCATGCTCGAGTTAAGATGCCCGCATAAGAGCAATGTGTGAAGCGTCCCCAACCCCAACCCCTCATTACGGGAAGAGGCTGAAAGCCTGAAGAGCATTACGCAAGCTCTCTTTAACATTCGGAGTGTCTTACACACGAAACATCCTTGCTTATGCAGTATCCTACGGGTTTCGTTTTTATTTCGATCTTTCTAGATGTGTTTCTACGGACTACATGATTTTTATTTTAGTGTAACTATGTGTTTTGTAGTGTAACTTTTGTGTTTCTGGTAATTTCTGGGAGCACCAAACTCGAAATTGTTGATGAATATGTTAACCTGGAAGAAATAGTCCAACTTCGCTGAGAGGTCAATCCGCAAATTCAACTAGGCTGGGCATCGTTTAGGAAACTACACCACATTTTCTCGTCAGGTATATTCAGTTATATCTCAAAACTTGAAAAGGAATTTATACAATCATTGCGTGTGGTCAGTGATGAATCGTCCTTCACTGCTAGCTGTATGAGAAAGCTCCAGATTACTCAGTGAGCTAATGAGAGGGCTGCTTGCAGTTTCTCTGCGTGATAAAATTAGAAACGAGGATATCCGCAGTAGAACCAAAGTGACCGACATAACCCAACGGATCGGAAAGCTGAGGTGACAATGGGCCAGCCATCTCGAAGAGCCGCCAACCAATGGGGAAAAAAGGCATTCTAATACCGGTAGGCGAAGTGTAACGCAAGCTGCGCGAAGGTAAGATGGTGTGATGACCTGGTAAGAAATGCAGGATATCGTTGGATGCAGGTGGCTCAGGCTCTTGCTTTGTAGCAATCCTTGGAGGAGGCCTATGTTCAGCAGTGGGCTTGTGAAGGGCTGTAATGATTAACTTCGTGTTTAGTGTTGAGAAGTATATTTTTTATTTTTCCTGTCCTATTTTTTCAGAACAAAACGTACAAATATCCGACTTTTGCCAAGTTTTAAAACTTTAAACAAAGTCTGTGAAGGATTATTATAAAAGTATTGAATTTATGGATGATAACAACCCCTGGGAATGAGGTGGTTGTTAATTATCGTGTAACTCTAATTATTGTAAACAGTTTTTTTTAATGCCTTGTTCGGTTTCTTGCTGGTTCTTCACAGGACAGTACTTTCCGAAACAGTGATGATGATGAATCACACATAGGAGTCTTTCAGTAAGTATTATTTATATTCCATATTAAATACAGGGTGGATGAAATGGCGACAGGTTACAGCCACAACGCGCGATCCCCGAATGCCAATAAGGCTGAAGGGGAAAATTTACAAATCGACCATCCGACCTGTCGTCATGTATGGAAGTGAATGCTGGGCCGTCAAGAAGAAGGATGAAAATAGGCTGCATGCGAATGAAATGAGAATGTTACGATGGATGTGTGGTGTGACAAGGATGGGTAAGATAAGGAATGAGTATATAAGAGGAAGCCTGAAAGTAGCGCCAGTGGTAGAAAAGGTGAGAGGAAGCAGATTGGCATGGTTTGGGCATGTGATGCGGAGGGATGAAAGTCATGTCACAAAACGAGTGTTGAATATGAATGTGGAGGGACACACGGGCAGAGGAAGGCCGAATAAAAGATGGATCGATTGTGTGAAGAGTGATATGAGAACGAAAGGAGTAAGTATGGAAATGACGGCTGATAGAGAGGAATGGAACAAGAAGATTTACTGCGCCGACCCCAGATAATGGGAAATGGTCTAGAGAATGATGATTGAATATGCTTATAAATTCTAAACGAATAAGAATAGAATATTTCTTTCTAATTCGACTTAGATAACAAGAAATAATATCTTTAAAAACGGAACAAAAACGATGACACAAGATTTTCGTTAAGATAAAGTTAACTATGACCCGCGCCATCTGGCCGCAACGAAAGTGGATAAAAAATACGCGACCCTTCGTGAATGTTCCCGACGTTGCTTGTTAAAAATTGTTCGATCCACATATAAAGATAAAAGTAACCGAGAAAAAAAAAAAAAAAAAAACCCCAAGGTAAAAAAAGGCCGCACCGCACCCCCCCCCCCCTGGGGGGGGGGACGCGAAGACAACAAAAAAAAAAAGTTTACACGAATTATTTTTATTATATCTTATTTATTAAATAAGTTATGTTTCAGAGGTAGTCCCACGTACATTTTAAAAAATATTCATATTTTATATATTAATATATGTTTGCTAAAACGGGGTTGAAATTTTTAATGTAAAGCTATTGAGACGATATTTTGATTGCGATATTTCATAATTCACTCAAAAGGTCTTTGAAGTAATATGTACTTACGTACTAGAACAGCTATCTCAAACAAAAAATGTGCGCTACTCTGTGTTCGCGCGTTTGGTTTTTTTATCATAGAATAAACATAGGTAGAATGTTCCCTAGGTAATAGTAGATTGTATTGTTAATAGGTAAATTATATCGAGAACAATATTTAATTTTGTCATTTATTTTGTATATTATATTTGTTTATTTAATACAATATTACATAATATTATATCACAATTACATTTAAATATTTTTATGTGAATATTTTAAAAGGTATCTATGTCAAATATAAAAAAAACATACTAAGTGTATGTTTAACAAAACTTATTAACATAAAATTTAAATTACAAATATATTTATTTAAATTAGAATCATAAATGCTGTAAATAATCGTTCATAAATGCTGGGCATGCGAGAGTTAAAATGGACGAATTTATTCCACTTTGACTTCGAAGTGGAAACCTAAAAATAAAATAATAGAATAATAAGCAGATTTAAACATGAAAAACTTAGCCTAATTACAATAACTTAAATATGTTTCTACAAAAAAATGTGTATAATAATATATTCGTCCTATACTTAAGTACCCACAGAAATGTCGCATCTGAACATATTAATTTCATAATCTATATTCCATGATACGAGATGGCGTCTGAGGAATAATTTGTTTTATTATTAATTTATACTTAATAATTTTTTATTGATTAAGTATCTTATTAACCGATGAAAAGTAATTCCTTGGTTTTTACTGACATTTCTTGAATTATTTGTGCAATATCTAAGTACACAAGACGGCATATTTTTATCAAGAGATTTTTTTTAAATCAACACTACACGTGACAACTCTACAAGCGCCTAGCGAGTAACTGATTAAAGTGCGGTGTATGCACCGCAGTTGAGTGGAACAGATTAACTGAATGCAGTGTCTCCTCTAGTACGTAGTACATAATAGCTCAATGCAAAAGGTAAAGTTTTTTATTAAAAGTTTTTTTGAGGTATCCATGTCTACGAGAGGACTTAAGCTTAAGTTCAAATATATAAATAATGACATCATTTTGTTATTAAAGTATTTGAAAAAAACGACGGGTTGCACTCCGGGAGTGCCGGCAGAAGTGAAAACTTGAATATTAAAGTTGTGCGTTTTTAATATTTTGCAAAGATTAGGGAATAATTTTGCACGAATCGCTTTAATTATCACGAACATTCGCGCAAGCGCCCTCCGCCGCCTAAACGAAACAGCAGGCGCAGGCATACATTTTCGCCGCGCCGTAGGAAGAGATGGGGATACTTCCTCTCCTCAGCCGCGCCGGCTGTCTCTCTCTCTCTCCAACCGTCTTACGAATTTTCGATCAGGGTCACGTGTCCTGATGCGAGTTTAACATTTTTTACCCATTACAAAAAAGTGTACAACGCCGCTAAAGAAGTTTTCACTTCAAAATATACGACATACGAAGTATAGCTTCTAATTTCATTTGAAGCCACTTGCAATTTTATTTGACATCCACATTTATCCTCGATTAAGAATCCAAATTCAGATGCTTTGTCACCTCTTAGAACTAAGATGGTATGGAATGCTTCGTTTCCAGTAAAAAAGGGTCTCCGGTTCTCCACACTCACCATACAAAACACAGCAGTATTAAGCTGCTATTTTACGCTGGTATTCTGTGAGAGCGTGATTTTTTCCCCAGTCGAGCCAACCCTTATTTTACTTGCTATCCCAAATTTAATGTGATTTATGGGCAACAACGTTTTTGCCTAGCGAACGCCCCATATGATTGTGTGCGTGCGCAGTAAAATCAGTTAAAATAATACATTACCACGCATTTTGAATTTAAAAGACAAAAAGGACAGAATGTTTGAGATTTTTTGAATTAATTTCTCTTTACCATTTGCATATATTACTTATTCTAAACCTTCTCTGCAAATTTGGCCAGTTATTTCAAAATAACCTCTAATATACGGCATAATGATAAGAAAAAAAGTTCAGTGGGCATCCGGGCATCCATACAGCCTTTTCCAATAATATGTGGCTACAATCATTTTTTATGCTAATACACATATACATACATACATACATTACAGCCCTTCACAAGTCCACTGCTGAACATAGGCCTCCCCCAAGTAATGCCACAAAGCACGGTCCTGAGCCACCTGCATCCATCGACTTCCTGCATGTCTTACCAGGTCGTCACTCCATCTAGTGGGGGGTCGCCCTACACTACGCCTACCGGTACGAGGCTGCCACTCGAGAACCTTTCTTCCCCATCGATTATCGGTTCTTCGAGCTATATGGCCGGCCCATTGCCACTTCAGCCTACTAATCCGTTGTGCTATGTCGGTCACTCTGGTTTCACTGCGGATATCCTCATTTCTGAGTCTATCACGCAGTGAAACTCCGAGCATAGCCCTCTCCATAGCTCGCTGAGCGACCTTGAGCGTCCTCATACGGCCAGCAGTGAAGGACCACGTCTCAGATCCGTAAGTCATCACTGGCAACACGCACTGGTTATACACTTTAGTTTTCAGAGATTGAGGTATACCTGACGAGAAGATGTGTCGTAATTTCCCGAACGCTGCCCAGCCGAGTTGAATCCGTCGATTGACCTCTCGGTCGAAGTTGGAATTACCTAGTGGGACTATTTATCCCAGGTAAACGTACTTGTCAACAACTTCGAGTATAGTGCTCCCAACAACTACCGGCATAGGTGTAACATGGACATTAAACATAATCTTTGTTTTGTCCATGTTCATCTTAAGACCTATCCGTTGGGAGACACCATTGAGGTCATTGAGCATAGTGCTAAGGTCCTCCAGCGATTCTACCATAAGGACTATATTATACACATATGCGTACATCTAAACGTACTTTATAATCTTAAACGGTTAAGTTTACATCCTAAGACGTAACTTTTTATTTTCCACAACGATGTATTTATAATCGTGTTACACTGACCGTGAAATATTTGATAGAAATGAAGCATAAGTGGGTCGTTCGGTCACAGGTGTGACCCGGCCGATATAGACCGTGCCCGACAGTAGTTATAAAATGGCTGAGATGAGGGTTTGTTTTTAAGATGTCTAACAAATCTGACTGAAAATATTTATTAATTTATTATTATTATTATTATTATTACCCCATTTTGCCGAAAAATTTTACTTTTTTACTAGATAGATAGGACTATTTTTTTGCTTAGCGGTCTACACTCTCACAGAATACCAACGTAATCTTTGATTATATACCTGTCTATATAATCAAAGAGCGTAATGTAGGAGACTCTTTTTTACTGGAAACGAGGCATTCTATCTCAGTCCTCAGAGTGACAACACATCTACGTTTTGATTCTTAATCGAGGATAAATGTATATGTCTATGGGCCACAGCATCCACTTACCATCAGGTGGACTGTGTGCTCGTTTGTCACACTTATTCTATAAAAAGAGGATTATTCGCATACCAACCTAAATAGTTTGTCCGTCTGTCTGTCCGAGGTTGTCTTTTAAATGAATGATCCAACAAATTACAATAAAATCATGTGGATTATACGCGTATTCCCCGTCGGTTTGAAGGGAAGATGAATATTTAAAATCTATTGTAGTCTTATAAATGTATCATTTGACAATCAAAATTTGCTCTTGAAAAAAATAAAATCAGTCAGACTACTAACCTAGCAAACTTCATGGAGTGAACGAATATGACACTGTGTACCGTGGCCCATAACATGTGCATTCGGCGCCGACAGCAAGTCCGCGTGGAATTTCCGGCTTCACATTGCACGACTGAATTATGTAAATTGAATATGTGCGAATGCGTTTGGTTATATAATTTTTAAAATACTTCTGAACTAAAAATACTTATATCTTTAATGATGTAAATAAAATTGATGCGTCTGTCTGTAATATTTCAAAAAACAGGATTATATTAAACTCAAAGTGTCATTTGCACGATTCATCGATTCATGATTTCTTATATTTACGCAAAGACTACACATTGATATAAAATTACTTTTACTAATTTTAACACGTTTAATTTTATCTGTAAAACACCCGAAGAAACCTCAGGAATTGAAAGTAGATAAAATTAAACACGAAAATGTCCTCATGCCATTAAGATGTAAAAATAATTATTTTTAAATTTTTATCTGTCTGTCGACCCGTCCGGACTAATCCACGAGTAATGTATTTTAACCGAGACTTGAAGTTCTTTTCACGAAAATTGATAAAATAAAAGTTCTTTTATTTTGAACGCCACGTTAATAGATCTTGTCGAGGTGAAACTGGACAGGCTAACTGGTAAAACTAAAACCAAAATCTTTATTCGTGTAAAGTGAGTAAAACCAGCAATTAAGTTATTGCATTTATTATATAACATACGCTTTAGATTTATAAATATTTTAAGATTGTAACAAAATTGTTATACTTACAAAAATAAAATAAATATATATTTTTTTAAATTAATACCAGTTGAAATTTTATGAACTGTCTAAATGAAACTTTTCTATGGAAATAGTTTGAGAAGAGAATATCAGTAAATGACGTCATAGTTTTAATGTATTAAACATGTTATTTTTATATTTAAGTATTAAGTATATGTCTAAGGCATTTATTAACAATAGTAAACTCGTAATAAACCACCTAATAGCAGGATCTCAATAGCTATTTAACGTATTATGGTAGGGACAGGTTGAAATCACATCAACGTTCCTGTTCATTTCTGCACACGATGAAATGATGCCCGACTGCAGACTGCACTAGCCTGCAGCAACACTGCAACTTACGCAACCGCGTCGTCAGCAACCAAAATTTGCAATCGCAATTTCACGTCCATTCGCACCTTTCGTTCCACACCTCGATCAGATGTAACAAATACTTGTTACTTATATTAATCGCTTCCGGATCAAATAATAAAGTTCAGAAAATGTTTTGGACAAGAATGTTTTAATAATAAAACCATAAATTTCTATGCACATACTGCAACTATATTATGGTTGTAGAACGAATGGCCCGACCGGGATAGCACCAAGCTCTCACAGAATACCATCGAAAACTTTGCGTTTCGTATGGAGAGAAGATAGAACTGGAGACCTTTCTTACTAGAAACGAAGCATTTCATTTTAGTTCTCAGGAGTTACAACACATCTATACTTTGATTTTTAATTCGGGATAATTGTAGATGTTTATGGAGCTTCCATCCACTTACCATGAGGTGAACTGTGTGCTCGTTTGTCATGCTTATTCTATAATAAAAAAATTGGTTGACCCTGCAGGCCATCCATGGAACTTCCCGCTAATTTCAATATCATAGTGCTTCAGATTCTACCTATTTCCAAAGCTCAAAAAGCTCAGAGAGCAAATTTTTTTTGAAAAGCACGTTTTTTTATTTTCTACAAATTTGAATATTTCACGAACAAATCAATCAATTTTGATGTGATTTACAACAATCGACATAATTTTTTTAGCTTACCAAAAAAGCCTATTACAAAAAAAAATTATTTTATGGAAAGTTTTCAAGTTATTTGGAAAAACAACTTACCACTACAAGACTTCAAGATACAGTTAGTTTTATCTGTGTAAATCAGACCAAAATGTAATAATTTTAAACTGAAGATAGCCGTGGTTATTTATGACATTATGATGTCGAAAACCTCAGTCCCCCGTGACCATGCAAAACAAAACTGCGAATAATGATACGACTCTGTGGCACAGTGGCTTAATATTGATTTACGGCGCTGAGGGCCACAGGTTCATATCCTTTTTTAAGATTTAGGATGACAAAGAAGCACGAAGTCCAACTGACGGTAAATGGATGCTGTGGATCATAAAAATTTATAATATCCTCGATTAAGAATTTAAATGCAGATGTGTTGTTCACCTATGAGAATAAAAATGAAATGCATCGTTTTCAGCAAGAAGGGTCTCCCGTTCCCTACAATCACCATACGAAACATAGCAGCACTAAGCTGCTATTTTACGCTGTTATTCAATAAAAGCGTGGTCTTACACGCAACGAGTATTTGTATAGCCCAATTGTACCGGGTCTCAAATACAGAAGAAAATCCTAGTGTTTAAAAATAAAGTAAAAAAGAAGTGAGATATCTGGTACTGCGATTGACATCAGCCCCCAAAGCGTGACACATCCACATGAAGCGTAAGGTATTACGGGCTAATGAAAGACTCTTATATTATCTAGTAGTCGAGTCGTAATAAACCTCAGAAAATCCACTGTCCCATATGATTCCGTGGGTGTAGGCACCAGTGAGAGACTGAAACAGATGGACGGAAATATCCTGATAAATAATAAAAATATAAACTGATTCCTATTTCCGACATAATAAATTATAAAATAACTGAGGTTGAGGGGTCAGTAGGATACTTTTACTAGGTAGGTACTTGTCATAGACTGTATTTAATGATGAAGGAAGAAAGAAGAAAAAAAGGATTAAATTATATCTTTATTTAAATAGTTCTTCCCTACGTGAGTTTATCAATGAACTCCTCCTAAACGACTGGACCAATTTTGATGAACTTTTTGTGTGTTCGATTGGGACCGCAGATTATTTAAATTCACTATTGGACCCGGTAGATGGCACTGTTCAGAAATAATCCGTGCGAAGCCGGGCGAATCATTCGTTAAATATGTTGTCTGAATTTATGTATTCTATTAAGCAAAATAAATATGTAACTAAACGTAATTTAAGAACACAATATTCATATAAATTGTATAAACCCGAGTTAAAATATCGTTAGCGTCTAGAAATTCGTATATGATGCGCATAGATGTATAACTATTTACCAGATTGTTTCAGAAATGTACCTTTGAAAATATTTAACAAGCTAACGAAAGAATGGATTAGAAAGAACTGCTTTTACACTATAAAAGAATATTTATCATTTAAACAACATAATTAATTACTTTGAGTTACCTTTGTTATCTGAGTAGTTTCGATTGAGATGGCATGTACACCCGTAAGAGTAGAATTGGATAATGCTTTTAAAATATCAAATTCACAACACAATGTATTTCATTTCATTTCATTGGGTTTTGGACGTTGCACCCAGGCCAAAAATCGAACAATCCACCTGGTGGAGTGGCTGATGCATGCCATGGACGCCTATAGCCATCATTAAGTCAACAATAAATGCCCCTTGGCCTGTGATTATTTTGCCTCTTTTTACCATTCAGAGTGCACGCTCTGCTATATGGAGGTAGAAATTGGAAACAGTGTGGAGCCTACCCTAAAGGAATCTTCAAGAAATTCTTTTACCTAGTTTGTCGTTCACTGGTGATACAATACCTATTATAAAAGCTATACTCATAAACGTTTGTTAAATTTAATCAGTGGTAAAAAAGTGTCATTTTGACAAATGCTTGCAATAATTTTATAATATTTAGAAGATACTTAGTACAAGTTCATATGCCATACATTATATATAACGAAAGTCTTAACATTGACATCCGATCAAATCGCTATCACATTTTATTAAGACACGTCTAAATATGTATAAGTCAATGATCTATATCTACATTATGATCTATAAGAATTTATGTTAATTGGACGTCTTAAATCGGATTACTAGATCAGAAAAAAACTTGGACAACAATATAAAACAACGAAGTGACCCAGTTGTATCAATTATGTAAGCTTAAATAAAAATAAAAATATGGAGTCATTTAGATTAGTACAGTATGACTTTTTTTAAGAATGAAGTTTCTTTATTATCCGACTTTCGATTGCATTCCCTTTCTTTTTATTTAATAATGCAATCTCCTCTAGGTTAATTGCCGGAAAGAGTTTTATGTTTTCTCTTTTTCTGACATTGACCTGTGTGTGTGAATGTTATTGAATTTTATAAATTCAGTTTTCATCCACTTACGGACGTCTGAATAAATAAATACATTGCAGACGTGCAATACAATGAATTTATTTTTATAGAATAAGGACGATAAACGGGCACACAGTCCACCTGATGGTAAGTGGATGCTGTGGCCCATAGACATCTACATTTATCCCCGATTAAGTATCACAATGTATGCGTTGTCATTCCTAAGGCACAAGATAGAATGCTTCGTTACAAGTAAAAAGGAGGAACACTACGTAACAAAGCAGCCTAAACTATTATCCATCTGACTTCAAGTAGTAAAATTCTATCAAGCGAAGCCATAAATTAAAAATAAGATTTTTCACTAAACCTATCATAGCTCTTAACTAATGTGTGTTATTTAAGTTATTTTAATTGAAATTGTTAATGTTTAAGTTATATAAGAACAGGTTAATTCACAAAAAAATCATTGATGTCAAAAATAGAAATTTAAGCGCATATATAGAGAATCTGTCGGCCTTATGATGATTCCAATGCTGCCAAACGTTTCGATTCATTCTGTTACGAGCTTAACAAAAACCTAATTATCTGAATGTTGGTACAAAAAGACCTTATCAACTATTTACATAACAGAAATAATTTTGAATGGTACGTAAGCAGAGCCAATTATTACCTACTTACTACAATTATGCTGCCAGGCTGTTTCTAATTGTTTTAATACTTCATTGTACTAGGGCCGATGCAGGTGCAAAGGTAAAACCTTTTGCTAGCATCATAAACTAAGCGGAGTAAAAGTCTCAAGTCAAACTATCTTTATTTCAACAAAAGATTCAATCAAATGGTGTGACATTGTGCAGATGTAAATTAGCAAATTGATTAAATAGTGAAAGAAAAAAATTCTGTATCAGATTTTTATTATTTACAAACCTTGTCTGCGTTGAGCTACAAATAATACTGAAACAATTAGGCAAATTGGCCTACATTAGATTTCAAAGAATCGTTTTCTTGCACCATGAGGAGGTCGATTCGCTCTCTCCGCTCCAACAAAATGTTGTAAATTATTATTCCTTTTTATAAGCAGTTCTGCTGGGTTTCACACTGGATCTTCTGAGGACAGAGGTTTTTCCGAACCAGTGGTGAAGCTTAAATTACTTCTAATAAGTATTCTTGTTCTATATAGAACAAAATGTTTCTATTTTATATTCTATTATATTATATTCCATTATATGCAGCTCACATCTCGCTAAACTTCTGTTGTGACAACCTTGAGTCCCGCCCATTAGTCACCGGTTCGAGTTCACTGCCGACACGACTCCGTTACGGTAAACAAAAACTTTATCAATGTCGTATGCAAATGTGCCCCATATACCGCAATTAAAAATTTAAAGCAAACAAATATTTAATAGAGGCTTGTTTCAAGCTCCCTCACAATACTATGTATGAAGTTAATTTTGAAAAGTGTACGATGTCCTTCAGACCGAATTTCGGTCACGGCGGCAGGTCTCGACGGAGACCAGCCATTTGCTCATTACA
This sequence comes from Parnassius apollo, assembly GCA_907164705.1. Taxonomy (NCBI): domain Eukaryota; kingdom Metazoa; phylum Arthropoda; class Insecta; order Lepidoptera; family Papilionidae; genus Parnassius; species Parnassius apollo. The sequence continues at coordinate 1,526,408 of CAJQZP010001037.1, forward strand.
AGTATATAATAGTGCCCGCGTGTATGCACAAGCATAGACCCACACTCTATTTCACCACTTCACTCTCATGGGAAGAGAACAGACGTAGGGCCAACAGCTTTACGTGCTTTCCGTTTTAAACTTTGTAAAAGAGTTGTTATTGTAAGTCCAAAAACGTAATTTGTTATTTTATGTTAATTATGTCAGTCACCCGACATCGCAGATTCAAAGTCAAATTCAATAATAAATCAGGGTTAGCCTCCGGAGGTTGTTTACGCTTCAAAGATAAATGTAGATGTCTATGGACCACAGCATCCATTTACAATCGGGTGAATTGTGTGCTCGTTTGTCACCCTTATTCTAAAAGAAATATTAAATAATTATAACTTTTAAGAAAAAGTAAACATCGACTGCAAATAGCTAAAAAAGAAGTTTTTCATTTGCAACCCTTAGGGATGGAATTTTTCCTCCAAATTCAAATGGAACCACCTTTAAAGTACTATTTTATAAAAAAAGAATCATTAAAATTGGTTCTTTGTTGCGAAGATATCATATGAAGTTTCTTAAACAAAAGTACAATATGAAACTTTTTCTCCTATTTTTCACCCTAGGGGGCGGAATTTTCTTTAAAATTCATTGGGATCACCCTTAAGGTAGGGCCTATTTAATAAAAAAAGAGTTATTTAAATCGGTTCCCAATCTGTGAAGATATCTTGTAATATACATACAAAAAAAGAACATACAGTCGAATTGAGAACCTCCTCCTTTTTGAAGTCGGTTAAAAAGATGAATACAAGACCCGTCTCTTGTTTGTGCTGTACTCTCACCTAATGGAAATCCAGTAATTTTCTGAGCGAAATATGTCTTTATTTTTTTACTATTGCACATTTATAATAATAAAAATATACATATATCGAGAAAAAACACTCTTTTTTATGTTTCTATTAGTTTTAAAAGCAATTTTCTGTATTTAGTGTAAAAACTAATAGAAAAAAAAATCGGGGATTTCCGGGATGTATGGAGGGGGGAGAAGCGCATAATTAAAAAATTATTTTTTTTGTTTAGAATCTCAACGCACGGGTTCTTTTAAAAATCACTGAGTAATTATTGAAAATGTAAAACAACAACTGGTACTTTTCTACAAAAAAAATATCCACTCTTTTTTTTCTTAAATAGAAACAGAGATATTTTTCTTCTTTTAATTTGATTATATTTTTCATTTGATTATATAAATGAGAGCGTGAAATTTTGGATTTTCCAAAGATTTTATTATTACTTTTGTATTGTTAATTTTTGTGTAACTTTAATAAATATTGTAAACAAAAAAGTCCCGCTGGGTATCTCGCTGCTTCTTCCCCGGACAGAGGTATTTTCCGAAACAGTAGTAAACTAAACATAAGAGCGAGTTTCATAATTATTTAAAGCCTATCGATACAAATAAATAAAATTGAAGTGTCTGTTTGTATTGTAAAAACAACAGTTTTTTACTAAATGCGTATGAAATACGGTATTTTTAACAAAAACACAACTTTTAAAAACGAATTCTGTCTACCTGTCCGTCACTTTGTTCTGACTGATCTCCGAGATGGCTGGACCGGTCTGGACGTGACTTTATTTAAGAAAAATAATTAGGGTTCTGCGCAAAAATATTAACACCCATGAAATTCAATCGTAACAAATAACAGGAACAGCCAGTATTGGATTAAAAAATTCCTATTTATCCGTCTAATGTCCATACTGTACGCGTTTGCGAGTACGCCAGACGTGCTGCCTGTCGACGCCACGTTCGTACTTACTCGTGTGTCCCATACCATAGAACTACAACGTCCATGTTAATCGATAATGGATACTATTACTTTCACTCACGATTTAATATATCTAGATATATAGATGCTGTTATAGCAGTTACCTGAATAGAGGTTGAAAATTCAAATATTCTACTTAAGGGATTATTAGTTAATAGCATGTAGTTAGCAGAGCGGACTACTGATCGAGCATATCATGCACTTAATCTTTTATAAAAATGAAGAAATAAACAAGCACACAGTCCACCCGATCCTAAGTGGATGCTGTGTTCCATAGACATCTACATCAATCTTCGACTATAAATCAAGATAAATTGTAACCTCTGAAGACTGAGATGGAACGCCTCGTTTTCTTAAAAAAGTTTCCGGTTCTTGACACTCAACAGGGTACGAAACACAGCAGTATGCTTCTGTTGTTTCATGCTGTTATTCTGTGCGCGCGTGGTTCCAGCATGAAGGGCCGGATCGGGTCTCTAACGTGAGGTCTTATTAAAATAGAGTTATAAAAATTAAATTACTAAAATGCTTGTTAGGCCATACCTCCTTTATTATGTCTTGGTTAGAGTTTACGGGATGGTGAGAAAGCCTCCTGTCTTTCTCCGGCGGACACGAATTGAATATTCAATAATTTCACCTCTACAATGGTATAAGGCTCCAAGAACGTGATCAATACAAGTACATTGCTATTTTCACGTGTAGAGCCGTCAAATCCTTTTACAATAGCGCTAGTGCAAATGTCTGTATGAACTTGCTAGTGTGTGTGTGACGCGTGTTAACGCATGCATTATAATCAGTTTCATTATTTAAATAGACTTGTGGAAAGTTGGGGCTTTTTTTATAAAACTACATTGACAAAAGAAACAATTCATGATGGTAAGTGGTTGCTGCGGCCCATAGACATCTACATCTATCCTCGATTACGAATCAAAATGCAGATGCGTTGTTACCCGTGAGGACTAAGATGGAATGCCACGTTTCCAGTAAAAAGGATCTCCGGTTCTATACACTCACCATACGAAATACAGTAGCATTAAGCTACTATTTGACGCTGGTATTCTATGAGAGCGTGGTCCTTCCCCGGTCGAGCCAACCCATTCGTGCTACAACTATACTACTGATATATCTGCGGCGTGGCTCTACCACGTATACAATTTTTCTGTGAAATCTGAGAAAAGGCTACTATTTATACTGTCTGATAAAAGACTAAACTACTATATCTGAGAAAAGTATGGTATGCAAAATGATGCAAAATAAGACAGAACCATTAAATTAATTATTACAATAAAAAACTACGACTTTAAATATTAATTATTTTCATAAGTTTTTTTTTCTCTTGTTACTTATTTCTGATAAATTAAAAAAGTAAAGAAAAAGTGAATTATAATATAAAAAAGGATATTAAAGAGTTTCCATTAAATCAAACATTAAATTAACAATATAAAGATGTACCAGAACTATATTATAGTAAAAGTAGTTTCACTTCGAGGTTATTGTCATCATCTGTCTACCTTTCCAAGCCGCCTACCAAGCGTGGCAACTATGGCAAATATCCCCCTTATGAGGCAAGCTGTGGGGGGGGGCTATGTTCAGCAGTAGCCTTTGATAGGCTCTAATGAATGGAATTATATGTGAAATTGTGTATACTCGTAAACAGTAACATGGCGTTACAAATAAGGTATTTAAAGAAGCCAAATTGAATAAAAAAATTCAGTTTGCGTTTTTAATTTCATGTTTTAATAATGGTGTATTTACTATTTAGTATTTTTATAACATTAATCATTAAAAAAATGTAAGATTTTCGTTAGTTAAAATAGTGAAATTTTTAAAAATGATGTATTAAATTTTTAATATACCGTGTTCTTTTTTCTTACGTTTTCATTATCATCAGAAGTAAGTTTAAAATCAATTACTAAGTTCTCGAACAGACACGGAAGCAAGTTAATAAAAACATCATAAGAGTTCAATCTCGGATTACCTACGAGTAGCAATTAATGTTTGATTACAACCCATTACAGCGCTAACGAAAACAAAGGTACAAAACAGAAGAAAATCGTTGATAGGAACACTTCTTTACGACTCGTTCGATTCCGGTTCGAGCAAATATATTTACGACCATTTGCGACCATTCCTCCCCATCGAAATTAAAGCAGATAAAGTTCTATCGATTTACGACACTTTCAAGCGTAGTTGGTAGGTATTTTTCAAAACGTCATAACTTCCCCCGTGATTTAAATTTCTAAAATCTATAATTTTAATTTATTTCAACAGACTTTATTTTATTATAAGCAAATTTTGATTTTTATTATAAGTTTAAATGAGTATATATGTCTAGTAAGATGGTTAAAGCTGTGATATAATTATATCCCGAGGAATAAAGCTATATACTGGAATATAACTATGATACTAATATAATCTAGTAATTTCTAGGCTAAATTAACTTATGTATCTTACTGGACTAATTTTCAAATAATTATAAGCATATATTGACTAAGAATGTTAGAAAAAATTACATTTTACAATACTTTTTGAATTTTTTAAATTAAAAAGTTGAATTCTTTCAATAATATATTTATATCATTACAATGTACGCGGCTTTAGGCAGACTCAAGGGCCACCCCAGCCGCACCTTAAACCTACACTACAACCCTAAACAACAATACTCGTACAACAAGAACTGAATATCCAATGTCAATGTCGCGAATGAGTTGGCGGACTCTTTTTTTAATTTCCTCCTTCTGCTCCTGTACATTCAGCTTACAATTATAATTATTTCACTAGATTAGTCTAGTAAGATAGATAGGAACCGCTGTCATATAACTATATTCCGGTATATAGCTATATCCCTAGGGATATAAAGCTATACCACGGCTTTAACCATCTTACTACGACAAATATGTATAACATGTAACATAAACCTCGTGGTTCCCGTTAAGTTCATTATCAGAACTACTATTCACAAGTATATAATCAAAGTATAGAAATAACTTTACTTCGTAAAACTCCACCATAAAAAATATTTGCAAATAATAGTTTTATTACTGTGGCACTACTCGGGAGGCGTGGAGCAGAAGTGCAGTGGTGTTGTTCTTCAAGAAAGGCGACAACGCTCTCTTGAAGAAATACAAACCGATTTCCCTTCTGAGCCGCGTCTACGTGCTGTTTTCGAGAGTCATTACGAATCGTCTCGCGCGCAGACTCGACGACTTCCAGCCTCCCGAACAAGCCGATTTCCGAAAAGGCTTCAGTACTATACATACCCACCCTGCGGCAGATTGTACAGAAGACCGAAGAGTACAATCTGCCACTTTGCCTGGCGTATGTGGACAATGAGAAAGCCTTTGATTCCGTCAAAATTTGGGCGGTGCAACAGTCCCTTCAGCGGTGCCAAGTTGACTGTCATACAGACATCGAAGTGCTGAAGTGTTTGTACAATAGGGCTACGATGGCTATCCGAGTACAGAATCAGAGTTCGAAACCTATCCAACTGCCGAGAAGTGTAACCGTGTAAAACAGGGTGACGTTATATCCCCGAAACTCTTCACCGCTGCGTTGGAAGACGTTTTCAAGCTACTGGACTGGAAAGGATACGGTACTAACATCAATGACGAGTACATTTCGATCACTTTCGATTTGCCGACTATATAGTCCTTATGGGAGAATCGCTGGAGGACCTTAGCACTATGCTCAATGACCTCAATAGTGTCTCCCAACGTCTTAAGATGAACATGGACAAAACAAAGATCATGTTTAATATCCATGTCACACCTATTCCGGTAATTGTTGAGAGCACTATGCTCGAAGTTGTTGACGAGTACGTTTACCTGGGACAAATAGTCCGACTAGGTAAGTCCAACTTCGACCGAGAGGTCAATAGACGGATTCAACTCGGCTGGGCAGCGTTCTGGAAATTACGGCACATCTTCTCGTCAGGTATACCTCAATCTCTGAAAACTAAAGTGTACAAACCAGTGCGTGTTACCAGTGATGACTTACGGATCTGAGACGTGGTCCTTCACTGTTGGCCGTATGAGGACGCTCAAGGTCGCTCAGCGAGCTATGGAGAGGGCTATGCTCGGAGTTTCTCTGCGTGATAGACTCAGAAATAAGGATATCCGCAGTAGAACCAGAGTGACCGATATAGCCCAACGGATTAGTAAGCTGAAGTGGCAATGGGCCGGCCATATAGCTCGAAGAACCGATAACCGATGGTTAAGAAAGGTTCTTCGAGTGGCAGCCTCGTACCGGTAGGCGTAGTGTAGGGCGACCCCCCACTAGATGGAGTGACGACCTGGTAAGACATGCAGGAAGTCGATGGATGCAGGTGGCTCAGGACCGTGCTTTGTGGCATTACTTGGGGGAGGCCTACGTTCAGCAGTGGACTTGTGAAGGGCTATAATGATGATTACCCCTAAATAACACGCGCATCGGTAAAGCGGTGTCTTCGACAATATTCTTACTCCCCGACCAATGCAGAGATAATAAAACCACATACAATTTGCAAATGGTATTTAATTTTTCATGGTCGAGTTTACTGAAGTAATGTTATTTCCATACGTTTAAATATTGCTGCTGATAAGACACTTAACGGGAGCCACAGGGTTTTTGTTTATGTATGTCGCAACTAACTAGTTTAATTATTAACCTTTCAGTTAGCAGGCTGGCCTTTTTACTAAACCGTTCACTTAGCGACCTGAATAATATTTAGCTGATGCATCTAATACAACATTGCACATATTATGTTATATCATTCATGGTAGATCGAGGTGCGACTGGGGTGGCTCTTGGGCCATCCTAAAGTTGCGTATATTTATGTAATAGCGCATAATTAGGCTCCGGTCACCCTATTCATTTCATTCAACAAGACGGTAGCTGGTACTTGAGTTAAACGGCGCCGTTTAGTAAAAACACTAGGTAGTTAACTTAAAGGCTACTTAACTAAAGGACTAACAAAGCTATTTGGTTGCGACATATTATATACTACATGTAACTGTACTCCATGTAAGGTGTGTATATTTAGCTCATATCACACAATACGAAATGTAGCAACATTTTGCTGCCATTTTACGCTGTTCTGTGAGATCGTGGTGCTTCCCCGGTCGAGGCGACCCATTCGTGCTACAAACATAATATATTCCGACTTAAAATCTTAAATTTCACCAAAAAAACAAGTCGTAAATGAAAATATAAGTTAAAAATATTTTAAAAAAGCTACACCAACCTTAAATTTAAAAAAGTGAAGAATTATTATTTATGTAATAAAAAATATAAAATTTATGTAACGATTTTAAGCTATTGCATAGCTTCTATCGCGGGCCTTGAGCGCGGGGACCGAATCCAGAAATTCCGTAACGAAAAAAAACCTCACGCTCCCCACTCCGACGGGCACGGAGGTGTGGCATTGAAAGCTGTGCATCGTCTAACGTTGTTTCAGTTCGGCAGACTTCGGCACTCGGCAGACTTCGGCACGGTATTTGTGTGCGTGTACACTAGCTGCTAACTCAATGATAAAAATTCCTGAATAACCTACATGTATTGTAAGATATTAAAAATATTTTAAACAATATTAACTTCTCATTTATTCAATAAGAGAAAAAAATGTTTTCTTATCGGTCACCACGCTCAAAAAGTGTAACTTGATTTAATATCAAAGACTTAACTGCATAAATAAAATAAATAAATAATTATAATTGCATAAGTTGATAAACAATGCTATGCAATAGCTTTACCGCGGCAGTCACCGAGTGCCACACGTATTTTTTATGGTGGAATGTTAAAACTGTGTATAATAAAAATGTGTATGTTTAGGATATTTATTACATAATAATTGAATGGATGAACGAACGCACAGTCCACCATATGGTAAGTGGCTCTTGCGGCCTATGGAGAACTGCAACCAAATTAATGTAAAGAAGGCTATGCGTTGTCACCTCTGAGGACTAAGATGAAATGCCTCCGAGTCTGTAATTATACCAACTATATTCACCCTTCAGACCGGACACAGTGGTACACGTGCATCTGCTTGGCATCAGCAATACGTGAGGGTAGTGGTTGCCTAGACAGATTCCCAGGCAGACAAGGAGTGGTGCTAATGTGGCACACCACAACCCTATGTGGCACTCTGCCTAATTTTAGTGACAACTTTCATATACTTGAATACATGAATTTGTGATACAATACATGTGATACAACAAGTGATATGACAAGCGAGCTCACAGTCCACCTGATAGTAAGTGGTTGCTGTGGCCCATAGACAACAACATCTATCAGCTACTACATCTATCGCAGATGCATTGTTACCCCAGAAGACTAAGATGGAATGCCACGTTACCAGAAAAATGGGTCTCGGGATCTCTAAACTCACCACACGATGAACAGCAGCGTTGGTACACTGGTATTCTGCGTAAAATAGCGTGGTCCTTCTCCTGCCGAGCCAATTATATTACTAATATAGCTGCAAAACGGCTATGCTACTTAAAAAATTCTAATTTATTTACCGGACCGAAAACAGCGACTTTCAAATCAAATCAAATCAAATCAAACATTTATTAATTCATAACATGTTAAGATAAAATTATTAAGATACAGCTGCACGAAGTTTTACATTCAAAATATTCTTATGTCATATACACTTTTTCAACAAGGAAGCCATTGATTGATTTCAGCCATAATCATGTGTGTAGTACAAAAGGATTTCTAATTAAAAGCTCTTGTAGTACGATATAAACAAACACTTGCACAATATTTTATACTTTTATGTAGCAAAATCACAACAGATATCCCACAGCGATATTCTAATTTATTTAACTATGGACACGAATAAAGATTCTTGGATAGAAGAGTCGTTCAGTCTGCGCGGGTCAAGTTGCCACTCGAAATGAAATTTGTAGAGCCCGGAGCAGACTCTACATATCTACAGCTAATTGGCCGGCGTGGTACACGTAAAGATTCCACTCGGCTACAAGTTTAGTCAAGGTAGTCTCCTTTGCTCGCTTGCTATAAATCCGGAGGAACGTAATTCGGAAATGTCATCTACGTGCTCTGAATGTTAACTATATCCTTATTAAGATCGCACTCTTGCCGAAATTCACACAATACGTCTCACGTGTTACTCTGAATTCAACTTTGTAGAGTCCATGTAGCACATCAAATTAGAGTTTTTATTAACTCATCCTTATTAAAAATAAGTGTGACAAACGAGCACACAGTCCAACCGATGGTAAGTGGATGCGGTGGCCCATAGACATCTACATTTATCCTCGATTAAGAATTAAAACGTAGATACGTTGTCACCTCTGATGATTAAGATTAAATGCCTCGTTTCCAGTAAAAAAGGCTCTACGGGCTACTACACTATTTTACGCTATTATATTCTGTGAGAGGGTGGTCCTTCCCCGGTCGAACCGACCCCTTTGTGCTACAACCATAATATAGCGTGGCTCTACCACGTATACGAAACACACCATATGAAACACAGCATCATTAAGCTGCTATTTCATGCTATTAGAGCGTGGTCCTTCCCCGGTTGAGTCGACACATTCGTGCTATATACGTAATATAGCTACACCATGGCTCTATCACGTATATGAATGAATATTAGTAGTGAATAAGCATTTTAATACTCAATTTTACTACATTTAAAGTGGCTATATCAAACAGAAATCTACTTAGTTAAGTACTTACACACATAAACACGACATGCAACAACTCATTTCCGTTTCATATAACAACTGCGACGCCCGCGACATAGATGTAATGTAAACAAGGAGATGAGTTTCTTTATTAATCTGTTATAAAAGAATAATATTTCTCTAGTGTACGTCTGTATTGTATGTCTAGCTCGATGGATTTTAATACATGAGGTGTCGTTAGTTTGTTCTTAATAGTGGGAGTGAAATAAGCAGTCGGGTTTCTTTTTTAATTAATGTTTTCGCGATACGGCCTGTTACATCAAAGATCAATGTGTTACGAGGTAGAGCTTCGCGACAGCTAGCGACCCTCCTTACTGGTAACGAAATATTTCAGAGTTGACTGTCTCATTAATTTAGTGGTGTCCCTGTTTCAAATCCCGAGTCGGGCCAAAATCAGTTGTTAAGTTTTCTGACAAGAAATTCACAGTAGCAGCCCGAAGTTAGGAAGTTGGCGTTTTCTTAACCCCGTGCATAGGAAAGCACGCAAAACCTTAGCTGATCTCTCTCAGGTCGTGTCGGATTGCAGTCCTATCAGTTTATAGAGGGAGAACATAGAAAGTACACCTTCGGTTGCGCACACACTCGTGCATTTTTAGTCCTGTCCTACGGAGACAGCTATAGTCTCTGTCTCCGAGACTGGCCGCCGTGATCGACATTTCTTGAGCACATTATAATTGTTTCTCGTGACAACGCATCTGGAATTTGATTCTTAATCGAAAATAAAAGTAGGTGTCTATGCACTACTGTATTTACTCACCATCAAGTATACTGTGTGCTCGTTAGTATTTTTTATACGATAAGAGTGTCAAGCAAGCACACAAACCACCTGATGGTAAGTGGCTGCTGTGGACACATCTACAACTATCCTCAATTACGAATTAAAATGCAGATGCATTGTCACCCGCGAGGACTAAGGTGGAATACCTCGTTTACAGCAAAAATTAAAAAAGGTCTCCGGTTCGCTACATTCACCATACAAAACACAGGAGCGTTAAGTCTATTTTACGCAAGTATTTTGTGAGAGCGTGGTCCTTCCCCAATCGAGCTGACCCATTCATTTTACAGCTGTACTACTAATATAGCTGCAGCATGGCTCTATCACGTAAAAACCGTAAGTAACACTTACTTCTATGAAACACAGATAATAAAGCTGTATCTTTAAAAATTTTGCCTAACATCCAATTAAATGTCTGTAACCAACATTAGCATATTAAATTAGTTAAAGTATCAGAATCTGTCACATGTCCATTGCTGAACACAAACCAGTGAGTGTTAATAGAGGGCAGGTGAGAGACATACGGAAATGTGGTTACCTTTACTGCTGGCCGTAAGAGGAAGCTCAAAGTCACTCGACAAGAAATGTGGGCTGTGCTCAGTGCTTCTAATTTAAATAACGAGGATACTGTAGCATATTGCAGTGGAACAAGAGTAATTAGCCCAACGGATTAGTAAGCTGAAGTGATTATAGGCCGGGCATTCGGCTCGAAAAACCGACAATTGATGAGGAAGAAAGGTTCTTGATTGACAATTTTCTACCGGTAGTCGAAGTGTGAATCGGTCCCCCCACTAGATAAAGTGACAAGCTGATAAGACATGCAGGAAGTCGATAGACACAAGTAACTCAGGACCGTGATTTGTGGAATTCCTTGGGGGAGCAGTGGACTTATGCAGGGCAGTAATGATGATGTTGATAGAGCCATATACATTTATGCCAGATTTTATAATCGCTATTGTGGAACTTTCGTCAAATTGAATTAATTTTATCCTCGTAGCAAAAACTAAATAAATTAGTCATTCTAATGAATAGCTTACAATTTATTGCGATATAAACAAATTGTAGATACCAACTAGATTACTCATAGATAAATTTAACGTAAGCCCGCCCTTTGTCTTAAAGTAATGTAATATAGGTTTTTTAATAAGATACTTTAGTTACTTTTTAAATAATTATGCTCCCACCGTCTCATTGATCTAGTGGCCTGACTACTGATCATGAGCTTCCGGGTTAGTATCTTCTTGAATTTCTATCAAGAAATTCCCAGTAGTAGCTGGGAGAAGCAGGAGCAGTTGGTCGCACACCTGAACTCCCTTCGGTAGTGATAAATTGTCATGTTATCAAACTAAGAGAGTAAGGATTAGAAAGAGCCTAAAACAGCAATTTAATGCTGCTATGTTTGATATGAGTGTAGAGAACCGAAGACCTTTATTACTGGTAGCGAGTATCTTAGTCCTCAGGTGTGACAAGGCATCTGAATTTTGATTCTTAATCGGGGATAGAGGAGTCCTTGGTTCACAGACTCCACTTACCATCAATTGAACTGTGAGCTCGTTTGTCATCCTTATTTTATTAAAAAAATATTTCGAGTGATACAATTTAATGTTCTCACATTAGATTAAGGAAATGGCTCTAGGTAGAGACGAAGTCATTATGCAACTGACGGAAAGTTTGATCGTAGATACACGCTGTTTCAGTCCTTTAATATTTATTGCAAAGTACCATTGACTTTGTGTCACTAACCAAGCCATTATCGAGAGCTTTTTACTGGAAACGAGGTATTCCATCTAAGTCCTCAGGATAAACAACTAATCTAAATTTTGATTCTTAATCGAGTATGGATGTAGGTATCAATGAACTACAATATCCACTTACAATCGGGAGCACTGTGTAACATTTGTCACCCTTATTCATAAAAAAATGTGGAGTGATAGGACTTTAAGTAGAGACGAAGTGACTATGCGACTGAGGAAAAGTTTGATCGTAGATACCCGCTGTCTATGTCCTTTATTTGCTGCAAGAGGCCTTACGTCTTTAATCAATCTATTATGGACACTCTTTTTACTGGAAACGAGGCATTTCATCTTAGTCTATAGTTATTAGTAGATTCTTAATCGAGGATAGGTGGAGGTGTCTGTGGGCCTCACTTACCATCAGATGAATTATGAGTTCGTTTGTCATCCTTATTCTATAAAAAAATAAGGAGCGATTCATGGAGAGATAAGATTGAGCAGGTGGCTCTAGGTACAGAGGAAAAGACTATGTTACTGTCAGAAAGTTTGACCATAGATGCACGCCGTTTCTATCATTTAATTAAAGAATAATACGAGTTTCATTGACTCTGTGCCTCAATTTAACCTGTTATGGAGAACTTGGGGTGCAGTTGCCACGCGGGGCTCATTGTGATGCCACGGAGTCGTGTGGTGTCGCAACCGCGTTACAGGACGCGCGAACGCCCGACAACTACAACTCGCGATTCTCCTTGCACTCCGACAATTACGTTACGCAAGTGCCGTGTTCTCAATGCGCTTATTATTCCACGTGCGCGAACGCCGGCACAAAATTATACCATATTAATTGCATAAGCAGTGTTCCCAACTTAGCAATTTTGTCGCCAGGAATGATGGATGACTTTAGGTAGTTAAATTTTAAACCTAGAGGCTTTTCTTGTGAATTTACTCTTATTTCAGGGATCTCCAATTTTTTTAAATGTTAATAAAATGTATCTTTAGATACACACATATTTAATTATTATTCTTATAAAATAGCTTGTTAAATGTTCTTATAAAATGCTTTAAAATAGCTTTTGTTTTGCCTAGGGATTTTGTCTATGAGTGGTGCCTTTACATGATTACAACCTTTAGAAGCTCCTTTGTTTTTATACTTTAATCTGGCGAATTACCAGACGACTTAACAACAAACTCATTCTAGCAACATTTAGCGGATAATTTTTTAGTCTAGGGACTCCCACGGCGGAGAGATTGCAACACTATGCATAAGTTACATTAGTATTATAAATAATTAACAAGTGTGGAAAAAAATCAAATCAATTATTGATTTTGTACACTGTCTTTTGTTGAAAAATCGAAAAATCGTGACATTTGCAAAATCCACCCGCAATCCCAAAAAGAGTCCAAAAGCCCTGGACATGTCAGGAAAAATCTTGACTTACATATCGTGTCTCTATCTTCAAGCAAACAGTTCACACGTGACTCAGCTCAGCGGTTATGTTTAAACGCACGTTATTAGCGAATCATACCACGGAGGAGTTATCGACAAATTATCGGTTTAGTCAAGGTTCAAACACAGCACCATTAATGCATATTTCGCGCGCTAGTGACTTCGGCGAATCAGTGGTGACGTTAAACGTCTTAGGCGATTATACAATTTGTCGAAGTGGTTTTTAGTTATGCAAAAAGCGTGGCAGAGGTCATTGCGTCACTATTTAATATTCGCGTCGCGGGCAGAGCAGCCTTGCCGGCGACAGGTCGACGGGATCTCGACAACCATGTAATTAGGGTACATCCCAACACTCCTGAATAAAATAATCCAAAAACGAACGCCTAAATTTTGACCATAGAATCCTGATATCTATAGAAGCTTTAGATTGTACTTTCGAATCTATTTTATTAAAAATAAGTTCCACATTCAGTAAGTAGAAGAAAGGTCATCAAGAGTATGATGAGCTTTACATATACAATTTCCAGTAAAATTTAGAGTAACAAAAACTATCTTTAACTAAAGGAATACAACAGGAGTTAAAACCCGATTCGAAAAAAAAAACAAGAAAAAAATAAACAAACGAATTGTTGGACACTTAATTAACCAAATTCTTACAAATTGCAAAACGATAATTGACAATAGATGTGTACTTTTGCGTAGACACCAAAAAAAGAATTTCGAAGAAACAGAAAACGCGGGAACAATCGTTTTAATAATCGATTTGCAAGTTGTAATCGGGCCCGGGAGTCATTCAGGCTCAGCTCGATTGATTAAAAGACTCACCGGCTCATGCTGGCTTCGTTCGAGACGTATTTTCACAGCACTGTCGTGATTAGCGCGCGGCCATGCCGTGCGGACGCGGCGAGTGGTGGGACGCGAGTGCCGCGGGGCGCGGAAGCGCTGCCTGCAGCGACCTGCATTCTGCGGATTTTGCGATCGCTCATCGCTCTTGTCCGATGGGTCAATGGCCTGTTATTTTTTTTTTTTATTGGCTTTGACCGTATGACTAGGATTGATTTGTTATTGATTGTTTTTTTTTTTGGAACTGCGTTTGAAAATTGTGTGCCAAAACTCGTATTTCAAATGAATAGGGATCGTGTCCGTTCTATCGAACTTTTCGATTAGGTACTGGTTTTTATAGGAATATTTTATAAGTTTTCGATTTTTGGGATTTTCGTTAAAAACAAAGTAGAAACAAAAAAATCTAAATATTAAAACAGTTATCGAAAAAACCTTAGTATTATGATTAATTCTACAAAAAGAGAAAATTTCAAATGTTATGCGATAATATTCATATGATATTCAACTAAAACGGATTTAACGACACCTGCCACACTCTGTGGCAATGGCTCTCAGGATACTTTGACACAACACCAAAGACTGTGTATCGCTGATTCAAATCCACTCCAAAAACAAAACTCCAAAAATGACAGAACAAACTTATCGCGCCATCCTTGGCCCTCATTTTTTAATAATTTTAAAGTAACAAACAAGTTCGTAGTTCACCTAAAGAAAAGCAGCTACTGCTGCTCTAGCCTACAACCAACTATCAATTATGTAGACTAAAAACAAAAAGGGTCTGGTATTGATCCCTAAGGGGATCCCCTTTAGACAAGAGGTTTTAAGTACCTTTTATCACTAACACATGACACTACCTGGTTTATTACAAACCTTTTGCTCTCACAGCACAGCTCGGCGCAAGCCTGCTCTCACTTTGAAGGGGTAATGGAGTAATTTAGTGGCGGTGTAAGAATATGCATTACCCCATATCGTCCTGTGGGTATCGTGAGAGGTGATAGAGGGAAGCTGAGCCAGGAGATGGGCAGCAAACTGTGGTTGCCAAGCATCCCCCCATGAGACAGTCTATGGGGGAGGCTTATTTTCTGCAATGGATTTTTAATAAGCTGTAATAGTAATGGATTGAGTTAGTCCGCAGTTCATATTTTATACACATTTTTTACTCCAACACGCAGGTTTACTCACGACGTTTTCCTCCGCCGTAGAGCACGTGATTGATCGGCAGTTATAATGAACAACTGCACTCCTACTGGCGGGGTCGAACACAGGCTGCTCCCGTACTGTGAATTTTATGGTGAGCGGCTAGACACTGAGCAAATGATTAATTTGCCCACCGCTCATGATTAACTATTTTTAAGTTCTCGTTAAATTCCTCGCGATATCCATCATCCTTCACCGCTTCACGTTAATTAAGTAAAATAACATTTAAAATTGCAATGAACCATTCGGTGATCCTAAGGTATTGTGTCTATTGGTATATAAACCAAAAATTTAAAAAAAAAATGGAAACATGCGAACATGCGAAATGGGTACGAACGAAATTCCAAAGTTTTTGTTTAATACACGAACACGCACTATCACTTCTCATTTTCATATAATATCGAATAACATAATTAATGAAAACGTGATTATTTCGTGTCAGCAGAGTACGAACCCCGCTATTAATTTGATTGAATTTTTTTATCAAACTGAAGTCAGAATGTACTGTAATTATACTGGGGCTTTTTCCCTCCTCAGACGGTCACACCAGTGCAAGCACTGCTATGTAGGAACAGAAGTAGGTAAGAAAGTGGAACCTGCCTTAGCGGAATCCTGCGCAGGAAAAGAGTCCTAGAATTTTTGTTTTCTTACCACTGGATTTTTGTTTTCACCATCTAGATACTTGGCAGTCCACCATTGTGCGTTTTACTAGTTTTCTTCCTCGTACAACTTCTCCGTGGAATTGTTTACCTCCGGCGATTTTTCCGGACCGATACGATAGGGACCTTCAAGAAAAGAACTTACTCCTTTCTAAAAGTCCGGCAACGCACCTGCAATTCCCCTGGTGTTGCGGTTGTTCATGGGCTACATGCTAGTTTGCCCTCTCCTCTATAAAAAAATATATGACAAGCGATATCCTTGCCAAGAAAGTACTGGCTCCCCACAATCAGCGGTAGAGGCGTGTAAATTTCGTATCAGACAATTGCTGAAGGAAGTGCCCAAGGTAAAGTAAACAGTTATTGTAATTATTTGACAGTATCATTGGTTGAAACTTCCGCTGTGTTAGTGTGTATAATTTTATAGAATCAAGGACAAGAAACGGGCACACAGTCTACGTTTGGCTAGAAGACTTTGGCCTAATCGCCACACTTGACGGGCGTACGTATTGGCGATCGCCATACTGGGACACATTTGACGCCTCTCGCTGACATTGATCTGCATAATTTACACGACTGGAATATGTGGAATAATATTATCATCATTGTCATCAGCCTACGAGAGTCGTAAGCTCACAGACATAGGCTCTACCAAGGCGCGCCAAGGTCTCTCTCTACCCAGGTAGAGCCATACTGCAGTAATATTATGGTTGTAGCACGAATAGGTAGGCTGGACCGGAGAAAGATAACGCTCTCGCAAAATATCAGCGTAAAATAGCAACTCAATGTTGTTGTGTTTCGTACGATGAGTGTAAATCCAAGGTGCAAACGCATCTGCATTTTAATCCTTAATAGATGTAGATGTATTTGAATAAAACTATTATTTACGGATTTTATCGCGTTTAATTACTTTAATTTATTTTTATTATTATCCCGACGTTTCGGGTGCTTTACATCACCCATGGTCACGGGGGGGGACTGAGATGTTTGACGTCCCAATGTCATAGTTAGTCCAACTACCTTCAGTTTTTTTTTATATTAATTTTGGGTCCGATTTACACAAAACGAGCTTATAGTATCATGAAGTCTTGCAGTGGTATGCTTGGGTTTGGGTTTAATTTTGTTAATTATAGGATCCCAAGCAG
This sequence comes from Parnassius apollo, assembly GCA_907164705.1. Taxonomy (NCBI): domain Eukaryota; kingdom Metazoa; phylum Arthropoda; class Insecta; order Lepidoptera; family Papilionidae; genus Parnassius; species Parnassius apollo. The sequence goes on from CAJQZP010001037.1 coordinate 1,543,676, forward strand.
ATGGTAGCACCCAACCATCTTCTCTATTGAAATTTGGATGTTTTTTAATTTCATTAGCCTCGCGTATCATCCTTGGTAGGAATCGGTGTTCTTTTGCGAGAATTTGTGGTTTATCAAATCTAATAATGTAATAGTGGGGACGATCTTGAACATGTTCGCAGACTGCAGACTTCCCGGAGCGTCGGTGCTTCACATCAGCTATATGTACCTTCACGCGGGTTTTTGTAGATCTCTTTGTTTGACCTATGTAAGAGAGACCACATTCACAATCTAGCTTGTACACACCTGCATCTTGTAGAGGAGTATTACATTTGATGGATGGTAAAAATTGACTAATCTTCTTCAGCGGCTTGTAGTATGTCTTAATGGACGCTCGCTTCAAGATGTAGCCAATCTTGTCCGTGACTCCTCTGACATATGGTAGTAGAGCAGGCGCGCGCTTGACTGTGGCCGGCTTCACTACTGTGAACTGTGAACTAGGAAGCTAAAAGAAAATAACATGCCTCAAGAATATGCAATACTACTTGAACATTGCCTCACATCTGGCAATTAGCTATGCTGTGTGCGTGTGTGTGTGTGCGTGTGTGTGTGTGCGTGTGTGTGTGTGCGTGTGTGTGTGTGCGGTGTGTGTGTGTGTGTGCGTGTGTGTGTGTGCGCGTGTGTGTGTGCGCGTGTGTGTGTGCGCGGGTGTGTGCGCGGGTGTGTGCGCGGGCGTGTGTGTGTGTGTGTGTGTGTGTGTGCGTGTGTGTGTGTGTGTGTGTGTGTGTGTGTGTGTGTGTGTGTGTGTGTGTGTGTGTGTGTGTGTGTGTGTGTGTGTGTGTGTGTGTGTGTGTGTGTGTGTGTGTGTGTGTGTGTGTGGGTGTGGGTGTGTTTGCATTGTATGACATTAAGACGTGTAAAGTTTTTCGTCTAAGTCTCTAAATGACATTAATCACCCAAGGAAGTCGTGGCGGCTCGTTAGTAAATAGTAATGATAAAAACTGCAGTTGCCAATCCGCCTGTCAAGCGTGCCAACTGTGCTAAAAATCTCATAGGGAACGAGGCAATCAATGAGGTGGGCCTATGTTCAGCAGTGGAATTTTGATACACCGTAATGGCGAAAAGCGGAAGACCTGCAGCACGTCGATGGATGCAGGTGGCTCAGGGACGTGCTTTTGGCATTGCTTGAGATAGGCCTATGTCCAGCAGATGTCACTGGCATCTTTCGGGGCAGTGAAAGATTTCTGGTCTTGTTCTTATCTTCTCTTACGACATACACTGACAATTACTGCGTAAATTGAAAAAAAAAACACTTTTATACAAGTTTTGTCATTATTTTATGCAACACGGCCTACTTGTTCCATAAATACGCTTTAATAATCATAATTACAGTTTGTATGATTGTTATTGCTTGGTAAGCTTTAGATTGTATACCCAGTAGCATATCACAGTCGTAGAGTACGGTTTGCAAAGCAGTTTACGTTAGATAAAAAACGTTATTTTAATAAAGATGTTTATAAAAAAATAGGTAACATCATACATAAAAAGGCTCTCCGGTTACGGTTTACGCTGGTATTCTGTGAGAGCGTGGTCCTGCCCCGGTCGAGCCGAGCCATTCGTGCTATAACCAGTACCGTCTTTACCATAAGGGCACACGGTGCACGTGCCCAGGGTCCCTATCGTCACGGGGGTCATCGGCCTTATTTGCTACTTTACGCTACATAATCTTTTTTCTATTTTAGGACAATATAGCATGATAAAAAAAATATAGTGTAAGAGATGAGGGCATTGTTAGTGACTTTCTGGCAATCCTGAGCAGTGACAAGCCACACATTGCCGAATTAGCCAGAAGAAGTGAAAGTAGAAAATATGTAGTTCCGCGTTTCGCCGCCATCTAAATGTTTTTGTCAGGCTGTACAGTCGCCTCACTTATAGCCTGGATTTTTTTAATTTTCGGCAATCTATATATATATATATATATATATATATATATATATATATATATATATATATATATATATATATATAATCTATAAGATAAAAATGTAATTTCGTACTGTTTAATAAAACTAACACTTTAAAATATTTAACGACAAATGATTTAATTAATATGATAATTTTCCACCACAGCTTTTATAGCGAATAATAATTGTTACCTGATCCTAATCCTGATCCTAATATCTGATCCTAATTAGAGAAGTGAAGCCCTTTTTATTAAAGACACTTTGTGATAAGTGTCAGTAGTAGCTCAGTTAACAATCAAGATGCGTTGTTACTCTTGGCAAAGAATATATAATATTACTATCTACCGCTGGAAACTAAGGCGAAATGCCTTGTTTCCAATTAAAAAAGGAGGATGAGCAGCAGCGTTTTCTAATAACGCCATTTACCATAATATATAAATATGGTAAATATCTCGCCTTTGAGGCAACCTATGGGGATGGCCTATTTACAGCAGTGGACTTTAATAATCTATAACGTTACGATAAATTATACCGTCTAAATAATAAGATTATTCTGGAATTTTCCATTGAAGTATAATGTGTGAATTTTCTATAGTCACCTATTACAATAATACTCTTAATCAGGAAATGACTCAATAAGTATTATGCAATATTCTATATTGAATAAAGATCATTTCAAATCATTCATTACATTTCATCAGGACGAAATTAGGTGGTGCATTATAACGGCGCCAGTATAAGGGAATCACCAACAGTTATTATAGTATAGGCAAATTATAATTTTCTATAGGATAAGGGTAGAAACCTAAAGGTAATTAAACGCTGTGGCCCATAGACATCTACATCGAGTCCCGATGACGATGCCGAGTGCAGATAAAAATAAAGATATCTTATTACATAAATATACGTAACATGCCTATAGTAATAAAGTCGAATTAAACCTCATCTTTAATTCACCCAAAAAACTTAAAGGCGATACAGTATAAATACAAGGTTATTATTATTATTACAGTAAAGTAAATCATAACATTTTCAGTAACACTTCAGTAATTATTATAACAATGTAAATGTCCATGCGTTTTACTATTTAATCAGGTGATAATTAAGCAAATGCTACGTAGCCGTGCCCATGAACAAAGCGGTGACGAATTTGAATCGGAGGCCGCAATTTGTTATGCTCATTTTGTGAAAATTATATCTGAACTTTTGTGTCGCCGCATACAATGCGTTATAATTTGTATATGAACATTAACAAAAGATATTTAACAAAACTAAATGTTTTATATAATAGGTAATGTTTGACAGTAAGAGTACGGTGTGGCAGAAATGACTGTAAGCGGTGGTAGATGGAAAATTGTGCGATTAGGGAAAACTGCGATTTTTATAGAATATGAGTAACAAGCGAGCACACAGTGGACCTGATGGTAAGTCGATGTTGTTGCCCATAGACATCTACATCTATCCAACGCCGTCTTAGACCATACCGAGGCCCATGGGTACACAAGAATTTGGGGCCTTTTTGGAGAGTAAAAGAAGTGAATGATAAAAAAAATTCTGCTATGGTATTATATTTATTATAGTTAATTGGAAAAAAAAAACAAATAATATGTCATTAATCACCGACCCATGACTTTTTTTGCCACCGGGGCGACACCACTTTACAATGAGGTAAAATGTTGATGATGACTGTTGAAATGACAGATTTCATAGCGGGGACGATAATTTCTTAGGCAAATGTAAACTTTAATGTTTCTTTCCTAAGCATTCTTTCAAAAAAGGAAAATATTCTATGATTCAATACTTGTATTCTTTTTATTTGTTACATTAAAATTTAGGCTTCAATTATCTAAAAATAAGGATCGTAACAATTATTTGCTATAAAATCTATTAATTGTGGTTGATAATAGTTATCGTATTAAATAAATCATTTGCCGTTAAATCTTTTGAAAATACGAAAGTTGCTGAAAATTAAAAAAAAATCCGGGCTATATATTAGCTATAAGCGAATAAGGCCGATGGCTCTATCATATCGAGGGCCCCCGTGACGCACCTGGTAAAGACGGTACTGCATCTATCCTTGATTAAGAATCAAAATGCAGGTGCATTTTCTGTATGTATGCTGCAGATGTAGTTGTATATCAACCAAATTTGCGTTTTATTGAAGATAGGGCAAATTAACTGATGGCGTGTAGCCAATCAGTTAAAGGTACTATTAGGTACTTATTCGTTAACCGCCACTCTTGGTAGGTGTATAGACGAATTTATTTGATGAAATAGAACAATTTTATTGAATAAAGAATTTAAGAAATCCTCTATCCTAGGAAGCATCAGCAATGTGCCCAACAGGACTTTTTTTTAAACAATAAATACTAATCGCAGTAGTATCACAAATCAGTAGCAGTATCACAAAGGCTTTGTCGCGTGTCAATCTTGTACTGCCTTACAGTCTATCTAAGTCCACGTCTGTATGAAGGCCTCCCCATATATTGCCTTATAAATAGGGTTGTCATTAAACCGAAAAACTGGAAAAACCAGCAAGCTTAGCCATTTTGGTAAAAAGGCCGGACACCCTTAATTTTTTAGTCTTAATAAAGTGACATTTTTTTAAAAGTAAAACAATGCTTTTTATCATTTACCATAAAATCTTAAATTGTAATGAAATAACAACAATTGAATAAACCATACATACATAAACACTCACGCCAGACACCCAGAGGGGTGGGCTGAGACTACGGACTTCCATTTGGCACGATCCTGACATACCTCTTTCGCCTCCTTTACATCCATATATCTACGCATACATGCTCGTCGGTTAAAGGTACTTCTAATGTAGCCCATTTTCAAAATATCGCCAATTTGGTCGATAAACTTTCTTCTAGGGCGTCCCTTCCTTACTCTGCCGTTCACATCTGCCATAAAATTTGGTTTGTCACTCTTTCTTCATTCATTCTTTCTACATAACCAAATCACCGAAGCATTCCTTTCTTAATCCTCATCATCATCATCATCATTACAGCCCTTCACAAGTCCACTGCTGAACATAGGCCTCCCCCAAGTAATGTCACAAAGGACGGTCCTGAGCAATCTGCATCCATCGACTTCCTGCATGTCTTACCAGGTCGTCACTCCATCTAGTGGAGGGTCGCCCTACACTACGCCTACCGCCTACCGGCTGCCAGTCGAGAACCTTTCTTCCTCATCGGTTATCGGTTCTTCGAGCTAGGTATATGGCCGGCCCATTGCCACTTCAGCTTACTAATCCGTTGGGCTATGTCGGTCACTCTGGTTTTACTGCGGATATCCTCATTTCTAAGTCTATAACGCAAAGAAACTCCGAGCATAGCCCTCTCCATAGCTCGCTGAGCGACCTTCAGCATCCTCATACGGCCAGCAGTGAAGGACCACGTCTCAGATCCGTAAGTCATCACTGGCAACACGCACTGGTTATACACTTTAGTTTTCAGAGATTGAGGTATACCTGACGAGAAGATGTGTCGTAATTTCCCGAATGCTGCCCAACCGAGTTGAATCCGTCGATTGACCTCTCGGTTGAAGTTGGACTTACCTAGTCAGACTATTTTTGTTCCAGGTAAACGTACTCGTCAACAACTTCGAGCATAGTGCTCCCAACAACTACCGGCATAGGTGTGACATGGACATTAAACATGATCTTTGTTTTGTCTATGTTCATCTTAATACCTGTCCATTGGGAGATACCATTGAGGTCATTGAGCATAGTGCTAAGGTCCTCCAGCGATTCTGCCGTAAGGACTATATCGTCGGCAAATCGAAGGTGAGTGATGTGTTCGCCATTGATGTTAATACCGTATCCTTTCCAGTCCAGTAGCTTGAAAACGTCTTCCAACGCAGCGGTGTAGAGTTTCGGGGATATAACGTCACCCTGTCTTACACCTCTCTGCAGTTGGATAGGTTTCGAACTCTGGTTCTGTACTTGGATAGCCATCGTAGGCCTACTGTACAAACACTTCAGTACTTCGATATACCGATAGTCAACTTGGCACCGCTGAAGGGGCTGTAGCACCGCCCAAATTTCGACGGAATCAAAGGCTCTCTCATAGTCCACATATGCCAGGCAAAGTGGCAGATTGTACTCTACGGTCTTCTGTACAATCTGCCGCAGGGTATGTATGTGGTCTATGGTACTGAAGCCTTTTCGGAAACCGGCTTGTTCGGGAGGCTGGAAATCGTCGAGTCTGCGTGCGAGACGATTCGTAATTACTCTCGAAAACAGCACGTAGACGCGGCTCAGAATGGAAATCGGTCTGTAGTTCTTCAAGAGAGCGTTGTCGCCTTTCTTAAAGAACAAGACCACCGCACTTCTGCTCCACGCCTCTGGAGTAGTACCACCATGGAAGTCGGAA